>CAWUFW010014893.1:0-390148 GCA_963921515.1 Calotriton arnoldi
TACTAAACTCGAATTTCTACCATGTTCCCGGGGTCAGTTAGGATTATAAGCTGTAATAATCAAAACCGCCCGTTCTGGCCTAGGGGAACAGGTAGCCTTGCAATAGTGAAAAACGAACTAGGCTGTAATTCACTATCAGGACATGCCGCACACACCCGGGCATGTCCTACCTTTCGCGTACAACGCACCCTGCCCACAGGGGTACCTTGGGCCTACCTTAGGGGTGACTAACATGTAGCAAAGGGAAGGTTTAGGGACTTGCAAGTGTGTGCACTTGCCAAGTCGACATGGCAGCCTCAGGCTGCGCACAGGCTCTGCGATGGCAGGCCCGAGTTACACTTTACGGGCTGTTTGCGTGGGTGGCACAATCCAGTGCTGCAGCCCACCAACAGCATTTGGTCTATAGGCCCTGGCACTCGCAGTGCACTTTACAAGGGACTGACACATAAACCAAATAGGCCAATCATGGAAACACCAATCCATAACACATTTTATACAGGAGCACTTGCACTTTCCCACTGGACCGCAGTGAGGAAAGTGCGCAGAATCATCACACCAGCAAAAACAGAGTCAAAACCGGGAGGTCAGAAAGCAAAAAGTCAGGGGAAACACGCCAAAAGATGCCAAGTCTAACACAACCTATCCAAGAAAAAATAAAGACCAGTGTGAATGACATGGACGATCTGACGTCTGGAGATTTGGAAACCCTGGCAGTATTAGAGGATTTGGCAAATGAAGGGGATCCGAGACTTCTGATCCCGTCTTCCATGATAAATAAGGAACAAAAAGGGATTGCACAGACGAATCCTGGCAGCCCATTTAAACCTACATCAAAGTTTATCCCTCTAATGCCATTGGATTCCATCGACGTCTTCACAGAAGTGGTAACTAAAGAACTGTTAAAACTTCGCAGTATTAATAACAAAAGGAGGGTTGGTGGAAACATTACTGAGAAACAGAGGAAGGCGATTGTGGATTTACAAGAGGATAAGACCATTATCTGCAAGCCGTCTGATAAAGGCGGCAACATTGTGCTTATGACTGTGGAATATTATAAAAAGGAGGCCTTATCACAGCTTAACGACGAGTCAAGCTACCTCAAAGTAACGAGGAGGGTGTTTGAAGATAGCACCACAGCATATCGGGCACTCCTTAACAAATGGTACCACAGAGGCATGTTGAGCAAGGAGGAATATGCCTTTTTGGAATGCAAACATCCACGCTTACCCACATTCTACCACCTCCCGAAACTGCATAAAAATGCAACATGTCCCCCTGGCCGTTCTATCGTCTCTTCTTTGGGAAGTTTAACGGAACATATGTCCAGGTTTGTGGCCCACTTTCTATTTGGATTTGTGACACAATTGGTTTCATACATCAAAGACACCAAAGATTTTTTAACACGGGTGGAGAGTTTGATCTGGGACAATGACTTAGTGATGATAACACTTGACATTTCAAGTCTCTATACAAGTATTGATCATTTGCAAGGGATTGAAGCGGTCAAATATTTCCTAGGAAAGCGATCGATCACCTTGGTTGAGCACAATAAGATGCTAGTTGACTTTGTGAACTTTTGTCTATGTAACAATATCTTCTTATTCCAGGAACAACTGTTCAAACAGATACGCGGTACTGCGATGGGCACCTGCTTTGCCCCCAGCTACGCAAACCTTTTCGTGGGCTGGTGGGAGAAGCAGGTGGCCTGGGCAGAGAACAATGAAAATTGGACCCGTAGGGTCGTAAGCTGGAATAGGTACATAGATGATCTATTTATCATTTACAGGGGCACGGAACAGTCAGCTAAAGAATATATAGAGGTGATCAACAAGAACGACCTCAACCTGAAGTTCACCGGAGAAATAAGTAAAAAATCTGTGAATTTTCTGGACCTCAAGGTCTTCCCTGCGGAGGGCAGACTGTGCAATTCTTTGCACAGAAAACCAACCGCAGGGAATTCTGTGCTACACGCTAGCAGCTGCCATCCTGGGAAAACAATAACGAGTATCCCATACGGCGAGCTGCTTAGAATAAAAAGAAACTGTACACGTGACTGTGATTATCAGGTAGCAGCTAATGAGAGTATACAAAGATTTGAGGTCAGAGGATACCGCAAAGAGACCCTAGTAGAAGCTAAGTCCAAAGTGGACAGAAAGTCTAGACTAGACTTGATAAATGAGAGTGCCCTTGACACCAAGAAAGAGAAAAAAGACAAACTAAACAACTTCAGGATGATCACGGAGTATTCTAGCGATGCTTCGGATATCAGAATGATATTTGTCAAAAATTGACATATTTTAAAATCTGACCCAGTAATAGGGAGGGAATTGCCAAAAGCACCCCTTATGACGTTCAGGAGGGCAAGGTCACTGCGAAACAGTCTAGTCCAAAGCCACTGTGCTCAGGACAACAAACCATCAGCCTTTGGTAGGCCAGCTGGGTTCTTCCCATGCTTAAAATGCAGGGCCTTCAAAAATAGTAAAAAAGTGCTAGACTATACAGTGCCCGGTTTGGAAGAACCAAAGAAAATCAAGAAACTCATGAACTGTAACACAAGCCACACGGTTTACTGCTTAGTGTGTCCGTGTGGTTTGCGTTACATTGGAAGCACTATACATCCAACCAAAGTGCGTATCTTAGAACATCTTAGAGCCATCCATAACAAGGATGTAACCTATCCGGTGGCCAGGCACTTTGAGGCATTCCATCAGAGCAACAGAGACTTGCTGAGTTTTTTCTGTATGGATCAGGTACCCACCAATGTAAGAGGTGGTGACAGACAGTTACAACTGCGCAGATTGGAGTCGAGATATATTATCGACAACCAAACTAAAATACCAGGAGGTTTGAATAGCGGAGAAGAGATGGATGCACACCTTTAGAGGTTGGGAGAGTAACAAGGATACATCCTACATGTGTGAATCTCATCTTATTGCTATAACATTATATGATGTGAACATTGCTTTTTCGTTTTATTAACTCTTGTGTGTAATTATAATGTCCCATACAGGGTAGAATGAGTTAAATGATGAGAATCATGAGCCCATTCAGGGCTGAATAACACAACTACATGGACATGAAACAAGGTTTAATATAACACAAGAAGTGCCCATTCAGGGCAACATAGATGTGGTCTAAATCCTGTGTTTTATGTCATTGTTTTATAAAGCGATTGCATGTTTACAAATGGCCGACACCTTTGGACTGAAGTAAGTCCTGTGTCCTTTGTTAATGTTTAGTATTTTATGATATTTAAAGTCTACTTTATGTCGGCGCCGGCCACTATTGAAAAAGGCGGCAGCCTGGTCGTGTTGAAGAATCCCAAATAAATCTGGGAGACTACGTTCCCGTGAGTGCTGGTATTTTATTTTACCTCGAGCTTTGAATTATTGCGTGGTGTCCGTCACCACGTTATAAAGCACCCGGCTGCGAGTGAATGGGAATGAAGACGGAATCTGAGCACGATATATATATATATATACACATATATTACCTACTGGCGGTCGCCAGTAGGTAGTTATAGTTAGGACCTTGTTTCTATTCAAAAAGCATTTTTTCTTTTGCCAATATCTTTGGTGCCGGTTGCCGAATCTTTGCGAAATTTTCAAAACTAATGGGGTGCTCCGGTCAGCTGCTGTCTTGAAAGTTTCGGGGTGATTCGTCAAGCGGGGACCGAGAAAAAAGGGGGGTCCCAAAACGCATTTTCCCCATGTTAATTTCCTTAGGAACTTTAGCCAAAGCTACAGCCGAACTGCTGAATGGAATTACACCAAATTTGGCAAAAAGGTAGGTCTTGGTTCAGAAAGAACCCTTTTTTTAAATGGTGTAAATCCGTTCAGTAGTTCCTGAGAAATTAGAAAAAGAAAAGTTTTGATATCTGAGCACCAAGGAGGGTTCGCGAACCCTCCCGGGCACGAGCTTCACTCTGATTGGTTGCCAACACTCCAAACCAGGAAGTGTTGGCAGTCATCTTGTGACTCGGTAACCGAGTCACAAGAAAATAGTAAATAAAAAGGTGAAAAACAAGAAAAGGGGGCAAGGTACAAACACCCTGACCCCCTAGGCCTGCTCAGGGGGTCCCACAAGGACCCCCAAAGCCAAAAAAAGCATTTTTTTTTTTAAATCGGCCGAATTCGCGCTGGGGTCGCGTATCCGGCCGAGAAAAAAACAAAAAACGAAGCGCGGACTCCCGCGCTTCGTTATTCTTAAGCCCCCGGGTGGGACAGGTCCCGGGGCAATGCCTATTTAATTAGCGGGGGCCCATGGGGGCCCCCGCAGCCCCGGGACTGCCACCTACCCAGGGCTTAGTTTATTGAATGCAGGGGGGCTCGTGGCCCCCCCGCAGCCCCGGGGACCACCACCTCCCTGGGGCTTTGTTTAAAAAAAAGCGTGGGGGGGCTCCTGCCCCCCACACTGCCCCGGTGACCACCACCTCCCCGGGGCATGCCTAATTAAGTACGGGGGCCTCGTGGGCCCCCCAAGCCCCGGGGACTGCCACCTCCCGGGGGCTTTCTTTATTAATGGGGGGCTTCATGGGCCCCCCCAAGCCCCGGGGATCACCACCTCCCCGGTGCTTTGATTAATTAGAAGCGGGGGGCCTCGTAGGCCCCCCAAGCCCCGGGGACCACCACCTCCCCGAGGCTTTGTACTTGATGGGAGGGGGGCCGCGCGGCCCCCCTCCTGTAGCCCTTGATGGCCCTGGGGACCGCCACCCCCAGGGCCGGCTCCTGCAATGTCCCGGGGTGCCCACCCCCGGGACATTGCCATTTGCTATGGCAGGGCGCGAGCCGTGCGGCTCCCGCCCTGTCATAGCAAACTCTGCTTTGCTTCACTGAAGCGAGAGCAGGAAAACCTGCTCTCGCTTCAATGAAGCAAAGCAGAATTGCTTTTGAGCAAGGGGAGCTGCATGTTAGCAGCTCCCCTTGCTCAAAAGCAATGCCGGCTCCCGCAGGAGGCGGTGAGCCGGCGGGACCGTGGGGGCATTGGGGCTCCCCCCACGGTCCCTAACGCAAAGGGCCGGCCCCGGGGGATGGGGTCCCCGGGGCCAGGAGTGGCCTGGGAGGGGGGCCCCCCTCCTCTTTAATTTAAAAAAAAAATGTCCGGGCCCCGGGAGATGGGGTCCCCGGGGCCGAAATTGGCCTGGGGAGGGGGGCCGCGCGGCCCCCCTCCTCAATTAAAAATTATTTGTATAATGGCCAAGGCCCGGGGATGGGGTCCCCGGGGCCAATAGTGGCCCAGGGAAGGGGGCCACGCGGCCCCCCTTCCCTATAATTAGGTAATAAAAAAGGAGGCCATGCCCCGGGGGATGGGGTCCCCGGGGCCAAAAGTGGCCCAGGGAAGGGGGGCCACGCGGCCCCCCTTCCCTATAAATATATTAAAAAAGGAGGCCATGCCCCGGGGATGGGATCCCCGGGGCCGAAATTGGCCCCCTTCCCGTTTTTTTTTTGTTTAAAAAAAAGGGGTCAGGCCGTGGGGGATGGGGTCCCCAGGGCCCCAAAAATAGTAAAAGAAGGGGGGCCACACAGCCCCCTTCTAAAAAGTAAATGTTTTAAAAAAGCCGGCATCCCGCCGGAGGCCCCGCCCCCTCCCTGCACCACTGTACAAACGCACCCCCTGGCGCGTTGTAAGTTGGGAAATTAAGTCCCTCTGAATACTGAGGGTCCCTGGGGGCCAACTAGCCCACCAGGTACCTCCAGTAAGCGCCACATACCTGGTTTGCAGAGAGGTGGTCTGAGGCCACGCCCCTTTTTACACCACTCTGCAAACGCGCCTCTTGGCGCACTGCTGGTGGGGCAATGAGGGCCTCTTGTGTCCTGAGGACGGCAGGACACAAGTGGACTTCATTCCCTGAGCAGCAGTGTGCCAAGAGGCGCGTTTGCACAGTGGTGTAAAAAGGGGGCATGGCCTCAGACCACCTCCCTGCAATCCAGCTGTGTGGCGCTTACAGGAGATACCTGGTGGGCTAGTTGATCTCAAGACCCTCAGTATTCAAGGGGACTTAATCCCCAACTTAGAATGCGCCAGGGGGTGCGTTTGCACAGTGGTGGAGAAAGGGGGCATGGCCTTTGTCCACCTCTCAGCAATCCCACTGTGTGGAGCTTACTAGAGGTAAGAGGTAGGCTAGTTGGCCCCTAAAGGACCCCCAGCAGTGAAGGGGACTTCAATCCCCATCCAAGAGCGCACCAGGAAGCACGTTTGTAGAGTGGTGGGTAAATGGGGCGTGGCCTGCTACGAGTACTTACCAATGCTGCTGTGTGGGACTTACTGGAGGTAATAGGAGGGGTAGCTGGCCCCCAAGGATGTCCTTGGGGGCCAACTACCCCTCTTGTTACCTCCAGTAAGTCCCACACAGTGGGATTGCTAAGACGTCTTCGGAGGCCATGCCCCCCTTTCTCCACCACTCTGCAAACGCGCCTCCTGGCAGACTGCTGGATGGGGGATGAAGTCCAATTTACTCTTGAGGGAGTTTGGGGGCCAAGAAGCCCTCCTGGTACCTCCTGTAAGTCCAACGCAGCGGAATTCCTGAGCGCTGGTCGGAGGCCCAGCACCCTTTCTCCACCACTCTGCAAACGCCACTACTATTTAAAGAAGCATCTTTCTGCACCTCTGACTTAGAGGTAGTTTTAATCCCCCTGCCCTATTATATACTAGGGCCTTACAGAGGAGGTCATGCCTATCACAGGGGTACCCCAACCCATAGTGTACCCTGGTGTATGAAGGTGTTTTCACTGTATTCTAAGTGTCTTTTAGCATAGCACTGGCTCCGGGCCTGGTTAGGCAGAGTCAGTTACCACCAGTACCAGTCAGTAAAAGGTTGGGGGCACAGGAGGACTTTGCAACAAGGCCTCTTTCTGCACCTCTGTTGGTTCTTTCTGCATAGCTCTTGCTTCTTTCTGCACCTTTCTTCGTCTTTCTGGACTTCTGTTGCCTCTTTCTGCATTTCTCTTGCTTCTTTCTGCGCCTTTCTTCCTCTTTCTGCACATGTCCTACCTCTGTAGGCATAGTTAGAAATTATGTGTTTAAACAGAGAGAGACCCCTTGTCAGCTACCAAGGGAGTGGGGTACTACCAGTACAAAAAACTAATTATCCCTTGATTTACTCAATCAACAAGAACACCCTATCATTAGTGGAATTCTTAATTCATATAAAGCACATAGAAATTGTTTTGAGGATCTCACTCAAAAACCCTAACACTCAAACAATAATACCACTATAACATGCAATACAAAAAGGGTCAATTTATTTCTTTAGTACATGTGAATATTATTAAAAACACAATTTATATAGTAAAACACCTAAAATACAACACAATGCATCAATTCAACATAATTAAAAACAATACAATTCATCAGATCAGGACATAACATAACATCTTATGACACTTTTACCACAGAGACCCCTAAAAAATACACTTTCAAGAAGGACGAAGTAGGACGGGGAATCCATGAGCTAATAAGAGTGCCACGTAAGCGCATCGGCAGGTGAGGAGGTAGATGTATTTAAGCCCCTCTACCTTGAACGAGATTTGCGGGTTTTTTTGGACACAGAACTAGAAACCTGGGGTTCTGGATTGAACCATTCAAGAATATACGGCAGTTGGGAAACAGTGATTATTCACGTCCGTTTAAGAAGGGGATCTACTAACAGACCACTCTTCGAGCCTGCAAAAGAAATATAAGAATAAGTGCAAATATCAACTCCTTTTCATTCAGGGTATAACAACCTAATGTACCACAAAGAAAAGTGAACATAATGACTGTCTTGATAAAGATGGAATAATCAGATACCCATCGAAATGCGTCGACGCATTTCTGTACATTATCCCGAGGACAAGTTAGACCTGTAGATACAAAATAGAGTATATGTATCCAGGCTAATCTTGCTAAAATTATTCCTAAGGAATTGTTGAGTTAAAAGACAAAGTGTACTGTCTATCATTGTTCTTTTCCCTATTTTTTAGGGGTCTCTGTGGTAAAAGTGTCATAAGATGTTATGTTATGTTATGTCCTGATCTGATGAATTGTATTGTTTTTAATTATGTTGAATTGATGCATTGTGTTGTATTTTAGGTGTTTTACTATATAAATTGTGTTTTTAATAATATTCACATGTACTAAAGAAATAAATTGACCCTTTTTGTATTGCATGTTATAGTGGTATTATTGTTTGAGTGTTAGGGTTTTTGAGTGAGATCCCCTCAAAAACAATTTCTATGTGCTTTATATGAATTAAGAATTCCACTAATGATAGGGTGTTCTTGTTGATTGAGTAAATCAAGGGATAGTTAGAAATTAGCCTTTAAAAACCTTTGAAATTCACTGAAAAAACCATAGGTTTCAGGGACGTTATAGTTAGAAATTAGCATTTAAAAAACCTTAGAAATTCACTGAAAAAAACACAGGTTTCAGGGACGTTATAGTTAGTTGGACATTTCACTCGTACAAAACCAGAGAAATTCCGCCGTTATAGTTAGTTCAGCTAACTATAACTCGCGCTCCACAATGCACTGCTGATGACGTCACATATTACATCATTCATGACATGGTCAGTGACATCACTGATGACATCACTGATGGCTTCTCAAATGACATTACTGATGACATCACTGATGACATCATCCACGTGATAATCTGATGCACCGCCTCACACCCTAATATAACCTTTGATACACCCACTCTAAAATACAGACTACCATTTTCGAAACCATAGACACACCAATACCAGTTACTACATACCCACTCACTGATTCCTAGGTCTACACACACGTCCACTCATTCACCCATACAGTCACTCATACATGCAGTCACTTATCAATACAGCACTATCATTTGCACTCATACACCTATACAGACACGCACACATCGCCACTCATACATAGAGTTACTCACACACCTAGTCAGTCATGCAAAGAATCATTCACACTCCCATTTACTCACCTATACAGTTATGCACACACCACCTCACTTATTCATACAGATACTAACACATACTTACTCTCTTATACAATCACTGATACAAGTACACACTCATCCATACAGCCACTCTCACAATCACTCACTCTCACGTATTGTCATTTATATACTCCAACTCTCACATACACTGCCTTTTACATATGTAGTTACTTGGACATGTACCACTGAGACACCCATTCACTCACCAACACACCCATACACACACTCAACCACCCATACAGCTGTTTCCACATGCACTCTTGAACCAATACACCCAGTGAATCAACCACTCACATATCTATGCACAGAGTCACACACCTCCCACCCATCCACATGGACACTCAGGCACCCATACAGATACTCAGATAACCAATCAATAACCCATATACATACTTATGTAGCTACTTACCAACCGATGCAGCCACTTACAGACCAACTGACCGACTGATACCGACATTTACACAGTTTAGTCACTAACTCGTGCATTCAGTAAGACACGTTTAATCACTCACTTATACAGTCAGTCACGCACCTACTAAATCATCTATTCAGGCACTTATACACCCACTCATTCCTCAATACACCTTGTCATATATATATATATAAAAAATATTTAAACTTTACAGAAACACACATTTACTGGATGATGTCATCAGTGATGTCATCAGTGATGTCATTTGAGATGTCATCAGTGATGTCATCAGTGATGTCACTGACCATGTCATGAATGATGTAATATGTGACGTCATCAGCAGTGCATTGCGGGACGTGAGTTATAGTTAGCTGAACTAACTATAACGGCGGAATTTCTCTGGTTTTGTACGAGTGAAATGTCCAACTAACTATAACGTCCCTGAAACCTGTGTTTTTTTCAGTGAATATATATATATATATATATATATATGGGGTTTTAATCATTATCGTGCTTATGAGCACTCTTCACTAAGACACTCCACATTGCACTGCTTTAACACAATCATATTCGTCACTTTCTCTTAAAATGCTGACATGGATCAACCAGGATTATACTTGACTCATCTAAATGAACTGATACAGTCAGTTACTTGCCGGGCTTTCTTTTCCATTTTTGATGATCTCATTGAATGTGTTTTTTTGTTGCATGTTACTATATCAAGGTCAACAATATTTAGCCTACAAAAATATCACATCCACTACTTGCCCTATTACTATATTATCAACCAGGAGCGCAACTAGACCCTGACTTTCAGGGGGCGGGGACTAGGATTTTGATATGTAGGGGGCACAATGTCAAAATTACTCATTGGAGACAGCAATTTAACACTGTTAAACATTGCATTTTAATGCACATTGGAGCAATGGACCTGGCATGATGTAGAATTCTATGTTCTCTTTTCTAGGACAATCAAAGGCAATTGGAATATTCTAACTCACTGGGCCCTTTTGAATGAGTCTCAGCATAATCAGGTAGGATGCCAGGATGCGAAACAATTCTCTTGCTGCCATGTGCAGATGCCTAATGATCAGGCACTATTAGCACCCTGGATGCGGAAGCTGCAATCCTTGGAAATGCACAGTAGCTCTGAGTTCCAGTTCCTCAAATATTCTTGGTTTTGACATGCCCATAGTTTAAATTGCAACACACATTTGAAAAGATATTGGCAGTACAGCAACACGAAAACCCAAACCCAATCAGAAAGTGTAAGTATCCATGGTGCTGCCGGAACAAAGACCAGATACCCAAACTTGCGACAGAACAATGAATATTAGAAGAAGCAGAATATAATATAGTAACACCTTTTGTGGAAATATCTGCCAAAGATCTGCCCGTAGAATTTACTTTTTCAAGGACCATCGTCCTGCTAACCTTTCCTTCTGCCTATGACCTCCTCAAACCCGACATTTCTACCCTGATGGGCCCTATCCTCCCAGCAGCCCCACTGTGCCTCCCTCTCTAGCTGTCCCTCTTTATCTGTAGGCACAGCAAAATGTTCTAGGTAGGATCATGAAAGGTTTCACTGTTGACACTCTGGAAAGGATGGACAGTCTCCAGACTCTCAGCGCCTCTCACTTCCTGTCCTGGTACACAGTGCACTAAGCTCTGAATCCGCCACCTCACTCCACCCACCCACAGTCTCCTGCTCCATAGTATTGCTCCTTTTCCCTCCCTCCCTACTTTTTAGTGGTTAGAGGCCTAAGGTAGTGTATCTATGAACAGCTGTTCTTCTGTCTTGGGGAAACCACTCCACCTGCAAGTCTCCTTGCTCATTCCCTTTAGTCTTTCTCTTCATTTCCTCTCTCCACAGCCCTCTTTTCTGTTTCTCTTGCCCCTTATCAGCAGAGCTTTGAGGTCCCCTTATGTCACTTTAAGAATTATACAACTTAGCAACATAATAATTTAGGACAGCCACAGCCAACAACCACAGTCCCTGATCATTGACATGCTAAGCTACTGCTTTAAAGCAATACTCACTCACCCAAAAATTTCACTTCGTATCACTCTTGGTATTACATGTTCTTTGTCTCTCTTCCTTTCTCTCTGTCACTTTTTCTATGAGTCTTTCTATCTCTCAGCCTCTCATTCTCTAACTGATCTTTGGGCCTCTCTTTTGGTCTCTTGACTGTTAATTCATAAGAGAAATTGAGAAGGAATACATCATTTTCACCAAACAGTCCTTTATCTCCCCTTCCTCCCTCTTGGCATCCATTTATCAACCACATTGTACAACAGCCCCAGTATCCTACACCACTCAGTAGTTCCTCTTCTGCCCCTCAACCTACACTCATATAGCACTTTTGTAGGAGGCTGGCTTAGTATATGGTGCACACTTATTTAAGTGAAGCACCTTGCACTAATCCAGGCGACTCTTATGGTGATTTTAGTGGTCTTAGACAACCATAGAAAGCTCTCTAAGTGGTAGCTGTGGAGAGCAGCCTTCAGGCTTATCCAGAAGGAGTGTTAAGCAACTTGTTTTATCAGGGCTAATCATGTAGTGTAGGTTAAATGAAAAAGAACCACACAGTGTGTATATAAAAATATGTCTATTTATTACACAACACCCACTAACACATTGGTATGTCTCCTACCCGGAGATATAAACACGAATACACAATAATACTTCAATTGCAAATAAGGTAAGTAGCACAAAATACAGTGGTCTTCAGGGTAAGACCACACTATATGCTAAAAAAGTGGAATGCGAACTGCGACCGAAGTTGGAACTTGGACCAGGAGACTCAGAGGAGATGGGGACACAAGGAACCACCCAAAGTAAGTACCCCTGAACCCCTCGGAGGCTGTGTGCAGAGTGGAAACACAGATGCATGTCCAAATGAAAGTCAACAGGAAAGTCGTGGTTGCAGTTTTGGAGAAAAAGGACCCTTCCCAATGGATCCTGAAGAAGCCCTGTGGAAGACAGAAGGTTGGAGAGTCATCCCACCCGTGGACACCTCAGGAACTAGGATACCTACACGAGGGAAGCATGGTACATAAGTGCGAAGTGATGTCGGAAACCGCCGTAGACCACAATGGAGGACTTCAGGAAAGATGCCACTGGAGAAGACTGTGCAAGAGCCAGTGGGTTCCAAGGGTGGATTCTTGAAATGAAGAACCTGCAAGCAGAGGGGATAGAGTCTATGCCACTTGGAGGTGACCAGGAGGCACGAAAGAGCAATGCTTACCAATGTCGGATGGTTCAGGAGAGTTGACAGTGATCTTGTTGCTGCAGCTGTGGGGACCAGGTGATGCTGAGGAAGACCAGGAGATATGCACAAGCTGTCCAATGTTGGAAGTCAAGAACCAGGGGGTTAGAATCCTGCGGGAGCACCAACAAGACTTGGCAGCTGCAACAGGCTTGGAAAGTGAAGAAGGAGCAACGTTGGGACCAGTAAGGTCCAAGGGACTCACCACAAGAAGGAAAGTCAGAGCAGGCCCCAAGCAAGCAGGGGAGCCCCCTGGAGCAGGGGAAGACCCTCAAGAGGACCCACAGGCCAATGGCACAGGAGTCACAAGAGGACCTCGAGCAGTTCACCAAAGATGAAGGCCCACGGTGCAGAGGATGCAGTGAGAACACTGTTCTTGGTAGGAAGAGATGCTGGAGGCTGGAGCTTCTTGTAGTCTGAAGATCTCTGGAGTGCATAGCCAATAGGCCTCAGCAACGGCAAGTCACCACGGTGCGCAGGGGTTTGGTCCCAGTGGTTTTAATGAGGGATACTGTCCTCTAAATTGCAGGGAGGACAGGTCAGGTCTCGAGGGAGTTGCAGAACCACCACCTGTGTTGCTAAGCCTTTTGAAGTCTGTGGGACGTCAGGAGCAGCAGACCGCTCAACTTCATTGCGGTGCCTGCAGATGCAGGGGAGTGACTCCTTCACTCCAAGGGAGAATATTTCGGGTGTCTTTGATGCGCACAGTTCTGTTGAAGATCCTGGAAGAAGCACAGACAAAGAAGAATATTTGCAGAACAGCAAGACCAGGAGCAGCAATAGTCTTCTGTGATGCAGTCTCGGTTCCAGGCGAAGTCCAAGTGTCCAGACGGTCGAAGAGTGATGTGGATTCAGGCTTGAGTCTTGTCCCACGATGAATCCGAGGACCTACCCACAGGTAAGCCCTTAAATACCCTAGGAAGGGAGTTAGGACGACTCAGGTGTCACTCCCAGAGGAGGGGCTGGACAGAGGGGAGGATACTCCCATGTCCCTTGTCCAGTTTCATGCCAGACTGGGAGTCAAGGGCTCCTGAACTGGCGCAAACCGGAGGATGCAAGATGAGCACCAAATGTGCTCTTCAAAGCAGTCTGGTGGCGCTGGCAAGCGCCTTCACCCCAGCCCAGTACACTAAGTCCTGTCTGGGAGGTGGTCACACCTCCCTGTGATAGGAATCCTATTGTTCTACCTTCCCCTGCTTGAGCTCAGCTCAGCAGCAGGAGGGCAGAATCGCATCTTGGGTCGGCAGCAGCACTAGCTTGCTGCAGACCCCAGAAGGCTGTTACCAGGAGTACTTGGGGCTTTCCCGGAGGAGCCCCCCAGTGCATGGAACCATACCTTGAAGCAGGGTACCATATAAGATACTTTGGGCCAACTTTGCTACACCTGCAACATGACACCCCCATATAGGCCCTACCAGCCACTGTATAGGAATCTGTTAAGTTGACCAAACTGTCTCACTGGTTCCTTTAGCTTCAAGAGGCCCAGTGCCTCTTAAATAGCATTTCTCATATTTCTTCTGCGACACACACGAAGCTGCAGCTTCTGTCTTTCTTGGTCAACAACGGCCCAAACCCCCACTCCTTGGATGTCCTTAGCCTGCGCTCACCCACAAGACCACGAGAACACAGAACTTCCTAACACAGGAGGAAGACGTTGGGGCAAGGGCTACTTGCAATTTTGTAAGTTCCCAATTTATTATAATTATTCTCGCTAGCTAGCCTTATGGAAACTTACGACAGCATCATGGCGTGCCAGTATCACCTCTAACCTCTTGGTCTGTTCTGCTTTTTATAAGAATTCTGAGAAATGACGATAAACGGTTCCGATAACATGTCCAAATTGTCGTACACAAACTGTCAAAAGATGAACTTGTGGTCCAATTGTTCCGTATTAAACCACTATAAGACTACTGCCCACAGTCCACTCGGTGGATTTACCCTCCACTGTGTTCATGAGTCACATATGGGTTCTCCCCGGTCGACCGTTAGTGCACGTTATAGAATTCTTGCCTTAAGATTGATTATTTGCGAATGTATTTTTAGCCAGCAGTTATTTGCGCATATGCTTCATTCATTAGAGAATGCATCTCTCTCTCTTTGTGTGATTTAAACATATGGTTTTCTCACTGCATTTATCAAAAGATATATTTCTCTCATACCATTTATCAAGTGTTTATTTCCTTGTATGTATTATAATCATTGCTTCTTTTCATGCAACTGTATGCAAAATATCTCTCTCCACCTGATGTGATTTTTGCTCCATACTTTGACATATTTTACAGAATGTTTCTCTTCCTTTTGTTGCAGTCATATTGTATCATTGAAGCACTTCATTATGTGCTCTTGTCATATTTTTAGCATGCATTCTGTTTCATTTTGTCTTTGCTAAAACTTCCAGGCTCTTTATTGCATTTTAAAGTGTTTTCTTTACACTTCTTGTTGAAGTGGTTTCATTGTAATAAAGTGCAAACAAACCTGATTTAATTCCTGTCTTTTACACGTGTATTTTCTCATTTAAAACGCAGCACCCCGGCACAAATTAAGCTGCCCTAAATTATCTCCCTCGAACATCTGGCGACCACGAAGGGACGTACTAGGTTCCCAGCTGCATCCTGTGACAGCGGACGGAGTGATTGCCTTCCGAGCCTTTTTCTGACTGAGCAGACACAGCAACTCGGGTAAGCCTAAGTTAAAGAGTATCTTTCTCTCTTCTACTTTTGGTCTTCCCTCGGTGTGCTGCTTGCCTGTCTTAGTGGATTCTGTCTCTGTGGGCGTCCCTCTGTCCATGATCACAGTTCTTTGCATTCAGCTGGTACCTTGCTACGTAAACCAATTCCTTGTCTTTTAACACGTGTAAACAGCCGTTGAGTCAGGCGCTGATGCACCCTTTTTTATCTGCAGTTTAAATTGTGTGGTTTTTACTATATACATATATTTGATATTACGGAACTCTAGTTTTCATATATTTTCCTGTCTAAGAGGGAGAGGTTGTCTGGATGGTAGGCCTGTGTGGCTAAGGGATTGCGTGGTGCAGATCCCATTTTTCATATATTTTCCTGTCTAAGAGGGACAGGACGCCTGTGTGGTAAGCCTGTGTGGCTAAGGGATTGCGTGGTGCAGATCCCATTTTTTATATATTTTCCTGTCTAAGAGGGACAGGATCGCTGTGTGGTAAGCCTGTGCGGCGAAGGGATTGCGTGGTGCAGATCCCAGCTATTGCGGATTTGGAGTGAGTCCGAATCCTGGATAAAAGTTTGCCAGGTTACGTCTTGTGACTGGCACATGAGGATTTATGATAACAGTTATCAGACTTCTTCAGCTTTCGAGAGGGACTGTCAGTACACATATTTTATATTGTTAGGACAGTCAACAAGAATACTGTGTGGTTCCGGTTTGTGAAAACTAAACTGGTGAAGAACAGAAACACCTTCCTATCTGCTTAGCTACCAGAGAAAGGAAGTGCTGGTTTCCTGTTCTCTTTGTATTAAAGTGAAACGTGGGACGTTTATTTTTGTCGTAATGTTGTTTTAAAGGCATCACCCTTCTGATGCATTTAGGCAGAAAAAGGGGAATGCACAGTTTTTCTCTGTTTTTACTTAGTACACGTGTAGATATTGTGCTTCACATCTGTATAATTGAAGTGTGATTATTTTGAGGTTTTGTTCTACATTGTATATATATATATATCTTGTGTCTTTTTTGCATGCATTGTGGTTACCTTTTTTCGAAAAAGTATCCGTGCCTGGTGCACCGATTTTTTAGTGAGATCAACAATAACTAGATTTGTAAATGTTTTTGCATATGTATGTTGTTAGTTTACCCTGAATAGTAGTGTTCTATAGCCACACCCTGCCTTTCTCTGGTCCTGTCTGGCCCATGTGGCGCAGTGCCCCATTTAAAATAGCACAAGTCACTTCCAGATAACTGACCACGTAATGAACAACAACCAACCCCAAATTGTTGAATTAGTTTTGCACACATTAAATAACCGCCCTGTGTCCCTGTATAATAGCATAACAGAATCACTGTCCCCTATAAGCCAAAATCACGCTGACCTCATTTTAATTGTATGGAACATATTGGGAGTCAATCTCACCCCCACATCAGAAGTTAGAATATCCACACTTGATTTAACACAACTTCCCATCTTATGCAGGGCTTATGCCAACCCCTACCCTAATACATCAACTCCAGATACCACACGTCCAGACCTGGGTTGCCCCCATTGTTCACAAACTTCTTCCACTACTGAGGACACGCGCTATACACCATTCCTACCATTATTTTCCCCAGTGGTAATTAGCGATCGGGAGTCCTCCACAGAATCCGCTTACTCAGTAAAACAGTCCGAGGACGCCCAAAGCTCAGATATAACTCGCCCAGAGACGTCCACATTCTCCGCATCTAACTCTGCCAGTGTAACAGAGCAAGAAGACTCTCGAGAGACACACTCACTACTACTTCGTGCTCTCTTACGTAGTCCACCAAGAGATCCAGAGTGCAACTCTGCTCCATTCTAGGGAATGAGCACAGCAACACAGGACTCAAGCGCAACCCCACCAGCCCCGCAACACCGCACATTATTGTATATTTAATTAACGGACACATCATAGGTGTTTCAAGGGATCACCCTGCCACCTTCATCCCAGTTACACCTTTAACGAGTGCTGTCCTCTTGACGGTGTTCGACGTCCTGGGCATTGACATCACCCACGGATGACAAGTCAGGCTTACAGTAATTCCAAACTACATCACTCAGTTACATTCTAGAACTACTCTTTAAATACATTGCGTACTACAGTACAAAATACTAAGCAGGGATATTTCGGTAGTACAAGTATAATAAATAACCACGCAACTAAGGAGAGGATGAACTATTGGTGGTACGGTACGGCTAGTCTGGTTCCCTTACGGAGCCTCCTTGACGGGCTACTAAGGATCACAGAAGCGGCCAAGCTAGGCTCGGTGCGGTTTGTGGTCCTGGATGCCTGATTCCGCGACCAACCCACCTTTGGTGCACCCCTATTGTCCTCCTGTAATTGGTGGTTTCACATTAGCAGACATATGAACAGAATATTGAGCAGTACAGTGCACAAAACACTGGATAAAATATATGTACATATCATCCTAGTAGCTCCAGGCTTGGAGATCCCCACGTTACTATCCAGTTCATGGCCAAGAAACCCACTCCAAAGTAAGATTGCTGTTGCCTGTTTGAGCAGCCAGCTTCAGTTCCCTGATTTCTCTCCTGAAGGGGTGTATACAGGACCACAGGAGCAGGAATTAAAAGAGGGTATATACCTTACCGTCCTTCAGGCAGTAGGAGAAGAACTTGTAAGAGACCTTAATCCAAGCATTTGAAGGGAAGAGCCTAAACGGGGTGCGTCTCCCCACAGCAAGATGCCTATTTACTGAGGCCTATCCTACATTCTTACACTAAATACATTAGTATGGCCACCCCATTACAGTACATATTGAAAAACTTCACAGGCCAAGAACAGAGCATCATTAAACACTGTAGAGAACTCCACAAAAACACGAAAAATGTGACTCACCCCTGGCCTCAAGAAGGTACATTTGACCGTGCAGCCCTAGAACACGCCACAACATTCCTGGAAACGAAGTATTCCGGTTGCAAAATTCAAAAACGTAAAAACACCCTAGCATTATTTCGCATTTTGAAAGAAACAGCTGAACCAACATTAATGCCCACCGCCCCTCCCCTGGCGTACAATATAAGCGGGATGTACCCTGCCCTGCCCGTAGATTCAGACCTAGGGCCAGCATCAAATAACAAAACTTCTGTGGGGATGTATACTGAAACAATTACTAGTACAGACTTAGAGCCCAGATCAAATGACAAAACAGCCGTGGGCCACACTGGTATATGTCCGGACGACCCCCTTCCTCCATTAAATGATCAGTTGATGGATCACACCCTAAGCCCGCCGTCCCTCACCGCCCAGAATTCCACCAGTAGAGGCCGCAACAGCAGGACTGCCAGGCCAGATAGATGCACAATTTACACTGAAACTCACACCAGCTCACAATAGTGTAGCACAACAGCTAGAGGAGGACGAAAACTGCGATACACTATCCGACGCTTCGCATTCCACCTCGCACACCTCACGCCCTGGTTCTCACACATCCTTCATTGGCGAGCACCAACTCTTTCCCACCCTACATCACCCAGCTAATGAACAACCGCCAGTCCTTCATAAGGAATCTAGGGTTGGTGGGCAAGAATCACCTGAAATAATTACCCAGTCGCAAATAAACGAATGGATAAATGATCATGTACAACAGCCCCCTTTGCATAGCTCATACCCCGTTCCTAAGCCACCTATCTCCACTGATCCCAACACCTTGTCCCTTACTAAACACCAATACCCTCCAAGACCACAATGTCAACAGAATAAGCAATTGCCTTCAACTGCTATTCCCCAACGTGAGGATAGGCCCCTACTGTTGGATCACCCAATTGCTGATATGCAGTCTAGGGAGGGTACGCAAGACTTACCTGAGGTATTTTCTCAGGAGCACTTCAATAAATGGAGAAATGAGCGATATATGAATACAAGTACCAATAGCACCACATTTAATGACCCAAGCACTAAAATGATACCCGAAGGTCAGTCACCCAGCCCCACTAGCGATGCTTCAACTATCAGGCGCTTGTCAATGAAAGTGGAACAAGCATGCCACCAACTGACAAATCTTACGCATTTATTAGATGATGTGGTCATTACGGCTCCTCAATCTCAGGATGGTGTAGGGCCAGACACACAGTTCAGCAGACACTGCATACGCACGCTCCTGAAATAACACAGGGTGCGACAGGGCCACACAGGAATTAAGGGCGCATTTCGGACAAATCCCAGAAACAAGTACCAACTACTAGTCTCAACCCCTTTCAAGCACCCACTACTAGTCTCAACCCCTTTCTCTTGCCCCCATCGTCAGAGCCCACCCTCGATTTAACGAACAGCACAGAACAGACACTGCCCCATGACATAGAGAGAGGGAAAAATAAAAGGAGGAAAAAGACAGAATTAGAACAATTACAAGTATTAGGGACACACGGCAGGCCGGATGACACATCATACGACTTCACAGGTACAGCGTCATTACGCTCTGTCAGACAGAAAAATAAACGTAATTGGATGCTGCTCAGCAAACAAATGCCCTCACACTATACCGAATTAACACCTAATGAGATAGTGACGCTTAGAGAGGACTCTGACTTCTATGTCAGACCCTTATTTGATAATCTGGCAGACTGCACTGATGAAGAGACGTTCCCATGGCCAAGAGGAGGGTCCTTCCACCCACAACATTTGGCCACAGCACAAGACTGCATCTTATATAGAGAGGGAGACGAATATTGGGACTATGACTATATGGCAGCAAGCCTAAAGATATGGCAGAAGCATGCACGTGAATATGACCCTACCCTGCATACACCACTAGTAGCACCAACAACTAGGGTAACACGCCAGATGCCCCCACTGTTCAAAAGTGCCAATGCCCCGCCTGCCTATGTTCCATGGTCACAAATGGACAAAGACAATTTGAAGAAACAGCTCCCCCCTCTGACAGAGGGCGCTGGCAAATGGATAGCAGCCCTGGAAAAGCACACTGCAGGTGTCAACTTAGGGATAGGGGATATGAAGAGTCTGCTCATCTCCATCATGGGGGAAGAAGCAGAAGACATATTCAAGAGCGTCAGTGCTAACAAAATTACAATTACCGAAACGCAATATGATGGGGAGACATTTAACAAAATAAGAGCACACATCTGGTCCCAATTGTGTAGGAAATTCCCGGATGTCCCAGACATCGGGTCACTCATGTCACAGACAATGCAAGCAAATGAGGACCCAGCAGAGTATATTTCAAGGATGAAGGAAAAATGGCATCAAGAGTTAGGAGACAAATGGAACGCAGCAGGAGGGAACAGTAGGCTTTTCTACCACATGGTAAAGAAAGGACTACCCACTGACATACAGGACAAATTAGATGGGATAGTAGCAATGGAAGCCAAACCATGGCCTGAGATACAAGATCACATTATCCACTTCTGCAAAAAGAAACAGGAAAAGGATAAGAATAGACAATTAGCCATTGAAAATGCAGCCGCAAAGTTAGTGCAGCAGAAACTTAATAAGAAAAAAGATCGTCCAGACACAGTCATGCTTGCTTCACCAGTCAATCAAATGACTGCCGTTACCAATTTTCCACAAAATGCCCTAAATGCATTAGCAGGTAACACACAGGGAGCTGCACCACCTATACAAGCACAGCCCCCCTATGACTATGCACAACACCAGTCATATGGCAATTCACAGCAGCAGCCATATTATGGTAGCCAGCAGATGAGGCCTAGAAATACAGGCATGCAAGGCAGAGGAAGAGGTAGAGGGCTAGGACAACAAAGGAGCACACAACAGCTACGACCCCGGGTATGCTTCTACTGTCAGAGACCAGGACACTTCATAATGGAATGCCAAACAAGAATGCAGGATGAAAGTAGGGGGATGGTTGGGGGACACCAGCAAATGCAGCCTACTCAGTGCCAACAACAGCAGCAAATACAACCACAACAAGTCCAACTTCAAATAATACAGTCCTATCTCCCACCAGTACAGCAGCAGCCCATGCAGCAATGACTGCGGCTACAGGCCCCTGCAGTTACACAGTTACAGGTATCAACACCACAAGCACAGCCACAAGTGCAACAGCCACAAACAACTATGTATCAAATGATGCCCCAAGTACAAGCATTCATGCCTCAGGGAGGCACAGTGCTTTCCCCCACCAATCCATTCACGCAGGGCACCATCCAGCAATACCAAACTGGAGGATATTCCAGTTAGGACAGCCCACAGACAACTCTTGTGTGCCCAGTCTTGTCGTGTACAACTGATGTCAGGGAGGACCCCATTGTTTTTGTCACGATAAACAACAAAACATACAGCTTTCTCATTGACACTGGTGCTACTTACTCCTGTATCACAGGTGGAGCACTACCCATTTCAAATCAGATAGCGGACACACAGGGATTCTCTGGGGCAATAGCGAGGGTCCCCTTCACCAAGCCAGTACCAATAGAAGCAGGAGGTAAATGCGTGGAGCAGCATCTGCTCTACTCGCCACGGTCCCCAGTGAATCTCTTGGGCCGTGACCTCATGGCTAAATTAAACATGACCATCCATTTTGATGAGAACGGCACAATGATTTGCTCCGTTCCAGGTACACCTTTGGCAAGGATGATGGCACTCACCGTGGACTCCTCCTTGACAGATCAAATAAGAGCCCGCCCAGTGGATGAACAAGCATTCTCCACAGCTGTACACATCATTGTTGCTACCACACCAGAACTGCACGGCCGCACTGTCCAGCTCCCAAAAGAGTTCTTCTTTCGTCCTCAGTCACAGAACTCTCAAGTACCAGACAAACACATGATCCTAGACATACATGCATGTGAAATCACATCTACATATGGGGCCTTTCAAGCACTAGACGACAACGCCCACCTCTGGGCCTGCGTCATCTTTATCGAACCCGGACAACTGGTTAGAGATATTTCGGACACCCAACTGTTTGGCTCTCCCGATGATTATTCAAAAGCCGAAATTGTTTATTTAAATGAAGTACCCCTTTCAGTGACCATAGAGATAAGAACACCCACTGCAGTCACACAATATGACTCCACACGCGAAGCAGACCTAGCTCAGGTACCTATAAATCTGTGGACAAAAGGTCCAAATGATGTAGGTCTCATTCGATCAGCTGCACCATTCAGAATAACACTCAAACAGGGCGCTATACTCCCAAGAGTGCGCCAGTACCCTTTCTCCAAGGAAGCAGAGGAGGGAATTGCCCCTACCATGCAGGCATTGCTGGATCAGGGAGTGATATACCCCTGCAGATCTCCTTGCAATACGTGCCTGTTTCCTGTGCGGAAATCAAAGTCGAACCAATGGCGTTTGGTTCATGATTTGCGTCCACTTAACAACATTGTCGTGCCAGAATTCCCAATAGTTCCTGACCCCTCAGTGATACCAATATTCCTCAGGATGCACAGTATTTTTCCGTTATTGACCTAAAGAATGCCTTTTTTAGTGTGCCACTTCACCCACACAGTCAATATTTGACCTTGTTCCAATTTCGCAATACCCAAATGCAATATACACGTTTGCCACAAGGCTATTGTGAATCTCCCAGTGTATTTAACAGAGTTGTCAAGGCCGATCTATCAAATTTTCAATGTGACAGTACTCTGCTGCAATATGTCGATGACATACTGCTCTGTAGTCCAACGGATCAACAGTGCCGACAGGATACAATTGCTCTGCTTACAACACTAGCACAGAGAGGATATAAAGTAGACAAACAGAAGCTTCAATAGTGTCAGAAAGAAGTACACTACCTTGGACAGTTGCTCTCAGCGTCAGGAAGAAGAGTTACCCAAGACAGAATACAAGCTATACAAGGTACCCCCGAGCCACACACAGTCAAAGATATGTAGAAATTCCTTGGCTTAGTGAATTATGTCCGACAGTGGATCTTTGACTTCTCCACCATCACTGCCCCACTGCTGAAGGCCGTTAAAATGGCCAAAGACAGACATAACAAAATAGATTGGACACCTGAAATGACCACAGCCTTCACACAGTTGAAAGATGAAATTTCAAATTGCACCAGTGTTAGGATCCCCTGACTACAAAAAGGAATTCTACCTTTTCACCCACTGTGATGGTCAAGCTTTGACAGCAGTCCTTACTCAGAAATACCCAATGGGCCATAAGCCCATTGCCTACTTCCGTGGCATGCTAGACTCAGTAATGAAAGACACTATCCATGTGAACAAGCACTGGCTGCCGCTGCATTCGCTGTTGAAAAAAGCATCCCCAAAGTCATGGGTTCCCCGTTAACACTGTACACTGAACATGCTGTTTTTGCAATAATACAAAAGGCCAAAACGACTCTCACCACACAAAGAGTATCAGGTTACGAAGTCATCTT
Source organism: Calotriton arnoldi (assembly GCA_963921515.1). Lineage (NCBI taxonomy): Eukaryota > Metazoa > Chordata > Amphibia > Caudata > Salamandridae > Calotriton > Calotriton arnoldi. The sequence goes on from CAWUFW010014893.1 coordinate 23,662, forward strand.
ATCACTGCCATCTCTAAAAGTCGTTAAGTGCCACACAGTTAATCCCGCCACGTTCTTTGCCCACCCCATTGCAAGCACAGATGACAATCCTCATGACCGTGCCACATACTGTCCAGATGAGTCAGGAACAGCAAAGGAGGACCCATTGCCAGACAGTACAGTGTACTTTGTTGATGGCTCCTCCACCATTGATCAAGAAACAGGGATCAGGTATACAAGAGCTGCAGTGGTTCGAGCACAACAAAATGACTCCTTTGATTCCCTAGACATTGTACAGCAAATTACTCTACCTTCACACTACTCAGCACAAGCGGCAGAACTGGTGGCACTGATCGCTGCCTTGAAAGAGGGCGTAGACTCACGCATCACTGTGTATTCAGATTCTGCTTATGTCACAACAACAACACATTCCAGTATCTTACGATGGAAAAGGCGTGGCTTCCTCAAATCAGATGGCACACCTGTAATGCACAGACAATTGCTTGAAGACCTAATAGACACATTGACACTGCCAACTGAAGTAGCCGTAGTAAAATGTGCAGCACACACAAATGGCCAAGACTTTGTCTCCAGAGGCAATGCTCTGGCAGACTGGGCAGCTAAAGCTGCAGCTAGGATGCCCACACCTGTACCACCACCACCACTTGATGTACCCCCCGAAGGACAACATGCTCCCATCTTGCTCGCACAAAATGTATTGCCAGAAATACAACAGAACAAACACGATGAACATGCAGACACTCCTGAATGTACGCCTCCATATACAATTGACAGAACAGAGCAATATGATCACATCGCACAATTACATCTCAGAGAGATTCAGGAAAGTGCCCCATCACAAGAGAAAGAGTTATGGAAGAAGAGGGGAGTACAGCAGGATACCTCAGATTTCATTTACAAACAAATAATGACAGGAAAACCAGTCATGCCACAGGCCCTGTTACAAGTAGCGCTAGACCAGTTACTCCTTCCCACACATGTCTCCCGGGATAATATGACCACCACTTTACAAACTGATTGGTTCATCCCCAATGCCCATGAATTAGTACAGCTTTTTGTGAATAAATGTCTCATTTGTGAGCAATACTCACCACATCCCTCCATGAAAAGAGTTGCATCTACAATTCCAAAACCAGATGGCCCTTTTAAAGAACTACACATTGATTATGTTGACATGATTGATCGATGCCAAAACTATCGATACCTCATTGTGGTAATATGCCCATTCTCACGATGGATCGAAGCTGGACCATGTGTCCACTGCGATGCCAAAGCAGCAGCTAATTTCCTGCTCCGTGAGGTCATTTCGCGCTGGGGCTTGCCCGCCGCGATTCGCTCTGACAACGGCAGCCATTTTTCAAATGCAATATTTGCCCTTCTCGCAACCATGTTAGGGATCAAACATAAATTGATCTCAGCATATCACCCACAAAGCAATGGTATTTGTGAGCGCCTTAACGGCTTGCTCAAAGGTAAAATAAGCAAGATAAGTGCAACAATTGGAAAGAAATGGCTCTATTGTTTACCAATTGCCTTATTTGCACTCAGAAATTCCCCCAGCTCCGATCACCATCTCACACCCCACCAGCTTGTTACTGGTCGCTCAATAAATATGACAGTTCCCTCAACGCGACCCAAACTTGACTCTGAAACTTCTTCTGAGATTGTTAAAGCTGAATTATATGAATATTTGTGTGCACTAACACGTGCTGCGCAGTTCCTCTCTACCCAGGTATCAAACAGGAAGAACAAGGGCCCCACCTCTCCTGAGGTCCCGCCTATCTGTCCTGGCACGCAAATTTTTGTCAGAAAAGCTGTTAGGAAGTGGAAGGATCCCAAATTCGACAGACCTTTCATTGTCACAGACTCTTCACCCACAGCTGTTCGTATCGCTGAGAGAAAGGCATGGATACACAGGACCGATGTGAGGCTTCACCCTGCACCATCCCAGAACTGATCGATGACCAACTCCAGGAAGGCACCATGTTTCCCTTGACTATCACAGAGGAAGAAGACGGTGATCACATGGTCGTTTATGGCTTCAGTCGCAACAGAAGAACACGCCGCACAGAAATAAATCATGCTAAGTTATGTACATGCATATTAATATTGTTCCTTTTTGTGGGAGGGATAGTGGCAGCTATCAACTACCTTGCAATGTGGTCCTATCAATGTGACAAGAACACCCTTGTTATCAAAACGATAGCTTGTGCAAATGTCACTGTATGCCCCAAATTACCTTCTCCCCTGCCTGATGGCATACCCCGTACTACATATTTTCAAATAAGCACCCTCGCCAATGAAAAGGGTTCGACAAGTTCTGCTACTGCTGCCACCATCTCAATTCATTATGAGCATAGCACGACATTCGCTCCTACACCTAGTTACAATGCAACAGAATGGGATGGGGTCGTCAACCTCACAAAAGGGCCCCCGAAGGCACTTCATTTACGCAGACACGCCCTGCCAGCCTGGCTTCCTAAACATGTCATTCATTCCATCTTGCAACACCGCACATCATACCTCCAGTCCCTGCTTCCATCACACAGTTCAGAGGGGGACCATGGGGTCCATAACGCGCTGTTGGAAAACATGTGGTACAAAGAAATGACAGCAGTTGGTAAACAGTTTACAAGCGAATCGTGTTATGTGTGTTCACATATTCCTCATGCAGTGGGCGCAGATAGACTGATTTTCCCTAGAGAAGTCCCCCCGCACTGCCAAATGCCTTCTGCATCTGTTTCTTTGCCGCTTACAAGGGCAGATTCAAGTCCTTTACGCTGATATCGGCACCGCATATGTAAACACCACAGTATGGGACTATAATTATATCACACACAAGGTTATCTCTGGTACAGCAAACATTGAAGGGGTACTACAGGAAATGAGAGGAAGAGGAGTACCCAATATGGACCTTAGGGCATTTCACATTAGGAAGCATGGATTCATCACAGTAGGATTCCCTTCAGTAGTATGCAATGTGACAGCGCCTCACCCCCACCCATGCCCATGTCAGAACAGGACTATAATGCGTCTATGGGCAAAAGCTTACTTCGATAATCAGTGGCATGCCCCTGGCTTTATGCTCTGCAAAGCGGCATCCCTAGGACCCCCTTTCATAGATTCAGATTATGAAGATGGGATTGATTGGGAGGTTGAGGACGATTGTAAGGATATATGGTCACAGGAGGCTAAAAGATACACCCCAGGGACAAAGATATTTGCAACACCTGCTAAAAAGGCATTTAAACTAAAAACACCTTTTCTTTGTTTCTTAGGAAATGGCACCGTACCTGTGGGTCGCAACACAAATTGCAACAACACTATTTTTAATCTGGACATGATGTTTGGCACCTCCGTCCTAATGGACCTCTACTGGGCTTGCGGAGAACACATCTATCTCCAGCTGCCTCCTCAATGGAATGGCCTATGTACACTGGTAACTCTACATGAAGTTCACCTGGTTGTTCCGGCAACAAACATCTCTCATATCCTTTCTCATCCTATGACTGGCGACGTCACCTTACTCCACCGCCATCGACGTACTGCCCAGTACTTTGCCAATACGGCCTTTGATGAAATTCCCCAGGAATTCCGCCTCTTTAACGATGCCCAGGTCTTCTTTGGAGGCCTGGTCCCACTGTTTCAAACAAAAGCAAATGCACGTTGGATTGAAGTGACACGATACGAAGTCATGCAGGCCCTCAACAGCACAAGAGATGGGCTCAATGCCTTTAAGGAAGAACTACGCCCCTTGAGACTTATGGTGTTGGAGAATCGGTATGTCCTCAACATGCTGACTGCAATGGATGGTGGAGTACGTTGCAAGATAGGAAAGTGTTGCTGCACGTTCATACCGTCAAATGATGCAGAAAATGGATCACTTACAAAGGCCATTGAGGATTTGGATAATTTAGGGAAAAAGATGTATGAGGAAGGAGGTGCAATGCCAGACGTAGCTTCGGACTGGTTCAATTTTAGCTGGATGCCTTCATGGCTGGCCGCTATCCTAAAGATGTTAATGCCGATTATCGGCTTGTTGTTGCTTTTGTGTTGTTTCATACAGATAGTGTCTCACTGTGTAAAAAGATTCAGCACTAAAGTGGTAGGAATGAATTATGCAAACACAGGGATTTACCAGAAGTTCATACGTAACAATACCAAACAAGGCAAGGGGGATAACAGGGCAATGTTAGAAATTGTCGAAGTAACCACCACATGTTCACCCCTATTACAGACCCCTGCAGACACAGATCACCAAGTTCCAACTGCTCCCCCTGGTAGAAACTTAGTAGGGGAACACTATACCATAAATACTTATGACTAGGCCTGGGCATTGAATTCCGCTCCCTCGCGGAATTTGCGGAATTTGGACAATTTCGCGTTCCGCGGAGAACGCGGAATTGCCATCAATTCCGCGATCCGCGGCGAAGCGGAATTATTTTCTTGTTCGTGCTTTAAAAATGCATTCTAGCGCGCGCGATTATGACTTACCGGGATTCCTGCATTCGCCGACGGGTTTTCCTATTCGTTCGCGTGCGCCACGAGATTTCGGTAGCCGGCCGCGCGATCCTGCGAGAGTTTGCGATCGCGAACACGTCATTCGACGCGCCATCGGACAACGCGAGAGTGTGCGATCGCGAACACGTCATTCGTCGCGCCATCGTGCACCACGAGAGAGATTGCGGTCGCGAACACGTCATTCGGGCGCGCCATCGGATTTCCGGCGGAATCTTTGTAAACCTGCGATCCCGAACACGCAAAATTTTCAATCTGGAGAAGAATAATATCGCGAGCAGCATAAAACCTTCTATAAACTGATGATTTCCATGGAAAAAAACCTCAGATTGATATTTGGGTGTCCTTTTTTTCATTTTTTGGGCGGGGGGAGAGGGAGGAAGTGCCACAGAGTCTACTACTTCCTGTTCCTTTCCAGCAGGCTCCTCCCAGTGCTTTCTCCATCTCTTGTTCATTTTTCACTTGGATTTGAGCTGGAAGGATCACTGTTTGTGTCTGCTGCATCATTATCATTTGATTTGAGGATTTTTGGATTTGAGATTTTACAAGTAAGTTGGTGTTGTTTGATTGGGTCATTGCAGTTGCTGCAATTACAATTTTTAAATTTTCATCATTTTTAAAAATAAATATAGTGGTGGGTAGCCACTGTAGCCAGTAGGCCCAGAGCTAGTCATGGGTGGGTGCATGATGAAACATGATGAAACAACTGTTCCTTTGCTGTGTGATGTATTTTTTAATTTCAAACATCATTTAGGGGGCATGGATGGCGTTGGATTGAATTGCAAAATGTGTATTTTTGGGTGTATTTCAGTTTTTGTGCTGTGTGCTAAATACATGCCTTAGTTGTGTGTGGTGTGCTGCAGGCCTTGTTTAGCCCTGTGGATTTTCGTTTTTGCATTTTATTGCATTACAGGCAAAGCAGTGTTGTTTACCATGCATCCTTTGCCTGGCTATTATAGGTCTGTTTTCAGTACATTGTTTTCCAGGCCTCCTGCTTGTTGCTTCTGATTTGTGAGTGTCCATGTGGCTGGTAGCCATTTCTGGTGGGAGTTATAAGTGTGCTGCTTTTTTGCCATATAGGCCTGCATGTGTTTCCTTTGTGACCTAGGCTTCTTGTTGTTGTGGGCCTGGCCATGAGGCTGGTGGCCATTTTGAAGCCAGGCAGTGTGCTTTTTGCCATAGGCCTGCATTGTCTGTCTTCAGTTTCTTGTTGTTGTGGGCCTGGCCATGAGGCTGGCGGCCATTTTGAAGCCAGGCAGTGTGCTTTTGCCATAGGCCTGCATTGTCTGTCTTCAGTTTCTTGTTGTTGTGGGCCTGGCCATGAGGCTGGCGGCCATTTTGAAGCCACGTAGTGTGCTTTTTTCCATAGGCCTGCATTGTCTGTCTTCAGTTTCTTGTTGTTGTGGGTCTGGCCATGAGGCTGGCGGCCATTTTGAAGCCAGGCAGTGTGCTTTTTGCCATAGGCCTGCATTGTCTGTCTTCAGTTTCTTGTTGTTGTGGGCCTGGCCATGAGGCTGGCGGCCATTTTGAAGCCAGGCAGTGTGCTTTTGCCATAGGCCTGCATTGTCTGTCTTCAGTTTCTTGTTGTTGTGGGCCTGGCCATGAGGCTGGTGGCCATTTTGAAGCCAGGCAGTGTGCTTTTTGCCATAAGCCTGCATTGTCTGTCTTCAGTTTCTTGTTGTTGTGGGCCTGGCCATGAGGCTGGCGGCCATTTTGAAGCCAGGTAGTGTGCTTTTGCCATAGGCCTGCAAGCTTGTAGCCTAGTCTGCCAACAGGCCTTTCATCCAGTGGGCCCAGAGGTAGTCAGGGGTGCATGAAACAACTGTTTCTGTGTGTTCTGTTGAATATAAACATCATTTAGGGCACATGCATGGCATTGGATTGAATTGCAAAATGTGGATTTATTTTTTGGGTGTATTTCAGTTTTTGGGGTGTGTTACATGCCTTAGTTGTGTGTGGTGTGTTGCAGGCCTTGTTTAGCCCTGTGTATTTTCGTTTTTGCATTTTATTGCATTACAGGCAAAGCAGTGTGGTTTAGCATGCAGCCTTTGCCTGGCTATCGTAGGCCTGTTTTCAGTACATTGTTTTCCAGGGCTCATGCTTGTGGCTTGTGATTTGTGAGTGTCCATGTGGCTGGTGGCCATTTCTGGTGGGAGTTATAAGTGTGCTGCTTTTGCCATATAGGCCTGCATGTGTTTCCTTTGTGGCCTAGGCTTCTTGTTGTTGTGGGCCTGGCCATGAGGCTGGCGGCCATTTTGAAGCCAGGCAGTGTGTTTTTGCCATAGGCCTGCATTGTCTGTCTTCAGTTTCTTGTTGTTGTGGGCCTGGCCATGAGGCTGGCGGCCATTTTGAAGCCAGGCAGTGTGCTTTTTGTCATAGGCCTGCAAGCTTGTAGCCTAATCTGCCAACAGGCCTTCCATCCAGTGGGCCCAGAGATAGTCAGGGGTGCATAAAAGAACTGTTTGTGTGTTCAGTTGAATTTAAACATCATTTAGGGCACATGGATGGCATTGAATTGCAAAATGTGGATTTATTTTTTTGGGTGTATTTCAGTTTTTGGGGGTGTGTTACATGCCTTAGTTGTGTGTGGTGTGTTGCAGGCCTTGTTTAGCCCTGTGTATTTTCGTTTTTGCATTTTATTGCATTACAGGCAAAGCAGTGTGGTTTAGCATGCAGCCTTTGCCTGGCTATCGTAGGCCTGTTTTCAGTACATTGTTTTCCAGGGCTCATGCTTGTGGCTTGTGATTTGTGAGTGTCCATGTGGCTGGTGGCCATTTCTGGTGGGAGTTATAAGTGTGCTGCTTTTGCCATATAGGCCTGCATGTGTTTCCTTTGTGGCCTAGGCTTCTTGTTGTTGTGGGCCTGGCCATGAGGCTGGCGGCCATTTTGAAGCCAGGCAGTGTGTTTTTGCCATAGGCCTGCATTGTCTGTCTTCAGTTTCTTGTTGTTGTGGGCCTGGCCATGAGGCTGGCGGCCATTTTGAAGCCAGGCAGTGTGCTTTTGTCATAGGCCTGCAAGCTTGTAGCCTAATCTGCCAACAGGCCTTCCATCCAGTGGGCCCAGAGATAGTCAGGGGTGCATAAAAGAACTGTTTGTGTGTTCAGTTGAATTTAAACATCATTTAGGGCACATGGATGGCATTGAATTGCAAAATGTGGATTTATTTTTTTGGGTGTATTTCTGTTTTTGGGGTGTGTTACATGCCTTAGTTGTGTGTGGTGTGTTGCAGGCCTTGTTTAGCCCTGTGTATTTTCGTTTTTGCATTTTATTGCATTACATTACAGGCAAAGCAGTGTGGTTTACCATGCAGCCTTTGCCTGGCTATCGTAGGCCTGTTTCAGTACATTGTTTTCCAGGCCTCATGCTTGTTGCTTGTGATTTGTGAGTGTCCATGTGGCTGGTGGCCATTTCTGGTGGGAGTTATAAGTGTGCTGCTTTTGCCATTTAGGCCTGCATGGTTTTCCTCTTGGCTTACTGCTTGCATCCATCCCCTTTGCCAGCTGCAGCTCCCTGAATGATGTGATGAGCAAATAATTTATTGCCAAACAGGGTCCACTTCTATTACATTTGTATTTTGGTTGTCCTGACAGTGTACACAGTATACCATGAAAGCCCTTGTTGACAGTCTCACAAATGGCTACACTAATTTATATCTTTTATTTGTTTGTTTGTACTACTAGTAATTGAACCACAACAACAAATGCAACATTTCACTGATGTTCTTCTCCTGGCTTCTTTGCTTTTAGGTGCACAAAAAGACAGAGGAGGAGGTGTCATCATCATCATTACCCGTTGTACTGCCAGGCTGAAGTCCTGCTGCGCGTCACGTCCACGTGTGACCACAGACATCTCTGCAACTTGTGCACCTGCGTCCTGCTGACATCTGAAGAAGATGGCCCCAAAGAAAGGTACAAGGTCCTCCAGTAGCAATAAAGTTGCCAGTGAGAAGAAGGGAGAGAAGAAGGAAGTGGCACTTGCCAAGACTGGGGTGCCGGCCGATGTGTTTTTTGGTAAAAAAACTTACGCCTGCAGCAGCGGTGTCCAGCGGGGACCAAGCTGGGAGCAGCACCTCTGCATCAGTGGCCCCACCCCAGCAACCTAGGCCCAAGCCCATGACTGTGGCAGAGGTAGCCAGTCTACTAACGACCAGTGATGTTGAAATGTCATTATCGCAAAGTAGTACCCAATCCACGCACTCGCAGGCGCAAACTCAGGAGATAAGTGGGCAACCCCAGCCGCAACCCGAACCGCAGCTGGAACTGCAACCACAGCCGGAACCACAGCCGCAACCCCAGCCGGAACCGCAACCACAGCCGGAACCGCAACCACAGCCGGAACCGCAGCCGGAACCACAGCCCACAATAGTAGCTGTTCCACCTGAAGTAGGGGCAGTTCAGGAAATCGAGCTTTTTGCAGACGGAGAGGAGCAAGCCACTGTTCCAGAAGATCCAGTGTCTTCCATACCCCCAGCAAGGAAAAGGAGGCTTAGTACATCAACTTCTTCTTCAAGCCCCGCTTCTGATGATCTAGATGCCACTTGGAAGCCACCAGCTCAGCCTGAGAGTGATGCACACCACAAGACAAGGCTAGTGAAAAGGAAGGTTCCCGAAAGCCTTACAGTTATGGAGGTAGATGTAGACGAGGGGGGTGATGATGAAGAGGAAGAGCCAGTCATCACGAACATCACTCCTGGGCCTGCGGAGATGGAGACCAACATTATTAGACTATCCCAAATCGCTGCGAGGGATGTAGCACGGATACCACCAACACAGGTAACGCCAACACGACCTCCAGCTTCCATATTTGCCTTTGCAAAGGCCCGGCAGGGACCTACATCAAGCTCAACCACCACCTCAGTAGGTGGTGGTAATGTAAGTGCACAGAGTCAAATTCCATGCACACCCTCCATTTCATCTGGTATTGAAAGTGGCACCTCCAGCAGTGCCAGAAAGTTCTCCTCCCCAGTTTGGGACTTCTTTTCGGTTAGCAGTAAGGAGGAGAACATTGCTATATGCTCAATTTGTCGGCAGGCTGTTAGGCGGGGTAAGCTTGGTACAAACTATGGTACCGGAGGACAAACAAGTCATCTCAAAAAACACCACACTATCAGGTGGGAGGCTCACCTACTTCACTTACAAAAAAGTAAAACTGGACCCATTGCTGTTGTTGTGGATGAAGAAGTAGGGGAAGATATGATCGCGGAGGAAGGTCAACAAGAGGGAGACATTTATAGCCCTACCCCCAGCAGTGTACTGGTAACACCCACATCCTCAGCAACATCTCAGTGGCACAGTAGTAAGAGTCAACATGAGACAGCAAGGCAACCGGGCACTGCAATGAGCAAAAGTGCAGCGTCGTTGAGCCTAGCTGGGTTCAAGAAGAAAGGTGCAGCAGTAAGGAAAATATTCCAGCCTACCATTGACAGCATGCTTTGGTCGGAGGGGCAGTACCAACGCAACCACCCAACGGCACGGTTGTACAATGCGAAGCTGGCTGAAATGTTAGCGCTGGACCTTCTCCCTTTTTCATTTGTGGAAGGGGTGGGTTTCCTTGAATTTGTGTCAGCCATCTGCCCTAAATGGAAGGTTCCCAGCCGTTCCTATTTTGCCCGAGTTGCTGTTCCAGCACTACATCACGATGTGCTTGAATTGGTTGGACAAGCTTTGCAGCAGAGTGCTGTTCACAAAATCCACCTGACAACAGACATGTGGACCAGTTGCCAAGCCACTGATTACATGTGCATCACTGCACACTGGGTCTCTTTTGTGGGGGTTAGAGACAAGCTATCTGAAGTAGGTGCTGTTGACACAGCTGCAATTTTTAATGCTTCTCGGAAACATGCAACTATAGCCATGTTCGCCATGGAGAAATCTCATACTGCTGAAAACCTTTTGGAAGAGTTTAACAACAAGGTCTTTGAATGGCTGCGCCCCAGAGGGCTTCACATTGGTTTTGTTGCCACGGATAATGGCAGTAATATACTTAAGGCCATGACGCTTGGTAAGTATTTCAGGGTCCCGTGTTTGGCGCACTGCATTAACATTATAGTTCAAGACTTTCTGAAAAAAGAACCCATAGTCAGCAACTTACTGACCACCTGCCGCAGAATATGCACGCATTTCAGCCATTCTTTTAAAGCCCGGAAGCAGCTGAGGATCATTCAACGTGACTATAGAATGCCAGTCAAAGCACTGATCCAGGAGGTGGCAACACGTTGGAACTCAACGTATTACATGCTTGACCGTCTGTTTGAGCAGTACAGACCAATCAATGAATATGTCATGCAAAGGGCGGATGCTGCTGTGAAAGGCATGACCCTTCAGGTGGACCAATGGTGCCTAGTTAAATCTCTTACAGAGATGCTTCTTCCTTTCGAGGTCTTCACACGTGAAGTCAGCAAGGAGGACTGTACTATGGGCCAAGCTATCCCATTGTTGCACATGCTAGAGCAAGAGCTGAAGAGGGTGTGTGAAGCGTACATAGGTGTGGAGGAAAAAAAAGAAGCATACCAGTTGGCGGAGAGCTTATCATGTCACTTAAGTGAAATGCAAGGGTGCAAAATAAGATTCTGTCACAACAACATTACATTTGTGCCACAATTCTGGATCCACGGTACAAAGCGGCACTGCACAGTAAGACATTACTCCCTTTTTCAGAAGTGGATGTTGCCCGGTACAAAACTTGGATAGCTGAGGCAGCCAGTACATTGGAAAATGAACGGCTGGTAATTAAAGGCCTCAAACCCACATCAAGTACTGCAGCAGGGCATCCTGCGTCAAGTTCAACTTCAGAGCCTGTGGGCAGTGCATTTGGTTCACAGCTGTCACCAACACTATCGACAACAGCAAGAACCGGATCATCATCAGCCCCAGTACAAACGGCACAGAATTGGTATTTACAGCAAGGACTTGCTAGGTCCAGTGCTGATGCAAAGACAAAAGAGGGCGCACTAAGTTTAGCACCCCTGAACATTGACCGAATGGTCCAGGCCTACCTGGATGACCCAACAGAGGTCTACATTGATCAAAACCCATTGCGGTATTGGTATGGCAAAAGGGGCCAATGGCCAGTGCTCAGCAGGCTGGCGATCAACTATCTGGCTTGCCCTATCGCAAGTGTCTCTTCTGAACGTGTTTTCAGTGCTGCTGGTTCCATTGTAACAGTGAAAAGGACCAGTCTCTCACCCATAAACGTGGAGAGGTTAACCATGATCAAAATGAATCAGCAATTTATACCACCGAATTATACAATACATGAATCACCGCAGGAAGATGAGGACAGCGGCTCAGGTGATGGAAGTAGCGTGTTGGATGCTGATTACCTACTTCTGGTTGAACCTCCAGAGTTTGAGGATGAGCTATACTTCCCTGACGGTGACAACTAGGCTTCCAGTTCTTACTGTGGTTCTCCCTTATTTACTTCTATTTCTGTGTCTGTCTTTCTGTTTGGAAACTTCAAATCACAACAAATCCATCACCACCGTCTTCATATTTTATTGCCTTATGAGTTTCAGCTCTCTGCATTTCAGTCCACTCCTCCGAGTCCTGCTCCTCCATCCTCCTGAATCGACCTAAATCTATTGCCCTCAAGCCAGATGATGATTGGATGTAGCATAATCGAAGAAAACCTAATCTTGCCTCGTTGAGTCTCTCCAAAAGAAGTGGAACATGATGATGACTACTATAGCTATCCCCCTTTCAGAGCCGATACAGACTGCCCATTAACTGAAGATGAGAAGGAACAGGTAATGAATGATGACATGCATTGGACGCTGACTGAGTGATTTGTGTTGTTGTTTGTAGTGCATGAAGGTAATTCATTGTGTACTATTATCTAATCTACACACTAAAAGTAACCCAATGCAATGTTTCTTTCCAATCTTGTTTTTCAATAACAATTTTCTACTTCTACTGCAGGCCGATCCATTGCATTTTGAATATGGAAAGGGGACTCAATCTGTACACTACTGCACACTGAGTTGGACAACACACCATGATGATGACCACAGTGACATTATCTCTTCGCACTCCAGTCACTCAGTACGATCCGAGATGATTGATGGAATAACTCAGTGCGTTTCATGAGTGCATTACAAGGTAACCAAGTCAACAACAACCACTGCAGACCTACATGTCTGTGTAGTGGTGGAGTCGAGTGTGGTGGTATGGTATGACTGACAGCGGGGCATTGATTTAGTCACTTAATTTGTAAAATGCTATGTTGCTGTATGTTGGAACCGGAGTTACCGAGTCCGTTACGGTAGCATGGCGCAAAGCGGGGAAGGCACGCGAAGGCAATGTGTAAGGCAGTTGTGCAGCACACTCTTACTTTAACTCAGCAATGCGGAGCAATAACCGGACACCACACCAGGCTTGTGTAATTAAAAATCAAGTTCCTTTATATCAATCAAGATTGCGTTGGATTATGCAAATTATACATTACATTTTCCTAACTGGTGCACATTCTTTTAAAAAGACCCTCAACAGTTCTGGCCACTAAAAGGCCGCAGAAATCAGTTCCTTTAAAAACACAGCACCAATAACGATTCGGGTGCACTAACAAATTAGGGCCTAGAACATGCACAACACTTATTAGGCATTAACATCTCTGGCCCCTGGGCACATACATCAGGCCTAGGTACTCAATACAGCCTGTGGTACACTAGGCAGGAGGGAATCCTAGAGGGAACCCCTCAACATGTCCAGCAGCTGGGGCTTCCCTATGAGGGGGACTCCTATACCTCCCAGGGGAGGTGAGGTTTAAATTAGGTTAGGGCCCCTTCTCACCAGGTGCCTGGCCTGGTACAAATTATCAATGAGGGCTCTTCCCTCGTTAATCATGGCCCCCGGCCCCCAGGGGCTTAACCTAGAGCCCTAGGGGCCTCCTGGGCTCACCTGCGGTGCTGGAGCTGGTCGCTGGGCCTCTCGACGGACTCTCCCCTGGGCCAGCCCTCTGTTGGACGGGGCGGGGCCCGGCGCGAGTCTCACGGCCCTCCGGCCGGCGCTGCCAAGTCTTCCTTGAGGCTTTGGAGCCTCTCGCGGCGTTATCCTTTCGTTGGGGGCCGGTATGCCACTCCTCCGGCCCCCGTGGAGTCAGGAGTGAGAGTGAGGGACACGGAGCGGGAGCCGGCAGTCCTTCCAGACGGCTCCGGCTTCCCGCGTGTACACCCGGAGTTCTTCCTCCTCCGGACGTGCTGGGGGGCGGGCTCTCGACGGCGCCCAATCCTAGCGCGGCGGCGATTCTTCCGGGGGCTCCCGTTGGCAGTGGAGCCCCTCTGACGTCTTCCCGATTGGCTCCGGCTGGGCCAATCACGTCGCGGCCTTCTCGTGTTGCTGGTCGACGCCTCCCGCCTCCTACTCTTCAGCGGCTGGCTCCGGCGGGGCCAATCGCGTCGCGGCCTTTCGGGGCGCGACCTGTGACGCGGTCGGCGTCCCGGCCCCACGGCAACGGCGTCCACGGGCCTGGAGGCCGCAGTAGGCCTCAGCTCTGTTCACGCGGCCCTCCTGGGCTGCGGAGGTGTTTTTCTTGGCCGCGCTTGCAGCGGCAGGGGTCTCGGGCCCGGCGGTGATTTCTGTGGGCTTCGGTGAGGGCGCGGACGGCGCACCTCACCACACTTATGCACGGGGGAGAGGTCTTCCTCACCTCAGCACCCCTCTTCACGCGGCGGCGGCCGCGACGGCGATCCGGTCACCAGGTCAGTGACTGGGGGGGAGGTCAAGTTCTCCCACATGGAGTTGCAGCGCGGGGCGCGCTGACAGCCTTATTCACAGGGCTGTGGGGGAAGTGTTCTTGGGGGACAGTCCAGCTGTCGGTGTGGATGGATAGGGGGTGAAGGCCTAGCGCTTAGGACACAGCGCTTCGCCTCGTGATCCCCATTCGACGGTTTCACTTGAGATCCTGTTACTCTTGGATTCAGCAAAGTTCTTCTTATGAACAGTGGGGGGGTTGTGAGTTGGTGATTCTGGGAGTGCTTGATGTTCCTCCCGGCACGCTGTAGATGGTTCCCTGGGTCCCCTCACACTGGGCAAGATCAGTGGGTGGTGGGCGTTCCTCAGCTATCTTACGGCAGCAGGGCCTTGACCCTGTCAGCAGCAGTAGTGTAGGTCTCCCCCTAGGCCCTAAAGTCTATACTCCGGCGCAGGTTCTCCCAGGTTCAGCGGTGCCTCAACCTAACTAACTAAAAGGTTTTCCCTCCAAGCCTCTTATACCCCTAGGTCAGGTGACCCTCCTAAAGGCGGCAAACGTAACTCCTCCCACAGCCCGGAAGGTTCTGGAACCTTCCACCTACCTAGCTATGGGGCCCAGAGGCGGGGACGGGATGGATACTGTATCCCTATGTCCCAGCCTGACTCTGGCGACTAGCGTGTATGTGTGGAAGGCCCTCTGCAGTAGCAGGGGCCTGTGGCAGCCATCTTTAGTGAGAGAGCACCTGCACCTCAGCACTGACCAGCAGTGGCAAGGCGCCCGGAGACCTAGGTCCAGTAAAAATATGGTGGCAAAAATGAGGCGCAAAAGGGAAAAAAACAGGGCAAGACCACCCTAGGGCTGACAGGTCTAACACGCGTCCCCCAGCCGAAAGAGGGGAGAGCTTCCCAACCTCTAGGGAGTTCTCTTCACTAAGGCGGAAAAACCGGGAGAGACCGTCAGCGTTGGCGTGGTCTACACCGGGTCGATGTTCCACCCGAAAGTCCATCCCCTGGAGGGAAATGGACCACCTCAACAATTTGGGGTTTTCGCCTCTCATCTGCATGAGCCAGCGAAGGGGTCTGTGGTCGGTCTGGATCAAGAAGTGACAACCAAAAAGGTATGGCCTCAACTTCTTCACAGCCCAAACCACAGCAAAGGCTTCCCGCTCGATGGTACTCCACCTCTGTTCCCGGGGGAGTAGTCTTCGGGAGATGAAGGCCACTGGCTGGTCTTGGCCATCGTCATTCAGCTGCGAGAGCACAGCTCCTATGCCATGCTCAGAAGCGTCTGTCTGCACGATAAACTCCCGTCCAAAATCTGGAGTCCTGAGCACCGGTGCGGTGCACATGGCACGTTTAAGGGTCTCAAAGGCTTCCTGGCAGGCAGCCGTCCAGATGACTCTGCGTGGCTGCTTCTTCGAAGTCAATTCCGTCAATGGGCCCACGATGGTTCCATATCCCTTGACGAACCGGCGGTAGTATCCCGTGAGGCCGAGAAAAGCTCGGACCTCTGTTTGGGTCTTGGGGGCTCCCAGGCCATGATGGTCTCAATCTTGGCTTGGAGGGGTTGCACCTACCTCCGCCCACCAGATGTCCCAGGTACACGACAGATCCCTGTCCAATCTGGCACTTGCTGGCCTTGATGGTTAGACCAGCCCGTTGCAAAGCCTGTAGCACCTCCTGGAGATGCTGCAGATGGTCCTCCCAGCTGCTACTGAAGACAGCTATGTCATCCAGGTAGGCAGCAGAGAAGGCCTCTAGGCCAGACAGCACCTGGTTCACCAACCGCTGGAAAGTGGCTGGAGCATTTTTCAACCCGAAGGGCATCACCTGGAATTGAAAGTGGCCCTCGGGGGTGGAGAACGCAGTCTTCTCCTTTGCTCCTTCCGCCATGGCGATCTGCCAATAGCCTGATGTTAAATCAATGGTACTCAGATACCGGGCTGCTCCCAGCCGGTCAATGAGCTCATCCGCCCGAGGGATCGGGTGAGCGTCGGTCTTGGTGACTGAGTTGAGTCCACGATAATCCACACAGAACCGAAGTTCTGGTGTGGTGCCCGGGGGCCGCTTTCGGCACCAACACTACCGGACTAGCCCAAGGGCTACTGGAAGGCTCAATCACCCCCAGTTCTAGCATCTTGACAACCTCACCCTGGATACTAGCCTTGACCTTATCGGACAGCCGGTAAGACTTGTTCTTCACTGGCGGACTGTCCCCTGTGTCCACATCATGGGTACACAGGTGCGTGATTCCAGGCGTGAGGGAAAACAACGAGGCGTACTGCCCCAGGACCTGGCGGCAGTCCCTCTGTTGCTCTGGGGTCAAGGATGGGGCAAGGACTACTCCCTCTACCGAACCATCCTTCTCATGGGCCGCCAGAAGGTCTGGCAGAGGCTCACTCTCCTCCTCCTCACTTCCATCCGTTATCATCAAGAGAGTGAGCTCGGAACGCTCCTGGTGTGGCTTCAGGCGGTTGACGTGGAGCACCCTGTGGGGTTGACGGGGGTCTTCATGTCGACGACATACGTGGTCTGGCCTTTCCTTTCTAAGATCTCAAACGGCCCAGTCCACCGGTCCTGGAGGGCGCTAAGCTCTCCTGGCTCCATGACCCACACCTTCTGTCCAGCGTCTAACTCTACCGTCCGCGCGTTCCGGTCATACCATTGCTTCATGACGGCCTGACTTGCCTCCAAGTTGTCCGAGGCCTCCTTCCACAGCTTGGCCACTTGGCTGCGGAACGCCAGCATATAGCTGACCACATCACGGGGAAGCTTCGAGGAAGACTTCTCCCACCCCTCTTTGACAAGACTGAGGGGCCCCGAACGGGGTGGCCATAGAGCAGCTCACAGGGGCTGAAACCGACCCCCTTCTGCGGCACCTCTCGGTAGGAGAAGAGCAGACAGGGTAAGAGGACGTCCCACTTTCTTCTCAAGTCCTCGGGTAGGCTCCTGATCATCCCCTTCAAGGTTTTGTTGAAACGCTCCACGAGCCCGTTCGTCTGGGGGTGGTAAGGAGTGGAGAACCGGTAGGTCACTCCACACTCCTTCCACATGGCCTGCATGTAGGCCGACATGAAATTCGTGCCCCTATCTGACACCACGACCTTGGGGAATCCCACTCGGGTAAAAATCCCCATGAGGGCCCGCGCCACCACCGGTGCTGTGATGGTCCTCAGAGGGATTGCCTCTGGGTACCGGGTGGCGTGGTCTACTAGCACCAAAATGAACCTATGCCCAGCAGAAGTCGGCGGATCCAACGGCCCGACAATGTCAATCCCTACTCGCTCAAAAGGGGTATTGACCACTGGGAGAGGTTCTAGAGGGACCTTCACCTTAGTCCCTGTCTTGCCGCTTGCTTGGCAAGTGGTGCAGGTCTTGCAAAACGTGTCAGAAGTGACGCGCATCCTGGGCCAATAAAAATGTGGGACCAAGCGTGCAAACGTCTTGTCCTGGCCCAGGTGTCCTGCTAGTGGTATCTCATGTGCCAACTCTAGCAGAAAGGCTCGGTAGCATTGGGGGACCACCACGGCCCTTGAGGACCCATGCACCGGAGCCTTAGGCTCACTGTAGAGGAGACCATCCTCCCAGTAGACATGGTAATTACCAGTCTCTGTTCCAGCTGCTTGGGCTTCGGCCTGTTGCCGTATGCCATCAAGCGTAGGGCACTCCCTCTGTGCCCGGCAAAATTCTTCCCGGGTAGGCCCTCCTTCCACCTGCCACTCTGCAGGGGTCGGCAGGTCCCCCACGGGAAAACCAACTACCTCAGCGGACTCCGGGGTCACCTCCGCGGGCTCCCCATCCATCTCACCGGGTGTCTCCTCCCGGACATCTCCTCGTCCAGCAGTGGGCTGGGCCATTCTTTCAGGCTCCAACCCGGGCTGAGTTCCTTGTCGGGCAGCCATGGACCGCGTGATAACGCAAGTCCATCCTGGTAACCCCAACATCTCAGCATGGGCATTGAACTCTACCTCTCTCCAGGCAGTATGTTCTAAGTCGTTGCCCAGCAGACAGTCAACTGGCATGGCAGGGCTCACCGCAACCTTCATCAGACCTGACACTCCTCCCCACTCAAAGGGAACTTGGGCCACGGGGTAATGACCCAGGCTATTATCAGCCATCACAACCGGGTGGAACTCCTCAGGAATCACCTGCTCTGGGGACACCAGCTGACGTTTCACCATCGTCATGCTGGCACCTGTGTCCCTCAGAGCCTCCACCTCCTCCCCGTTCACCAGGACCCTCTGCCGATACTTGGCAGTGTTCTCGGGTACCTGAACCCTTGGGATGATCTCTCTATCCCCCAGGGAAACTAAGGTCAAGCCTGTCCACTCACCTCCCCTACCTAGGGACAACTCCTCCCCAAGCGCTACACTGGCCACCCCGGGGGTCTTACCTCCTGTGGGGGCTGGGGTTCTCTTGCGACACTGGGGATCCCCCTTGTAGTGTCCAACCTCCCCGCACTCGTAGCACCGGACAGTTCTGGGCTGCTGACTCCTGTCAGGGTAAGTGGGTCTCTGGTATCCAGATTGGGATGGGGAACCTACCCCTCTCCCAGGCGGTCTATTTTGGGGACCTTTAAAGAACTCCCTCTTTTTATCTCCCCCTCTTTCTTCTGGGGGAACCCCTGTCCACCTTTCGGGGGATCCGCCCCGGCTCCCTTGTGGGACACCCGAGTGCTGACCCACGTGTCTGCCTCCTCTGCAAGCTCCCTTGGGTTGGTCAGCTTGCGGTCCACCAAGTACTGGCGCAGCTCCGGAAAACATTTCTCGAGGAGGTGCTCTCTCAAAAACAGGTCGTACAGCCCTTTGTAATCATCAACCTCGCTGCCACGCACCCAACCCTCCAATGCCTTCCGGGCATAATCATAAAAATCTACCCAGTTTTGTGTGGTGAGCTTGTGGCTGTTGCGAAACTTTTGGCGGTACTTCTCTGGGGTGAGGCCAAACTTCCTGAGCAGGGCCTCCCTCATGATAGGGTAGTTGGTACGATCCCCTTTTTCTAAGGTTAAAAGAGTGTCCCTGACTAGTGGAGGTATGTACCTATAAAGTCCTCCTCCCCAGTAGCTCTCAGGAACTCTATGGGCCACCAAAGCTACCTCGTACGCCGTCAACCACTTGTCGATGTCATCACCCACACTAAAGCTGGCCATCACTTCCCTGGGTAGATAGAATTTGGGCTCCTGTGGAACCCCAGCAGGTACGCTGCCACCATTTCCTTTGCCTTCCATTTCCATTTGCAAGGCTCGGAGCTCCAGTTCTTTCAGGCTAAGCTCATGTACAAGCCTTCTTTCCTCCATGGCTAGCCTTGCCTGTTCTCGCTCCCTTTCCATCCTAGCCAACTCTAATGTCAATTGCCTCTGCTCCCTCCTGTCCTTGAATTCTTCTGCTGACAAACTCCCCCTGACGCACTACTGCCTGCCCTGGAACGTCTTCCTGGCAACACATTCTCGCTGACGTCAATGTTCAGTAGGCTCAGTTCTTCTGGGTCGTCTGCCTCCCTCTGCTCCTCATCCCCTCTTCCCTCCGGGTGGGCCATTACCCATGCCCTCAAAGCTTTCTGAAGCACCTCCTTCCTGGCACCTCGCTTGACGGCCACCCCCTCTCTAGGCAGAACTCCTTGAGCTGTGCCACCGTGTACCTCTCTAGGTCGGCTAACTCAAACTCCATCCTCCTAGGTGGGGTCCCAGACAATTTAAGGAAGGGGTTCTAAATGGTAGGTAGCAGGTCTTACGCAGGACTAACACAATCGGCAATCACAAAAGAGTTCCTTTTTACATTTCACTAGGTGTCTAATTGCGGCGCACTCTGAGTCACTGTAGGGTGCTGCACAAATACCAGTCCCTATCCCACCGCTGAACACCAATGTTGGAACCGGAGTTACCGAGTCCGTTACGGTAGCATGGCGCAAAGCGGGGAAGGCACGCGAAGGCAATGTGTAAGGCAGTTGTGCAGCACACTCTTACTTTAACTCAGCAATGCGGAGCAATAACCGGACACCACACCAGGCTTGTGTAATTAAAAATCAAGTTCCTTTATATCAATCAAGATTGCGTTGGATTATGCAAATTATACATTACATTTTCCTAACTGGTGCACATTCTTTTAAAAAGACCCTCAACAGTTCTGGCCACTAAAAGGCCGCAGAAATCAGTTCCTTTAAAAACACAGCACCAATAACGATTCGGGTGCACTAACAAATTAGGGCCTAGAACATGCACAACACTTTTTAGGCATTAACATCTCTGGCCCCTGGGCACATACATCAGGCCTAGGTACTCAATACAGCCTGTGGTACACTAGGCGGGAGGGAATCCTAGAGGGAACCCCTCAACATGTCCAGCAGCTGGGGCTTCCCTATGAGGGGGACTCCTATACCTCCCAGGGAGGTGAGGTTTAAATTAGGTTAGGGCCCCTTCTCACCAGGTGCCTGGCCTGGTACAAATTATCAATGAGGGCTCTTCCCTCGTTAATCGTGGCCCCCGGCCCCCAGGGGCTTAACCTAGAGCCCTAGGGGCCTCCTGGGCTCACCTGCGGTGCTGGAGCTGGTCGCTGGGCCTCTCGACGGACTCTCCCCGGGCCAGCCCTCTGTTGGACGGGGCGGGGCCCGGCGCGAGTCTCACGGCCCTCCGGCCGGCGCTGCCAAGTCTTCCTTGAGGCTTTGGAGCCTCTCGCGGCGTTATCCTTTCGTTGGGGGGCCGGTATGCCACTCCTCCGGCCCCCGTGGAGTCAGGAGTGAGAGTGAGGGACACGGAGCGGGAGCCGGCAGTCCTTCCAGACGGCTCCGGCTTCCCGCGTGTACACCCGGAGTTCTTCCTCCTCCGGACGTGCTGGGGGGCGGGCTCTCGACGGCGCCCAATCCTAGCGCGGCGGCGATTCTTCCGGGGGCTCCCGTTGGCAGTGGAGCCCCTCTGACGTCTTCCCGATTGGCTCCGGCTGGGCCAATCACGTCGCGGCCTTCTCGTGTTGCTGGTCGACGCCTCCCGCCTCCTACTCTTCAGCGGCTGGCTCCGGCGGGGCCAATCGCGTCGCGGCCTTTTCGGGGCGCGACCTGTGACGCGGTCGGCGTCCCCGGCCCCACGGCAACGGCGTCCACGGGCCTGGAGGCCGCAGTAGGCCTCAGCTCTGTTCACGCGGCCCTCCTGGGCTGCGGAGGTGTTTTTCTTGGCCGCGCTTGCAGCGGCAGGGGTCTCGGGCCCGGCGGTGATTTCTGTGGGCTTCGGTGAGGGTGCGGACGGCGCACCTCACCACACTTATGCACGGGGAGAGGTCTTCCTCACCTCAGCACCCCTCTTCACGCGGCGGCGGCCGCGGCGGCGATCCGGTCACCAGGTCAGTGACTGGGGGAGGTCAAGTTCTCCCACATGGAGTTGCAGCGCGGGCGCACTGACAGCCTTATTCACAGGGCTGTGGGGGAAGTGTTCTTGGGGGACAGTCCAGCTGTCGGTGTGGATGGATAGGGGGTGAAGGCCTAGCGCTTAGGACACAGCGCTTCGCCTCGTGATCCCCATTCGACGGTTTCACTTGAGATCCTGTTACTCTTGGATTCAGCAAAGTTCTTCTTATGAACAGTGGGGGTTGTGAGTTGGTGATTCTGGGAGTGCTTGATGTTCCTCCCGGCACGCTGTAGATGGTTCCCTGGGTCCCCTCACACTGGGCAAGATCAGTGGGTGGTGGGCGTTCCTCAGCTATCTTACGGCAGCAGGGCCTTGACCCTGTCAGCAGCAGTAGTGTAGGTCTCCCCCTAGGCCCTAAAGTCTATACTCTGGCACAGGTTCTCCCAGGTTCAGCGGTGCCTCAACCTAACTAACTAAAGGTTTTCCCTCCAAGCCTCTTATACCCCTAGGTCAGGTGACCCTCCTAAAGGCGGCAAAACGTAACTCCTCCCACAGCCCGGAAGGTTCTGGAACCTTCCACCTACCTAGCTATGGGGCCCAGAGGCGGGGACGGGATGGATACTGTATCCCTATGTCCCAGCCTGACTCTGGCGACTAGCGTGTATGTGTGGAAGGCCCTCTGCAGTAGCAGGGGCCTGTGGCAGCCATCTTTAGTGAGAGAGCACCTGCACCTCAGCACTGACCAGCAGTGGCAAGGCGCCCGGAGACCTAGGTCCAGTAAAAATATGGTGGCAAAAATGAGGCGCAAAAGGGAAAAAAACAGGGCAAGACCACCCTAGGGCTGACAGGTCTAACACTGTATATCTGCTTTGTCTGCCTCTGTCAAAAAAGGTACGCTAAATGGAGGATGTGTCACGGGTGCCGTGGGCCTGCTCAGTCCTGTTGTTGTTGGAGGTTAATGTTGGAAACAGACTAAGTTAGACATGATGTATCCAAATCCATGCCGCCTCTGAAAGTGTTCTTGTTGCACTCCACCGTAATTTAGGCATTTTTTTTCTACTTGATTTTTCAATATCCCTTTGGTTTTCCCATCTGCAATTACAGGCCGGCCCTTACCCTGTGCTACACTGGGAAAAACAACTCTCACTTACCTTACCAATGAATCTACATGTGCCAGGCAGGCAGTGGCGTCACGCAAGATTGATGGCCGGAGCGTCCATGGAATGGAGGACCAAGACGAACGCAGAGTTCAACTCCCCATTTTGACCAGGATAACATACAGTAACAGTATCAACTTTCATCATCTTTTAAATTTCGATTCTTTTTTTTGTCTTCAATCATTACTACTGTGTGTTGTTGTTGTTATGTTTGCTCTCTGCTTATATAATTCAATTCATCCCTACAGCATTTTTTGACTTTTCTTTGCTATCTTTAAGCCCGGGCGGGTACAAAAGAACAGAAACTGTATGTAATTCGGGTCTCTCTGAGGGCAGACAGGCAAGGCAAATTGCATAATATACTGCTGCCCTGTACTGTCTAATTGTCTAGTAGTAGTAGTTAGTAATATCATTAACCATCAAGTTATCATCATCATGCATGCATTTCCTTTTTCTCCCTTAACTGATTTATGGATATGGTTGTCTGCCAATATTGTGTTTTGTTGTTGTCCATGCGTACTGTTTTTCTTTCTCAAACCTTTCCCAAAACACCCCTTCCCAACCATTCTTCAAACCCTAATCCTCTTCCCCGGGCTGTGTGGCTTATTGAGGTGTGACTAAATTAAATGTACACCAATAATTTATCACACGCTTGCTGGGGCGGATGTGGCTAAAGCAACATAAATGCATTTTCAAGGCAGGGCGCGGATCTTCTTCTGCTTGCCCACCCTCCTATGAGCAGTATATTTGGTTTTTTTACCAAAGGAACCGAATCCATCAGCATTAAATGCCATCATAGATTGGATTTGTCATCATCCGAAACAGCACTAACGGTTACGCTTGTGTCGAGTCACGGACCACGGTGTACTGTAGGCCTAGTCGAGTGACTCGACACAGCTAGAGTTTGTAACTCTATGTACTAGGCTATCCCCGCAACCATTATGTTTCCTTGTATTTTGGCATATTATTGTTTGGCAGTAAGTTCCGTACTGTACTTTGTTCTACTACTCCTCCCACAGTCTCTCTCAGGCGACTGACTGTCTCATTTTCTTTTATTTGCAAGTGCTACTGCCAGGGTCTACTACTACTACTACCACCACAACCATGGCATGTTGGGAAAGAAAACCATCACCACCATGCAGCCATCGCCGTGCCCAAGTTAAACATCAAGCACAGGTAAGAGAAGAGGTTTGGGTGAGGCATAATTAATAACGGATTTTTTTCATTAATTCTATTTCACACACCCCTTTGAGTCCAGTTGCAGAATGCATAGATTATCAGGAGAGACTGACAGTACTAGTAGGACAAGTCCCTCAGTGACGGAGTACCGCATCTGTCTGTTTGTGTCTTAGTAACTCAGCCAATTATTTAAATCAAACACTGGCTGTGGCACTGCACCAGCAAGGAAACCGTGTGACGTAAAACAGTAACCCCACCCACAAAACATTAACCACATCGTATATTAAGTCTAAATATGTAATTTAATACCCTAACAAAAATAAACTATGTAAAAAAATCCCACAACACCTGACCCACCCCCTCCCTAACCCCAACCAATGTTCATGTCCCATAGCGAAAAAGTCCAACAAATGTCCAAAAGTCCAAAACCCAACGCCCGATTCCCACCCACCCAAATAAGATATAAAAAAGGGGCAATAAATAAACGGGGTCTCAGCGGGCTCGCCTCTCCAGGACACGGATGCTCTCCTCCAGGCGGGCCACGCGGTGCTTCAGCGCGCGGCAGTTGCATCCACAGTGGGGGTGGGCAGCAGTGCTTCTTCCTGTGTGGCGGAGGGTGGCTGACAGGCAGTGACGCCGTAAGACTGGGGGGGGGTGTCTGGGGCCCAGGGCATTGGAGGAGGCTGCAGCTGCTGCCGCCTCCTCCTCCTCCTCCTCCTCCTCCTCTAGAACAACCAGGCGCCGGTATTCGGCCTGTATGGCCTCCAGCTTACGGCGCCGGGCCTTGGCTGCCAACTCCTTCCTGTTGACTTTAGGAGTAGCTATATCAAGAAGAAAAAACAAGACTATTGTAAAATATACTCTTAGCAAAACAGTCAGACAAATACATTCTACACATAGTGGCACAGTAGCACTAGCAAGCACAGTACGTAACATTTGTGGTATGTATCTATCCTCCCACTACCTCGGCCTCGAACATTTGGGGAGTTTCAGGCATTCCGCCACCCATGCATCTGATTCATATCACACACCTATGCATGCATGCCACGTATCCTTCTCTGCCAGTCATAAACATAAAATCTCGCCCGTCCTGCCTCCTTCCACCCTTCTTTCCCTTTTCGTTCAACCCATCCATCAAGGTCATCTGATCAGACTTTTATTCTTCTCCATAAAAATTTCACAGCTGAGTTGAAGTCCGATAGAGGCCATTGGTTACTCTCAGTAGACTCCCGTCGCTAATGCTATTGCTAATGCTGCTAAGTAAAGGGTGTCTTCTTCAAACGGCGTTCACAACTACTTCTTACTTAAGTCTCAACAGTACAGTATACATTACACCCTTGCAGCGAGTGTAATGTCAATAAGTAAGGATTAGGAATATAACTTACCACTGCCCACCACTGCTGCTGGCTCACCCCCTGCAGCTACTCCAACTGCCGCATCGCCTGCACCCTCAGCGGCCGCGTCACCTTCACCGCTGGCCCCGGTACTGGTGGTCGGTAGTACGCCTAGAAAAACATTACACATTTTTCAGATGCCATATACACCTCCCCTATTTTTCACTAGCATGAATGAAAAAAAGTTAATACATATACAACATACATCACTAGTATAAATCAGGTAGTAGACTAGACACTAGTAGTGTTATATGGTCCCTAGGGTCATTTTAGTCTTTGCTAAGTTACCCCGAGCCATGCAACCATTTTAGCTCTGTCTTTTATTTTTGCGCAAGTTACCTCGCAGCTTGTTGTGAAATACGCCTTTGAGGCCACATGAGCTCATACTGCTACTGTCTGAGCACTGCGTACAAGGTCGAGAAACAAGCGACTTTGTTATGGAGTTATGGTGTTAGTCCATATTGCTTATCCATAAAAAAAAAAAAAGCAGTTTTTGGCACGACTGAGAAATGCTTGCACTATACTAACGCGCACCATTTTTCTCATTACAGACGGAAGATTCACATAAGAAGAACCAGAGCTTTGCAGAGCTTATGATGTCACCACTACTAGGTTCTTCTAAGGTGAGGGCTCCCAGAATTCTCACATCTCCATTTAGAATTTTATATAAACTAGATTCCTACCAAGGGGAGGGTGGTTCGCCCACCACTGTTCAGTTATCATGATCTCGCCTTTTGGCTTCTATGGACTTTTAGTTGTAAGTAACTTGTAAGTCTAACTGTAACAATGTTTATTGTTTTAATCTTATACATTTTGCTGTTGCTGCTGCATTATACAACATACAGAGCTTGTCAGTTGGAAATAAAAAGAAACCTTTTGAACTTACATAGACTCGGTGGTATTTGGTGTGGACTTACACAAGAGTGAGCAAAAGGGTGTGCATTGCTTCCGCGACAGAGGTTGGGAGTGTTATGTTGTCTGGGTTGTCTACTCATTGGGTATTTTGGGGGGGCCTTTCGGAGTAATGAGACACTATAACAAGTCGGTCAGGGGATTGTGGTGGCTTCCGATTGAGGTGTGAGGAAGGTCCAACCTCCCATCACCAACGACCTATTTTCTTGTGCAAAGTTCTGTATGTGCAGAATCCCTACAACAGTAGTAGTATGTCCTATCCTATCTAAAATTCTAAAATTTGGTTGGGCATTTTCTTGGTGGGAATTGTCAAAAAGCCTCAAGAATAAGAAGACTAGAAGTAGTAGAAGAGGACAACCAAAACTCAATGGCTATAGCTATTGGTGAATGAGTTTTATTTAAAATATTTGAAATAAAGAGTGGGCAACTGGGCAAGCTTGGCTACAGACAGACTAATAGTAGTAGTACAGAGAGTCATAGCAGACGCAGTTAGAGGCAGGGATAACAAGAATTTAGAAACAGATAGTATAGAGCAAAGAAGATTTTGTAAAAATTCGAATCAGGATACCGAAATAATAGTTCGGAAAAAATAAGGTGCAGGAAAAGTTTAGGAAATATAATTATTAATATTAACCACTGGTGGACTTACTGGGGCCAGCAGCAGAGCCCTCGATAGAGGAGCGGTCCTGTCCCTGGGAGGCATCTTCCAGATCTTCTGGGCCCACCGCCTGCGACCCCGTCTTCTTGCCCCTGGGTGCTGCTGATCATGTAAGATTTCATAAAGAAAGAGACAAAAATTAAAGTTTGGTGTGAAATAAATAAAATATTTTAAAATAGGCACCAAAAACATTTTTGGTTACAAAAATTGCAATAAAATTGACCTATCTGATCGACTGGTAGTATTGCGAGATTCACGGACCGTCTAGCAAGCCTAACTACCACCTGACCTAGCCCACCTATTCCAATCCAGACGGGCCAATTGTTCAGTAAGTCTGCATTTCCATTTATTTTAGTCCTCAAAAATGCATAGATGGAGGACACATGCATACATTTTTGCATACACCAAATTGTTGGCTGGTTGCTGCTAATGTTCTGCTAGTGATGATATAAGCCTATTAACACTCAGTAAACAAACTACAAAAGGTTCTGCTAAGGACTGGGGTAAGCATCACTCAGCAGCCCGTGACGTGACAGAGGATGCGTCACGCACACAACTTAGAAATTACCAACTAATAAGTAACTAAACCTATCAATCCACCACTATCCCTTCTTAGTGGCACGAGGACAAAGGAAGGACTACTCTCTCTAGCATTACATCACTTAAGTTCTCTAAAGTAAACTCTTACATAATCATCAGGCCAAGCGAGCGCAAAGTTGCAAACAAGTAAGATTAGTAGCGTCGAGCGCGTGTGTCATAACAATCACAGATTTTTAAACGTCATTTACCTGCAATGTAAGCAGCAGCATTCTTGCTGGTCGGAGAAAAAAAATATTCGCAATATATAACACAGAGCAGAAGAACACAAAGTTGTAATATTAAATAGCTACTCACCAAGCCCCGGGACCTCCACTCCTAGCAGGTCCAGCAGGTCCTGCTCCCGGTCCAGAATATCGGACCACCGGTGCGTCAGCTGATTCTGTGTGCACCGGACACCAGAGCAGCAAAACACTGCCCGCCGCACCTTGCCCCACCGCTGCCGACGCTCCCGGAGCCCGTACCCGGACCCAGGCCTGCCGCCTGCTGCCAGGGTTAAGGGGAGGTGGCGCTGAACAAAAACAACCAGTGCGGCCACCTCCGCCTCATTGAATAAGGCCCGTGCCTGCACCCTCTTTGGCGCCGTCTTCCGCAAGGAAGGCGGTCGCGGCTCTGGCTCCGACTTCGAGCCCTGTGGCTGTGGCCCTTTGCCATGGTTCTGGGTAGGCGGGGGACGGAAAAGAAAAGGTAGGAATTAAATAAAGTAAGTAAAAGAAATGAAAAAGCAGGTAATAGAAAAAGTGTGAAAAAGTAGTTAAAAACACACAAAAAGTAGAGAAAAACTCAAAATATAGAATCAGGAAAATAGAGAGATAGATAATAAACAAAACAGACCCAAAATAAGTTTACAGAAACAAAGGATTGAAAAGATAGAGGGAGGATTGAAAAGCAGGCCCAGAACCATAGAAATAGAGTGAAAAACAAGATGGCCGCGCCCATTGCGACCGCATGGGCAAGTTCGCGCGATATTTCCCCGAGCACGCAAAAGCGTCGCGAACACGTAATACGCGTTCCCGAACAGGAAGCCCTTATCGCGAACGGGCGGGAGCATGCAATACGCGACCCGGAACAGGAAATACCATCGCGAGCGGGCGGGACAAGTGAAAACAAGATGGCCACGCCCATTAGCGACCGCATGGGCAAGTTAGCGATATATTTCCCCGCGAGCACGCAAAAACACATCGCGAACGGACGGCACAAGCAATTCCACGATTTCGCTGAAGTTCCGCGAGCTCGCGGAATTTGTTAGCAATTTCGCGAGGATTTGCGTAACGCGACTACGCAAATTCCGCCCACCCCTGCTTATGACACTCTAGTTCAGGAACATGACGGGGATTACGTTGAGGTAAGAGCAGAGGTCAATAGAGATTATAAGTGCCCCTATGTCAATGACACCCCCTGGATGCTCCAGCGGGATGAAGCACCAGCAAAATACGCTGTGAGAGTGATGTTCAAAAATGAACAAGAGGAGGGAAATGAAGCAGGGTCCCGTTTTACCATATAAGATACTTTGGGCCAACTTTGCTACACCTGCAACATGACACACCCATATAGGCCCTACCAGCCACTGTATAGGAATCTGTTAAGTCGACCAAACTGTCTCACTGGTTCCTTTAGCTTCAAGAGGCCAAGTGCCTCTTAAATAGCATTTCTCATATTTCTTCTGCGACACACACGAAGCTGCAGCTTCTGTCTTTCTTGGTCAACAACGGCCCAAACCCCCACTCCTTGGATGTCCTTAGCCTGCGCTCACCCACAAGACCACGAGAACACGGAACTTCCTAACACAGGAGGAAGACGTTGGGGCAAGGGCTACTTGCAATTTTGCAAGTTCCCAATTTATTATAATTATTCTCGCTAGCTAGCCTTATGGAAACTTACGACAGCATCATGGCGTGCCAGTATCACCTCTAACCTCTTGGTCTGTTCTGCTTTTTATAAGAATTCTGAGAAATGACGATAAACGGTTCCGATAACATGTCCAAATTGTGGTAGGATTGACGTACACAAACTGTCAAAAGATGAACTTGTGGTCCAATTGTTCCGTATTAAACCACTATAAGACTACTGCCCACAGTCCACTCGGTGGATTTACCCTACACTGTGTTCGTGAGTCACATGTGGGTTCTCCCCGGTCGACCGTTAGTGCACGTTATAGAATTCTTGCCTTAAGATTGATAATTTGCGAATGTATTTTTAGCCAGCAGTTATTTGCGCATATGCTTCATTCATTAGAGAATGCATCTCTCTCTCTTTGTGTGATTTAAACATATGGTTTTCTCACTGCATTTATCAAAAGATATATTTCTCTCATGCCATTTATCAAGTGTTTATTTCCTTCTATGTATTATGATCATTGCTTCTTTTCATGCAACTGTATGCAAAATATCTCTCTCCACCTGATGTGATTTTTGCTCCATACTTTGACATATTTTACAGAATGTTTCTCTTCCTTTTGTTGCAGTCATATTGTATCATTGAAGCACTTCATTATGTGCTCTTGTCATATTTTTAGCATGCATTCTGTTTCATTTTGTCTTTGCTAAAACTTCCAGGCTCTTTATTGCATTTTAAAGTGTTTTCTTTACACTTCTTGTTGAAGTGGTTTCATTGTAATAAAGTGCAAACAAACCTGATTCAATTCTTGTCTTTTACACGTGTATTTTCTCATTTAAAACGCAGCACCAGGCACAAATTAAGCTGCCCTAAATTATCTCCCTCGAACATCCTCCAACACCGGTAATGGTGTTGGGGTATGATTCCAACATGTTTGATACCAAACATGCCCAGGTTTGGCACAGCCACTACGTAGTTAGCCATCTCGTAATGACCGATGGCCACTATATGTATCAAAATGACTGGCCACACTTACAAAGCCTGGAGAATCAACTCCAGGGTTTGTAGGGGTGTCCCCTCATGCAGGGGCACCCTCACGCTTATAAACCAGCACCCTGCCTTCTGGATTGAAAGACATGCCTTAGGGGCAACATAGATTTTAAGTGTAGTGACCTCGATATAAGAAAAACTTATATCTGTTGTTAGTGCTGCTAGCACCAACTTACACAGGCTGTAATGGAAGGCCTGTAGTCACAGTTTGAGTGGTTTCTCATGGGTGGCACAATACATGCTGCAGCCCATAGAGACCCCTGGTGTACCTACGCCCTTGGTGCCTCAGTGCCATATACTAGGGACTTATAAGCCAATTGTGGAGGTACAGAAGTACTTACCATAGTCAATTTAGGGACAAAGCACAGTGACTGGGGTCCTGATTAGCAGGATCCCAGTCAGACTAGTCAAAAAAGCTACTGACACCAGCAAAAAGTGGGAGTAACCATGAAAGCAGAACCTACTTTCCTACAACTTCCTTGTCCATTAACCATTTCTCTTCACAATTCCGACCCTTTTTTCTCTTCAGGATGTGACATTACACAACCAGTGTTTAATCTGTGCCTGTGGTTGCTGGAGGTGGGCACTGTCACTAATGCAGTCTGCCAGCACCGGCAACAACCACAACTCATGCTCAAAAACTGTTTTACTATGGTCTACTGGTAGGCATTCACCTGGGGGGTCTTATGGTCCGGTGCACAATTGGGTGAATATTGGTCCTCATGCCATGATGATTTTGCCAGTAAGTTTTTGTGTGGCACTGAAATATGTCAGCTATTTACAATAAAATGATCTAAACATGCAATTTCGTTATTAATCATGAGCATAAAATAAAGATGTATATGATCTGCAGTATATGACTCAATTTTAGTGTTTTTTAGTGAGGAAAAAAGCATTGTGTTTTCTTCCTTAATGAGGGCAACAGGAGGTTGATGCTCTTTGGCTGTCTATAGAAATGTTATACACAGTGAACACCATTAGCGTTTGACATGGGGTTGGTTCCTCCTGTTAATATAGGAAAGTGGCTGATGATGATACAGCGAGCCAGTTGGCGAGCAACAGCCAACTGGCTCATGGTGCTCGCTTACGTGAGGCCTTCCTATATATTTTTTATGCATTTTTGATCCGTAGGTCCCTTGTCACTGATCTTGAAAAAAAAGTATCTTACCTGGACTCTGGGATTGACTCTGAATTGTTATTGAAGCGTGACCTCCCCCTAAAAATAATGTTGGCTTGAGGGTGGTGCACTATATATACCTTTATATACTTTCTGTTGGGTGTGACAAGTATCAAGAGCTTTGTTGCTGGTATTGATACTTTGAGTGAAGGGCTCCCATGGTATTTCTTTAGTCCTTCTGTGGCTCCTTTTTCTGTCTGACTTCTAAAAGTACTGCCCTGCCACCTTACATTTCTTCTCCAAATAGAACCAGGACACAAGAAGGATGAAAAGCTATATAAACCCATGTTGAATCAAACATGTGAGTATGGGGGGCAAACACAGATCCTTGAAATGGGCACATTAGCTCCATGAGCCACCAATATAACACATAACTGTTACAATATCAGCATTGGCGTAGCTGGACCTATTGCTGCCCGGGGCGGTCCCTGAGTTTGTCACCTGGTGCAGGTAAGAGTTGGGGGGCTGGGGGGTGGTAGTAGACAGACACCTTGTTCCTGGGGGGGGGGGTGGCGGTCGACAGACGACTTGTTCGCAGAGGGGAGAAGTTGACTTGCTCACCTCCGCCGTCCCCAAAAAGAGTACCGCCCGCGGCGGACCGTCCCCCCTAGCTACGCCACTGAATATCACATGTTCCAGTCAGATAATGGTGTTCGGACAGTGAAGTAACACAGAAACAGTAGAGTGTTTTGCTACTACTGCTGTTCATCTCTGCAAAACTGCTAATTAAAAAAAAATAAAGCAACAGCCTGATATACTTTGCAAACCTTGCTGACCTCTGACACTCTCCAAACCCACTGACCACAGCCCACTCTGTGGCGACACCTGGCACACACTGCAACCCTAGCATACTCAGTAAAACCACATACCTTCGACATACTCTGCAACCCAGCTAACCCACAACACATTCTGCAAATCTCACCAACCGAAAACACAATGCAACCCTCATTGTGCATGTAACACATTGCAAGCATGCACAGCAAACAAGGTGCAATACAACAAAAGCAGTAAAATGAATTTGTAATGTCAGAAATAAAGACCTATTTGGAAGACCTGGTGCAGTAATGAGGGCAAGAAAGAGAACGTCTTAGCTAAAATAGAGTGCAGTGCTTAAAATGGTCAGCGTTTTAATTCATCTCAGGCTGTTTGAGCCTGAATCTGTGAGCTGTTCGAGGAAGAGGGGGCAAACTTTGGGTGTCCTGTGCTTGCTTGAGCTCTGGCCTAAGAACTGCAAATAGGAAAACTGATACCCTCAGGTGCTCACCTTGGGCTGTTTGTATGTGTGTTCTGTCGGGGCAGCAGTGTTTGTTTGGGGCCTTCTTTCCCTGATGGGTGGGGAGGCTAAAGCCTTCCTAGCCCTATGGTCGTTGCGTGCCTGTTATCAATGCATGTATATATTCTTCATTTGTAACTTCACATCTACTAACGTAACGTAGATGGTGGTAGTCAATGCAGTGGGTGCGATATTTTTGTCATAAAAAATATCACATTCTATAGTGAACCCCGCACTTATTTGATGAATGTATGTATCCTTCGGATCTGAAGCCGAATAAGGAACCTAAAGGAGATCGAACCTTTATTCAAATGTGTTAGAAATCATTACATAGAGATGACTGTTCTGTTAGCATCCTACATTGGCATAGCAAAGGTGCCCTCTGCTCTGATGCAAGCTAGGAAAATGGGCCCCCCTAACCGTTAATGGGTGGTAAAATACCATAATTAGGGTACCCCGGACCCCTAATACCTTTAAGTCCCAGTGCCACGCCTCCTCCTGCACTAATGATAGCTGTGTCTTGGTACCCTAGTTGAAGAGTATCATCAAAGGCAAGGGACACTGTGCCGCCTTCCCTCTCAGCATTAGACAGCTTTGCCTTGCCTTCAACCAGGGCACTGTGGCTAGCATCCTTAGTGCGCAGCCTCTTCCTCCTCTAGAGTGGAAAAAAGCGGGGAGGAAGGAAATGGGATGGATCATTGTATACAGAGTGGGAGAGTGGACAGAAGAGTCCCCCCATCTGTTGCTCTAAGAAGCAAGTGATGAGGCCTGGTTTCCTAGGCAACAAGAAAACAAACAATGCAGCAAACCTTTACTGGAGCAGATTGCACAACACACAATGAATAAACTCTCAAGTTTATTTGGTGAACAAATTTAATGACATCCAAATTCAACGCAAAATGTTTTACATGCAAATCGTATTTAACAAGTCTTCAGAAGAGCAGAAAACTTGCTTAGGTCAAAAAATAAAGGTAACAAATAATGAGCCAAGACCACTTGACCGAGGTTCTAAGCTAAGCAATAAAAATATTTGGAGAGCATTGTTACTCCATTTGCTTCAACGACTGGCAATCCTTGTTTTGGGGCCCGCAAATATCCCCTACATCCAGTTGTAATCTATTGTTGATTAGGTATACAGATGGGAAAACAGATAAATAAAGGAATTGTCTATCCACTGGACTTCTTAGGGAACAACACCACCTTAATAAGTCTAGAGGATGACTTACTCTAGGGTTGAGGACCTTAAAAAAGCATGTTGGAACCTACAACTCCGATTTCTCTGAAGGATATTCTACAACTCCATAAAGCAAGTGGTGTAAAGACAATTTGCCTCTATAGAGTTTATTCTTCAGCTACAGGACAGTTTTAGACTGGTTCAATTGGCAGCTCCGCCCTCATCCAATAAACTGTGCAACTAAAGAAATTAATCACCCTCTTGTTTGCTTGTAATCACACAGACTTGGATTATGGCACTTGTTCTTTCTTTTATGTGATTCATTTTGTGACCGTTGTAACCCAATTCATAATTTAGGGCCAGATGTATGACGCAACCAGTAAAATGCATTTTCAAACGTACCAACCCTATTTTGCGAGTCGGTAAACAATTACCGTCTCGCAAAATAGGGTTTGCGAGTAACTATTAGGAAGTGGGCGTGCCAGGGGCTTGTCCCTTCCTAATAGCGAGTCGCACTGGTATGTAGGAATGTTTTGCAACCGTGAATGTGGTAAACATTTGCAGTTTACTACCAGTTTCAAATTGGACCCCTTCCCCTTTGTGAATGGGGGTACCAACATTTTTTAAGAGCAGGCAGTGGTCACACGGACCACTGCCTGCTCTTAAAAAATGAAAAGAAAACTTTTAATTTTTCTTTTTTAAACGCAACCCGTTTGTGAGAAGTTGGCCTGGTATATGCTGTCCACTAATTATAGTGGGCACCTTGCACCAGTCCAAACAACCCCTTATTGGAGATAGGTTAAAGACAACCTTATTGAAAGCTATCCTAGTGGTAGCTATGGAGAGCAGCCTTCAGGCTAAGTCTTGAAGGAATGTAAAGCAGCTTGTTTTACCAGTCTATAATCTCTTGAGTGATCAAATGAAAGAGCACCACACCAGGTATATATTCAAAATATATGTATTTATTGCTAAACACACCCCTCTAGTCTCTTTATGAGGCTAGAGTTCGAAGTACATAAGTTAGAAGTTATTTAAACACAGTAATAGCACAAATACACGTTTGGGCCCTAGGGGCGTACCAAACCATATACCAATAAAGTGGTATAAGAACCACGACTGAACTAGACACTAGGCCTAGAGCCTCTAGAAGTGCTTGGACCACAAGGAACCACCCAAGGTAGTGACACAGGGGACCCACGGGGGACGCGTGCAGTGTAAATACACAACCGCGATACGCCGTTGACTTCTATGGAGAAAGTCGGGATCGGGAAATTAGAGAAAAGGGACACTTAAAGGAGGACTTGGAGCAAACCCTTTGAGATCTAGGACTTTGAAGAGTCTCTACCCACGGGAGCACCGGAGTACTCGTGTTACCTCACCCAGGAAGCCGGGTGCATAGGTGCCTTTCGGGGTCGGGTTTCGTCGTCGATTTGAATGGCGATCTACTGCAAAGTGCTGCTGGCGACCAAGTGAAAAGTGTCCGGGTGGATCCAAGAGTGGATCGGAGTTCTGCAGAACCTGAAAGCAGAGGGGACAGAGTCTGGGTCACTAGCCAGTGACCAGGAAGGCGATGGACAGATGCCCACCGATGTCGAGTGCTTCAGGTGCGTTGATGGTTGTCTTGACTCTTCAGCCACGAGGTCCAGGAGGCGTTGTCGGCAACCAGGAGCAGGATTCGGGCTGGTACACAATGTCTGTCGAGTGCTGAGGTGTCGGCGACCGGATTGGACCCAACAAGCCTTGGCAACGGCAAGTCTCGAGACAGAGGAAGATCCTCAAGGGTGCAGACCAGCAAGGTCTGGGGAACTCACCCAGTGAGGGTAAGTGAGGGCAGGCCTGGAGCAACCAGGATGCCAAGTTAAAAAAAGATTGGCCTTCGTTAAGGGCTACTAGCCAACGGGCTAGCGACCGCGAAGGAGCCTCAAGACGCCGCACGTGGATCTGGCTCACAGGACACTCGTGGAGTGGAGGCCAGTGATCTTCGGTGCAGTTGGTGCTAGAGGCTAGGGCTAATTGGAGCCCAAAGCACGACTTCGGGGGAGACCCAGAAGAGGATGCACTTGCAAATGTACTCGGTGTCCAGGGGTCACGGTCTCAAGTCACCCACGATAGCCACGGGCCTCAGCTTTGCTGGGGACTCAGGGTAGCCTCGGGGAAGTCTGAGAATCCACCTCTGGTGATACGATGACTTCGGCGTCCGGCGGGAGCTTCAGAAATGCGAACCGGACAGATGCTTCTTTGGTGCCTGCCAAGCAGGGGAGTCACTCCTTGACCCCAAGGGAGATTCTTCTGTCCTCTAATCGTGAGTAGAGCGTCGAAGGTCCAGGATTCAGTTTAAGAGTTTCGTCCAGGGATAATCTAAAGTCCTAAGGACTGGGTTCCTATACTTATACTAAGTATAGGGGTTGGACTACTCTGTGGCCCCACCTATGGGTGGGTCAGGGCAGAGGGGTGGCTACACCCCTTTCCCTTTGTCCAGTTCGCGCCAAAGCAGGGGCTGCAAGCCCCTGATCCGGTTTGAACTGGGGTATGCACAGGGACACCAAATGTGCCCCCAGTGCAGGACTTCAAAGCACCCGAAAGTGCTCCCGCCCAGCCCCAATACACATTATCCTGTCTGGGGAGGTGGTCACACCTCCCTGGGACAGGAAACCTATTGTCCAGGCCTCCCCTGCCGGAGTTTCATCCAGCAGTAGGAGGCCAGACTCGTGTCTGTGGCAGCAGCATCCATTTTGTGATGCCAGGGCTTTGGAAAGAAGTTACCGGGCTAGCCAGAGTTAACATGTCTTTCCCTCTAGAAGGGTGGAATGCTACCCCCGCCGCCAGAATTGGCGGGGGGGTAGTATTCCAAGATGTTTGACACCAAGCACGACATGTTTAGGTGCAGCCATTCCAAAGTTAGCATTTAACGCGAGGTTATAATGCGCTTAAGAGTATATGGTCAGGCTGCCCTACAAACAGCATCAGAGAAGGGTCTCCGAATGCTGCAGAGGGGCCCTGCTCATGCAGGGGCACCCTCTCACATAGGAACCATGCACTCTGCCTTTAGGATTGATAAGGCCTGCCTTAGGAGTGACTTATAGGTTTATATGTGTGTATGTATTTAGTGATATAGGTAACCTATATCACAGTAAGGGGTGCATGCACCACCTTACCCAGGCTGCAGTAGCAGACCTGTGGTGTCAGTTTGGATGGCCTTCCAGGGGTGGCATAATACATGCTGCAGCCCCTGGCAGGCCTCTGAGGTACCTATGCCCTTGGTACATAGTATACCATATACTAGGGACTTATAAGGGCACTCCAGATTCCAATCAGTGATGTGCCTAAGGCACATGGAAACCATTTTAGAGAGGAAGCAGCTAGGCTGGGGTTCTGATTAGCAGGGCCCCAGCCAGACTAATGTCGAAAAACAGTGAAGCATCAGCAAAAAGTGGGGGTACCCATGTGAAGCAGATCCTACTCTCCTACACAACCCCCCCAAACGTAGGGACATTAAACTAACCTTGCCCAGTTAAGTCTTCATGTTCTAAGTGGAAATACCTAGAGAGTGCATCTGCATTGGCATGGTTACTCCCAGGTCTATGTTCCACTGTAAAGTCCATCCCCTGTAGGGAAATGGACCACCTAAGCAGTTTGGGGTTTTCACCCTTCATTTGTTTTAGCCATAAGAGGGGCTTATGGTCTGTCTGAACCAGGAAGTGTGTACCAAACAAGTATGGCCTCAACTTCTTCAGAGCCCAGACCACAGCAAAGGCCTCCCTCTCTATGGCTGACCAACGTTTCTCTCTAGGGGTCAGCCTTCTGCTAATAAAAGCTACTGGCTGATCCTGACCTTCTTCATTCAATTGTGACAGTACAGCCCCTACCCCCAATTCAGATGCATCAGTTTGAACAATGAACTTCTTGGAGTAATCAGGACTCTGTAGAATGGGAGCAGTGCACATGGCCTGCTTCAGGTCATCAAATGCCTTTTGACAGCTAACTGTCCACTGAACCTTTTGGGCATTTTCTTAGAAGTTAAGTCATTCAGGGGTGTCACTATTGATCCATACCCCTTGACAAATCTCCTATAGTACCCAGTCAGGCCTAAGAAGGCTCTCACCTGAGTCTGGGTAATGGGAGCAGTCCAGTCCATGATAGTCTGGATCTTGCTCTGCAAAGGTTGAACCTGGCCTCCACCCACAAGGTGGCCCAGGTACACACCCTGACTCTGCCCTATCTGGCACTTAGTGGCCTTGATAGTCAGGCCTGCCTTTGCAGGGCCTGTAAAACATTCCTGAGGTGGACCAGGTGATCCTCCCAGGTGGAGCTAAAGACAGCAATATCATCTAGATATGCTGCACTATAGGCTTCCAGACCTGTGAGAACTGTATTCACCAACCTCTGGAAAGTGGCAGGTGCATTCTTCAGACCAAAGGGCATCACCACAAATTGATAATGCCCACTAGGGGTTGAGAATGCTGTTTTGGGCTTTGCAGTATCAGCTAGTCTGATCTGCCAGTAGCCAGCTGTCAAGTCAAATGTGCTGAGATATTTGGCTGAGGCCAAAGTATCTATGAGCTCATCTGCCCTTGGTATTGGATGGGCATCAGTCCTAGTGACTGCATTGAGACCCCTGTAGTCCACACAAAACCTCATCTCTCTTTTTCCACCACTGGTGTGAGGTTTTGGCACAAGGACCACTGGACTAGCCCAAGGGCTATCTGAGGGTTCAATAACTCCCAACTCCAACATTTTCTGGACTTCAGTCCTGATACAGTCCCTGACATGGTCAGGTTGCCTATAAATCTTATTTTTAATAGGCAGACTGTCCCCAGTGTCCACTTCATGAGTGCACCAGGTGGTCTGACTGGGTGTCAGTGAAAACATATGTCTAAACTGATTGAGAACTTGTCTACAATCAGTTTGTTGCTGGGTAGTGAGGCTGCCTGCCAAGGCTACACCATCTACTGACCCATCGTCAGGGTTCTGTGAGAGCAGGTCAGGGAGTGGGTCACTCTCTTCTTCCTGCCCTTCATCAGTAGCCATGAGCAAGCCCATGTCTGCCCTGTCCACATATGGTTTTAACCTGTTGACATGGAGAACCCTGTGGGGACTCCTGGGTGTTCCTAGGTCTACTAAGTAGGTAACCTCACCCTTCTGCTCCACAATAGGGTGGGGTCCACTCCATTTGTCTTGGAGAGCTGCTGGGGCCACTGGCTCCAACACCCACACCTTCTGTCCTGGCTGGTAAACAGTCAGAACAGCCTTTTGGTCATGCCAGGCCTTTTGAAGTTCCTGGCTAGCCTCAAGGTTTTTGGTTGCCTTTTTGATGTACTCAGCCATCCTGGAGCGGAGACCAAGTACATAGTCCACTATATCTTGCTTTGGGGGCTTGAGAGGTAACTCCCATCCTTCCTTCACCAAGCACAGTGGACCCCTCCCAGGGTGGCCAAACAGAAGTTCAAAAGGGCTGTAACCAACCCCCTTCTGAGACACCTCCCTATATGCGAATAAAAGGCAGGGCAAGAGTATGTCCCATCTACGCCTAAGCTTTTCTGGGAGCCCTTTAATCATGCCCTTCAAGGTTTTGTTGAATCTCTCAACTAAACCATTGCATTGTGGGTGATAGGGTGTGGTGAACTTATAAGTCACTCCACACTCCTTCCACATTGCTTTTAAGTACCCAGACATGAAGTTAGCACCCCTGTCTGATACTACCTCCTTAGGAAAGCCCACTCTTGAGAAAATTCCCAGGAGGGCCCTTGCCACCACAGGTGCTGTAGTGGTCCTGAGGGGAATAGCTTCTGGGTACCTGGTGGCATGATCCACTACCACCAGGATAAACCTGTGCCCAGAGGCTGTTTGGGGATCCATGGGACCAACAATGTCAATCCCTACCCTTTCAAAGGGCACCCCCACCACAGGTAGTGGTATCAGGGGGCCTTTGTAGTGCCACCTGCCTTGCCACTGGCTTGGCAGGTTACACAGGAGCGACAAAACTCCTTGCTGTCTTCAGACATGTGGGGCCAGTGAAAGTGAGGGACAATTCTGTCCCAAGTCTTGTTCTGGCCCAGGTGACCTGCTAAGGGAATATCATGGGCTAGGGTCAATAGGAAGCCCCTGAACTTCAGAGGTATAACCAACCTCCTGGTAGCACCAGGCTTGGGGTCTCTACTCTCTGAGTACAGGAGTCCATCATCCCAATACACTGTATGGGGACCACTAGCTTTCCCAGCAGCCTCAGCAGCAGCTTGCTGTCTGAGGGGTTCAAGGGAGGGGCAGCTCTGCTGCTCCTGGCTCAGATCTGCCCTAGAAGGTCCCCCTGTCCCCAAGAACTCAACCTGGTCAGGTTCAAGTTCCTCTGGGACAGTTCCTTCTTCAGGGCTGAGATCATCCCCCTCAAGGGACTGATCTTCCTCCTGAGCCAAGGGGAAGGCACTGCCTTAACCCTACTACTCCTCCTCTTGGAAGGCACTTGGTCCATTCTTCCAGAATCCAAGGCCTGTTCAGTGCTAGACATTTTGGCTTGTGACCTGGTCACAGCAAACACA
The DNA here is from genome assembly GCA_963921515.1 of Calotriton arnoldi. NCBI lineage: Eukaryota > Metazoa > Chordata > Amphibia > Caudata > Salamandridae > Calotriton > Calotriton arnoldi. The sequence goes on from CAWUFW010014893.1 coordinate 64,139, forward strand.
TCTGCAGGGATCCCCAGCATTTCTGCATGGGTCCTGAGCTCCACTTCTGCCCAAGCAGAAGTCTCTAAGTCATTGCCAAGCAAGCATTCGACTGGTAGGTTTGCACTTACCACAACCTTCTTAAGGCCAGTTACCCCTCCCCAGGAGAAGTTAACAACTGCCAGAGTATGGTCTGTTCTGACATTGCTAGCATTGGTCACTTGGTACATCTCACCAAGTATAACTTGCCCAGGATTCACAAGGTCTTGTGTCACCATTGTGACTCTTGCCCCTGTGTCCCTAAATGCCAAAGCCTCACGTCCATTGATTAAAGGCTGTTGTCTGTTCTTGCCCAGATTACTGGGACTCACAGAGGAGGTCACATCCATGCCTCCATCACAGACTAACACAGCCTGAGTCAGTTCTCTGACTAGGTCAGAGCCCAACTCAGTACCCAGGGTGAACCCTACTAAACCCTTGGCTGGAGCACTCCCACCAAATGTACTAGGGGGAACAGGTGCCTTAGGGGCATTGGTGGGTGCTGGACTGGAGTCTTTGGACTTGGTGCAATCACTGGTCCAGTGGGTCTTTTGCTTACAGACCTTGCACCATGGTTTTCTTTGGCCTTTCCCTTTGGTAGACTGTGAATCCCCACCAGAAGAAGATTTTTAGGGGCCTGATGAAGACTTTTGATCTTTACCCTTCTCCCCACCCTTTTCAGAGTTCTTAGCATCTTGCTTCTTGGTTTCCCCACCTTGGTTCTGTACCTTCTGCTTCACCCTGGTTCTGACCCATTTGTCTGCCTTCTTTCCCAATTCTTGGGGAGAGGTCAGATCAGAGTCTACCAGGTATTGATGCAACAGCTGATTTTGACAGTTATTAAGAATCTGCTCCCTCATTATCAGATTGTACAATCCTGAGAAGTCACACACCTTACTGCCCATCAACCAGCCTTCCAGAGCCTTGGCAGAACAATCCACATAGTCTACCCAGTCTTGAGTCTGTGCTTTTGGGTATCTCTGAACTTCAACCTGTACTGTTCAGTGGTTAGGCCAAACCCATCAATAAGAGCACTCTTCAAGACCTTGTAATTATCAGCATCCTCCTCTCTAACAGTGAGGAGCTTATCTCTACCTTTGTCAGCAAAGGAGAGCCACAAGATTGCTGCCCACTGCTCCTGAGGGACCTTCTGTACTTTACAGGCCCTCTCTAGAGCAGTTATCCACTTGTGGATGTCATCCCCATTCTGATAGGGAGGGACAATCTTGCTCAGGTTCCTATGGTCATAGGACCTATCCCTATCTCTAGGGACATGGCTGCCACCATGGGACTCTAGTCCCAACTTTCTTCTCTCTCTAAAGAGATCTAGGGACTCCCTGTCTATAGCTAGTTGCTTCTTTTTGATTTCAAGCTGAGCTTCCTCATATTGAACCAGCCTCTTTCTTCTCTCATGAGAGGATTCCCTCCTATGAGATGAGACAGAGCTCCCTATTGAGGTGCCAGAGTGGTTAGACTCCTGAGAAGGAGACCTAGACCTTCTGGGCACACTCATAATCCTTCCTGGGGGACAAAGAGGGCATCATTCTGATCATCCTCTTCATCTTCCTCAGGAGGGTTTGGATTATCCAGGTCAGGGCCATTGTCGCCCTCCTGGCCAGTTTCAGAGGGGGCTGGGGATTGGTACCCCTGGTCCCATCCTCATCATCTGCCCCACCCTCAGCTCCTACCCCTTCAGTCCCCAAGGGCTTACTAAGGTCATAAGCCACCAACAACTCCTTGAGGTGTTGGGTGGTGGGGCTTTGGCCTGTCCTTATTTTTCTCAAGTTGCATAAAGCTCTCAATTCCAAGAATGGGAGTGTATCATACTTGGAGGGTGGAAGCTCAGTGGCTTCCTGCAAGGATTCTTTAGATCCTACCCTTAAAGACATTACTAGTGTGGTGTGGTGTATGCACTACCTACTCTAGTGTGGCCTACTAAACTCTCTTGAGTTGTAGAAAGGGTTGTGCTATCCCTTAACACACAACTCTAAGTTCAGTAGAACTTACTGTATTCTAAGCTTAAATTATATGTACCTTAGGTACCTTTAGTGGTTTTCAGTTGATCAATTCAATTGAGATTATCTGGTAAAACAATAGCAAGCTGGAATCCCACACGCTGCACACCAATGTGAGAAGTTGGCCTGGTATATGCTGTCCACTAATTATAGTGGGCACCTTGCACCAGTCCAAACAACCCCTTATTGGAGATAGGTTAAAGACAACCTTATTGAAAGCTATCCTAGTGGTAGCTATGGAGAGCAGCCTTCAGGCTAAGTCTTGAAGGAATGTAAAGCAGCTTGTTTTACCAGTCTATAATCTCTTGAGTGATCAAATGAAAGAGCACCACACCAGGTATATATTCAAAATATATGTATTTATTGCTAAACACACCCCTCTAGTCTCTTTATGAGGCTAGAGTTCGAAGTACATAAGTTAGAAGTTATTTAAACACAGTAATAGCACAAATACACGTTTGGGCCCTAGGGGCGTACCAAACCATATACCAATAAAGTGGTATAAGAACCACGACTGAACTAGACACTAGGCCTAGAGCCTCTAGAAGTGCTTGGACCACAAGGACCCACCCAAGGTAGTGACACAGGGGACCCACGGGGGACGCGTGCAGTGTAAATACACAACCGCAATACGCCGTTGACTTCTATGGAGAAAGTCGGGATCGGGAAATTAGAGAAAAGGGACACTTAAAGGAGGACTTGGAGCAAACCCTTTGAGATCTAGGACTTTGAAGAGTCTCTACCCACGGGAGCACCGGAGTACTCGTGTTACCTCACCCAGGGAAGCCGGGTGCATAGGTGCCTTTCGGGGTCGGGTTTCGTCGTCGATTTGAATGGCGATCTGCTGCAAAGTGCTGCTGGCGACCAAGTGAAAAGTGTCCGGGTGGATCCAAGAGTGGATCAGAGTTCTGCAGAACCTGAAAGCAGAGGGGACAGAGTCTGGGTCACTAGCCAGTGACCAGGAAGGCGATGGACAGATGCCCACCGATGTCGAGTGCTTCAGGTGCATTGACGGTCGTCTTGACTCTTCAGCCACGAGGTCCAGGAGGCGTTGTCGGCGACCAGGAGCAGGATTCGGGCTGGTACACGATGTCTGTCAAGTGCTGAGGTGTCGGCGACCGGATTGGACCCAACAAGTCTTGGCAACGGCAAGTCTTGAGGCAGAGAAAGATCGTCGAGGGTGCAGACCAGCAAGATCTGGGGAACTCACCCAGCAAGGGTAAGTGAGGGCAGGCCTGGAGCAACCAGGATGCCAAGTTAAAAAAAGATTGGCCTTCGTTAAGGGCTACTAGCCAACGGGCTAGTGACCGCGAAGGAGCCTCGAGACGCCGCATGTGGATCTGGCTCACAGGACACTCGTGGAGTGGAGGCCAGTGATCTTCGGTGCAGTTGGTGCTGGAGGCTAGGGCTACTCGGAGCCCAAAGCACGACTTCGGGGGAGACCCAGAAGAGGATGCACTTGCAAATGTGCTCGGTGTCCAGGGGTCACGGTCTCAAGTCACCCACGATAGCCACGGGCCTCAGCTTTTCTGGAGACTCAGGGTAGCCTCGGGGAAGTCTGAGAATCCACCTCTGGTGATGCGATGACTTCGGCGTCCGGCGGGAGCTTCAGAAATGCGAACCTGACAGATGCTTCTTTGGTGCCTGCCAAGCAGGGGAGTCACTCCTTGACCCCAAGGGAGATTCTTCTGTCCTCTAATCGTGAGTAGAGCATCGAAGGTCCAGGATTCAGTTTCAGAGTTTCGTCCAGGGATAATCTAAAGTCCTAAGGACTGGGTTCCTATACTTATACTAAGTATAGGGGTTGGACTACTCTGTGGCCCCACCTATGGGTGGGTCAGGGCAGAGGGGTGGCTACACCCTTTCCCTTTGTCCAGTTCGCGCCAAAGCAGGGGCTGCAAGCCCCTGATCCGGTTTGAACTGGGGTATGCACAGAGACACCAAATGTGCCCCCAGTGCAGGACTTCAAAGCACCCGAAAGTGCTCCCGCCCAGCCCCAATACACATTATCCTGTCTGGGGAGGTGGTCACACCTCCCTGGGACAGGAAACCTATTGTCCAGGCCTCCCCTGCCGGAGTTTCGTCCAGCAGCAGGAGGCCAGACTCGTGTCTGTGGCAGCAGCATCCATTTTGTGATGCCAGGGCTTTGGAAAGAAGTTACCGGGCTAGCCAGAGTTAACATGTCTTTCCCTCTAGAAGGGTGGAATGCTACCCCCGCCTCCAGAATTGGTGGGGGGGTAGTATTCCAAGATGTTTGACACCAAGCACGACATGTTTAGGTGCAGCCATTCCAAAGTTAGCATTTAACGCGAGGTTATAATGCGCTTAAGAGTATATGGTCAGGCTGCCCTACAAACAGCATCAGAGAAGGGTCTCCGAACGCTGCAGAGGGGCCCTGCTCATGCAGGGGCACCCTCTCACATAGGAACCATGCACTCTGCCTTTAGGATTGATAAGGCCTGCCTTAGGAGTGACTTATAGGTTTATATGTGTGTATGTATTTAGTGATATAGGTAACCTATATCACAGTAAGGGGTGCATGCACCACCTTACCCAGGCTGCAGTAGCAGACCTGTGGTGTCAGTTTGGATGGCTTCCCAGGGGTGGCATAATACATGCTGCAGCCCCTGGCAGGCCTCTGAGGTACCTATGCCCTTGGTACATAGTATATCATATACTAGGGACTTATAAGGGCACTCCAGATTCCAATCAGTGATGTGCCTAAGGCACATGGAAACCATTTTAGAGAGGAAGCAGCTAGGCTGGGGTTCTGATTAGCAGGGCCCCAGCCAGACTAATGTCGAAAAACAGTGAAGCATCAGCAAAAAGTGGGGGTACCCATGTGAAGCAGATCCTACTCTCCTACACCGTTTTCCTTTAAGTAGAATGGGCTTCATTTAAAAAAAAAAAAAAATGCTTTATTTAAAAGCAATCACAGACATGGTGGTCTGCTGACCCCAGCAGGCCAACATCACTGTGATATTAGCGATTCTTATTGGGTCGCAAATTGCATCCTACCTCATTAATATTCATGAGGTAGGTCAATTTGCGACCCACTAGGAATCGCTAATACATTAGGAATAGCGAGTACCTAATTGGGATTTGCAGAGAATCGCAATTAGATAATAGCTATTCCCAATGTTGATACATGCGGGCCATAATAATTATTGAAGAGTGAAAGATTTGCCTTATCACTGAGTAGTGTTCACTCCAGTCAACCCCTTTAAATGATAAGTGAAGTAAAGACATGTGACTATAAAATGTGGGAAACCTGAAATGTAATCTCATGACGTGGAACTGCTGGGTGGATACTTTGCATGGTCATCCCCTTGTAGCTCGGAAGCTCTGGAGCAACTGTTTTGAAGAACTTCCCAAACTTCTATTTGTGTCCTAACAACCACAGGTGTACACGCCTAAGGTGCCTAGGACATAAGAGGGATCACTTAAAGAATCTCAGGGTGTCAAACGGAAGGCAGCAGCAAAGTCCAGCCCAGGACCAGTTGCAACTGGTCTGCTGGGATTCCTTACAGGAATGTCATCGTCAGCTTTTCTTATGTTGCTGAAGCCACCGTAGGGATCAGCCTTACGATGCCTGGATATCTTTTTATCCTTAGATTTCAAGTGAAAGGTGGCCAAACTCCTCAGGTCCTTCTCACAGGTCACAGATGCCAAGTGCAGCATGTTCAGTCCACTTGGTATTCTTTTGTAAATCAAACAATGTTCTGAGGAAGGCAGGGTGAGGGTCCAGCTTTGTAGTGCTCACCAGCCTGTGGGTGGAGGCCGCCCTTAGACACTCCTAGTTACTCTCTGACCAATGGAATAAAGGCTTCCAGGCACTGACCTAACTACTTCTGCAGTCGATCTTATTTTGCTTTACGGCAAACAGGCCCAAAAGTGGCAAGTGTAAGGGCATTTTCAAGAGGGTGATTGTCTTTGGCCACACTAAACATGGGCTCTGAGATTTGGAAGGGGTGCATGGGGAGGGTACTGTGGTAATCCTAGCTTGTTGAGAATAGCACCCCCCTTGGGGGGGTCCCCTCAATGCACAGCATAATATCCGTTGATTTACATTAGGTCAGTTTGAGGCAGGTTAATCCTTTTTCATGAATTGAATTTATTCACTTTATATGTTGTTTGTAATCCACATAGATTCGAACTGAAAACAGTAAAACTGAAAACTCCAAGTTATATTCCAAATATGTAGTCCCCAAATTAGTAGTCCCAATGCATTTCAGGCTACTGGGAGCCCTTCATCAGGGGAATATTAAACTCTTAAAAATTAAGCAGAAAGGCTGGGGTCCCTGAACAGCACTGTTCTTGCCCTTGGCATCAGGCATTTGTTGCAAAAATCCAATACATGCTTTGTGCAGTGAGAAACCCATTGGTTGTTAATTCATGAATGCCAGGAAAGGATACTCCGGTGATGCCATAACGACTGCTCTGTCATGCAATCCGGAAACATGTGTTTACGACGTGCTTGTTAGTTAACGTGCTCATGTGAGTTAACCGGGTGACGATGTCCCATTACTTAATTGGTGAAAACACGAGTCAAAAAAGTGCGGTTCACAACATGACCTAAAACTAGTGCTAAACTTGCTTATCCCACGCAAATATTATATTACACCCCTGAATAGATTAGAGAAAACAGGCAAATGGGTAGAAGTAAGTAGTAGTAATTATAAAACCTCCCTAAAACACACGAGTCTAAAATTTTAAGAATTTGCTGCCTACCAACATACATCAGTAGAAATAACAATGATTGATCCTGCTTCCATGAAGCTTTATGGCATCCACCACCACCAGGGGAACAATAAAATATTTGTTGAACAAATCACTGAATTCTCCACAGAATTCTTTTAATCACTAACATTAACACTATTTTGCTTCACTGAAGAGACCAAAAAGAACCACTGTGCTATTTCTATACTCATTCTCACTCAGTAATATCTTAATTCAATTGTGTGCATCAACCACACACTCAAAAGGCTGCATTCTGTGCCTCAACATGGGTGATTGAGATACATATTCCAATCCATGTGAAATGGTCTGACCATCTCCCTTTTTCCTTCACTCTTTGATTAAAAAACGCTGGGCGACTCAGGAGATGCAAGCAATGGGTCAGCAACACTAATATATACTCCAGTGCTATGCTCGAGAAAGTTCATGTAGTATAATCCATCTCTCACATATGCTAGCATAGTGGAAGCAAAATCCCAGAAATATCTAAAAGATTAAAAATGAAAAGATCAGTGTAACAGTAACTTGAAAGAAGAGCTGAATGAAGGAAGATAAACTCTCAGATCCTTTAAACAAATTTGATGTCAAAACCCCTGTTGGAAATGGCCCTTTTTGCAGGGTTATCCCCAAACTTTTTGCTTCTTCCTCCTATTTTTTCCTAACCTGTGTTTGTTGGCTATAGGACTCTGGGCACTTTACCACTGCTGATCAGTGCTAAAGTGCATATGCTCTCTGTGTAAATTGTTATTGTGATTGGTTCTCCCTGATTGGCATATTTGTTTTACCAGTAGGTCCCTAGTAAAGTGCACTGAGTGTGCCAGGGCTGGTAAATCAAATGTTACTAGTGGGCCTGCAGCACTGATTGTGCCACCCACATGAGTAGCCCTGAAAAGATGTCTCAGGCCTGCCACTGCGGTGCCTGAGTGCAGTTTGTTAACTGTCATGTCGACTTGGCAAGTGCACCCGCTTGCCAGGCCCTAACCTTCTCTTTTCTTACATATAGGGCACCCCTATGGTAGGCCCAAGGTACCCCCCTGGGCAGGGTGCAGTGTATGTGAAAGGTAAGACATGTACTGGTGTATGTAACATGTCCTGATAGTGAAATACTGGCAATTTCATTTTTCACTATTAAAAGGCTATCTTGCCCCATAGGACAGAATGGGGAATGCTTTGTAACATTTTACAAGCATATCTTCCCATAGGGATAAGATGGAAAAATTGAGTTTGTTGTCCCTGAACTCAGGATTTAATAACACATCTTTTAGTAAAGATGTTTTTCAAATTGTGTGTTTGAAAATACCACTTTTAGAAAGTGGCTATTTTATTGTTCAACCATCCTGTGTTGATTGATCTGAGAGGCTGCATGTAGAATTCTCTCCACCAGGTGGGGTCTATTGAAGTTGATAATTACACAGTCTCCACTCATATCTTTGATAGAGCTCCCAACCCAAGAAACTCTACGCACCATATTTATAAATTTCTCCAACCTTAGGCCAAGAGATGTATTACGGTTCAGCCAGTGCAGAACCTTGTTCTTCAGTTGCTCAAAATCTTCAACTGCCCCCTCAGAGAGCATTGGAACATTACCGAGAACTATGACATAAGGTGAAGAATCGGGGGGGAGGTGTATGGTGTGTAACTACTGCCTCCGTCTCGCTCCCGTTGGATCTACTGAATTGGCCTCTGGTGCAACCCCCCCACTTCTCGGTGGCCCCCCCTCTGCTGGTCTAGCTGGACAAACTGTAGGGAGCTGTGATGGGCACGATGGTTTCGATGCAACAACTCCTCCCGGTTCGTCTACTTCCTGTGGGATCCTATCCACCACAGGCTGGGACGGGAGGATGACACAATTATGCGCAGATGTGGATGATAACTTATCCCCCTTTTGGCCTTGCTCACATTTAATGCTGAATGCCTGCCGACATCCAGGTGGGGTTCCCCCAGCGGTATTTCGAGAATCTAAATGTCCGACTGGCATTAAGTTGCGGAGACTGAACAATTCCTGCTCCAAAGTTGCTAGATGCAGCCAAATGGGATCTAGTTTGCGGTCTATGTTGGTCATTAAAGAGCCCATCCATCCTACCATCACGGCATCCATATCTTCTTTAGACAACGGTTGCGGTTTGCTGGTGCATAAACCTGCCCCCTCTGCCCTTGAGCGTTTTGGTTTGGCTCCTGTCGGTAGGCCTTTCCTCTTTACTCCCGGCCCTGCCCTTGTCCTCACTCCCTCTTGTTGGCCTGTGCTCCCCGGGACCTTATTGGCAACAGATGCTCTGGACCGGTGGTGCTAGCTACTCATTCCATAAAATTATGAACCCCCTCGGGCCTTGCCGGCGATCCTAGTGTAGGTAAAAGAGGTAGGTCGGATCGACTAACATGGCAAGACTGTGAACAGCTACCCCCAAATATACAAGGAGGACTAGGAGGGGGAAGGGGTACAGGGGAACGAGAAAGTCGGCGGGCTACCAACTCAATTTTCTTGTCAATGATCCCACCAGCCCTTGTTAAGAACACGTCCATCGTTGTAGATAGAGGGCCTGGGGGAGCTGCAACAGGGGCCTTGCGTTTTCCCATACCTCCATGAATGGGACACTGATGATGCAGCTCTAGAGGGGTAGCGCACCGGCGTGCCTCAATACCGGTGCAAAGTAACAGTCGTTCACACAACAAAACGAATGTCAAATTATAAACTCACAAAATACTTGAGCTACAGCGGCATTCAAGATCTGTGTCCCTCACAGTCTCACGGTCTCACAGTCTCAGTAGCGGAGCAGAAAAACCAAGGGGAATGGCCCTGCCTCTTCCTGTCGATGACGGGCCCGCCCTTGGCCCGGGCGCAGCCGGCGCGCGTCCCGCGCCGCGGGGTTTCAGCAGTGCTTTTGAGCGCGTAGGCGGCTCCTCCCTCGAGCAGGTGGCAGGTGGGACTTGGAGTCCCTTCACTGGCAGGATCGGCAGCAGCACAAAGATTTCGGCGTCCCGCGCCGCGGGGTTTCAGCAGTGCTTTTGAGCGCGTATGTGGCTCCTCCATCGAGCAGGTGGCAGGTGGGAGTTGGAGTCCCTTCACTGGCGGGAGCGGCAGCAGCACAAACATTTCGGCGTCCTTTCAAACTATATTTTAAACTTTATTTTGATTTTTATCAAAACAACACCACAATGCGGGCATAAGCAAAAAAGCCATGCCCAGGTGTACATACACATTTACATGGGAATGAGATGGGACATAAGTTATAACATTAAATAATGACAAAACATTACATCATCTGCATACATCATTACGTTGTCAACCATCACAGTCACAACACAGTCGTAGTTTAGTCACTAAGATTGGCGGGGTGTGAGCATCAGATTTTCTAACTATCAATGCTGGCATATCATATTAAAATATATTACATGAGACACAGGGAATGAGGTGGGCTCAAGAGGCAGGGGAGTGGGAGAGGAGTGTGGACTGTTAGGGGTATTTAAAACACAATATTTTGAAAAATAAGCAATATTTTTTAAAGACCTTCAAAACAGAAACGACTGATAAAGTGCATGTGTGTGTGTTTTTGTCTGTGTGTATATGTAAAAATCCCAGATGAAATCCGACAGATGTCTCACCATACCCGACTAAAAGCACCTGTAACCAACGAATTACTATATAATAGATTTATTGGGGGGGTAACACCTCCCTCCCAGAAGCTACGCCCCTGAATCACAAGCATTTGCAATATAATTGTGTTCAGATCCACACAATGTGAACTCATCACAGCTGATTGTTACTCAGTTCAGGAAAGCATGACCACTACCAATTGAACTTTTTCGTCCCCTCCGGGATGATTGCTGGTTAAAAGGTCATCACACGGGGGTCCCACATATCCCTCGGTCGAGCAGTGCATGGCATTACTGAGCTACGTGTTTCCATAGCAGCTCTGCAACACGCCAGCCCTTTTATCCATTCATCTGGGATAGGGATGGGACCCCCTACCCCAGCGGAATGACACCCTTATTCTCGCCAACAGCAGAGCAATGATGAAGAAATATTCAATATTTTACAGGTAACTCATTCATCAATCCCAGCAGGGAGAGAAGCGACTGCGGAGACAAACGCGTTGCTACCAATGTCATTATAATCTAATTCTAAAATGAATGGTCTCAGAAAGCATATATTTGGGGGCACAAACGTCCCAGAAGAAAAAATGATGTATGTGGGTGGTGGCATCTCTCTGGTGCACGTCACTGTGTCTACCAGTCGCACAGATCTGTTTTTTTTTTACAATATTGGGGCAGATTTACGTTGAACTAACGCAGCGGGGTACAGCAAGTCATTTTGCGGCGCCGCGCTGCGTTAGTTTTGAAGCACAGGGATGCGACATATTTACAAGAATATGTCGCATCCTTGTGCTTTCCCGTGCGCTGGCGCACAAACTGCAGCCATGCGCCAGCGCAGGCACCCTTGCACCATGGTGCAAGGATGCCTGCGTCGTGGGGAGATTGTTTTGGTGCAGGAAGGGGCACCTTCCTGCACAAAAACAATCACTACAACCATTTTCCTCTTTCAATGCGTGCTGCAGAATGCAGCACGCATTGAAAGAGGAAAAAACGAGGGGAAATGAAAACATTTCTCCTCGGTGCGCTCGCTACGCCACCTCTAGGGTGGCGTAGCTTTCAGACGCATCTCAAGAGTTACGATTTCTCGTAATTCTGGAGATGTGTCTTGTTCCATGAGTGTTGCGTGGGTACACCCACAGCAACACCCATGGAACGCCCCTTCACCGCAAAGTGCTGCGTGTGAAGGGGCCGTATTTACAAGGAGAGGAAAAGTCACGCAGGGTGGCTTTTCCTCTCCTTGTAAATATGGAGCAGCCCCCTGCGCCACCAGTACGTCACAAAAAGTGACGTACTGGTGGCGCAGGGGGCTCGTAAATCTGCCCCTCAGTATTCAGTGCTTCAGGGTGTATCATCTCAGATTCTATCGGAACATGTCATGATCTCAGCAGTGTGAATATTGTGTGTGAGCGACCCAAACATATGGATCCATGTCTCGGACAGAGAAATTGTCCCGTCATATTTGGTAAGGTCCAAATTTCCCAATTGCAGCATGGTTCTCTTCCTGTCCACAACACGTTTATGAGCAGTGTTTAAAATAACTCTGCATAGAGGTATCTGGATATTGCAGAATAAATACAGCAGCCTGGGGAGTAGTATCATTTAAATCAGTACTACTCTGGGGACCATCCACATTAGCAGCGACATCCACTTATCAAGAAGGTCTTGTACTCTAGTTATTACAGGACAATAATTGACTCCTATTGTTATCTCAACAACTCCAGTGCTTTAAATGGGCAGCTACTGTCCGGTACTGAGTACCAACACTTCTTTAATATGAAAGGGAGAGTACCTGTACTTCTTTAATATGAAAAAGAGAGTACCTGTGCTTCTTTGATATGAAAGGGAGAGCGCCTGCGCTTCTTTAATATGACAGGGAGAGTACCTGCACTTCTTTAATATGAAAGGGAGAGTACCTGCGCTTCTTTAATATGAAAGGGAGAGTACCTGCGCTTCTTTAATATGAAAAAGAGAGTACCTGCGCTTCTTTCATATGAAAGGGAGAGTACCTGCGCTTCTTTAATATGAAAAAGAGAGTACCTGCACTTCTTTAATATGAAAGGGAGAGTACCTGATCTTCTTTAATACGAAAGGGAGAGTACCTGCACTTCTTTAATATGAAAGGAAGAGTACCTGTGCTTCTTTCATATGAAAGGGAGAGTACCTGTACTTCATTATTATGAAAGGAAGAGTACCTGATCTTCTTTAACACGAAAGGGAGAGTACTTACGCTTCTTTAGTATGAAAAAGAGAGTGCCTGCACTTCTTTAATATGAAAAAGAGAGTACTTGCACTTCTTTGATGTGAAAAAGAAAGTACCTGCATTTCTTTAATATGAAAGGGAGAGTACCTGCGCTTCTTTAATATGAAAGGAAGAGTACCTGTCCTTCTTTAATATGAAACGGAGAGTACTTCTACTTCTTTAATTTGAAAGGGAGAGTACCTGCGCTTCTTTAATATGAAAGGGAGAGTACCTGTCCTTCTTTAATATGAAACGGAGAGTACTTCTACTTCTTTAATTTGAAAGGGAGAGTACCTGTGCTTCCTTAATATGAAAGGAAGAGTACCTGTCCTTCTTTAATATGAAACGGAGAGTACTTCTACTTCTTTAATTTGAAAGGGAGAGTACCTGTGCTTCCTTAATATGAAAGGAAGAGTACCTGTCCTTCTTTAATATGAAACGGAGAGTACTTCTACTTCTTTAATTTGAAAGGGAGAGTACCTGTGCTTCCTTAATATGAAAGGAAGAGTACCTGGCAGGGTTTCGACCTGAACACTCCACCGAAACCGTTGTCCTGGCAGTCCTGGACGAGTTAAGAAAGGGGGCGGACCAGGGCACCACCCAGGCCCTGGTGCTCCTTGACTTGTCGGCTGCTTTTGACACGGTCGACCATCAGCTCTTGGTCGACCGTGCCGGCAGCGCTGGGCTCCACGGTCTGCCACTGAAATGGATTGCCTCCTTTCTGAGCAATCGCTCCCAATCTGTCCGCCTTGCTGGCTTCAGGGCAGAACAAATGAACCTGACCTGCGGGGTCCCACAGGGCTCCTCCCTCTCACCTCTACTCTTTAACCTGTATATTCTTCCCCTGATTTTAGCCTTGCGTAAGAGAAAGGTCGTTGTGTACAACTATGCCGACGACCTCCAGCTGATCTTTAACATCGATCCATCTGCCTCATCTATCACAAACTTTCAATCTATAATGAACTTCATCAGTGATTGGATGAATGCTAATCAGTAAAAAGCCTGGGAATTATGATCAGCAATGATCTTACCATGAAGGCCCAGGTCAGCTCAGTGGTCTCAGCATGCTTTTTCCATCTTCGCAGAATCCGAAAAATCAGCAGATTCCTCTCCACCGAAGCCCTGACCCAAGTGGTTTTCGCCCTAGTTATTTCGTGTATTGATTACGCCAATTCCCTGTACGTTGGTATACCTGCGTACCAAGTACATCGCCTGCAACGGGTCCAGAACCAGGCAGCCAGACTCATTCTTGGACAGCCAAAGCACTCCCATGTGAAACCAATGCTGAAAAGCCTCCATTGGCTTCCCATACCCCAACGCTGTCTGTTTAAGCTGGGCTGCACCATCCACAAAGCCCTGTCAGGACGTGGTCCCGCCTTTATTGCTCTAAACATTCAGCGGTATCTCCCCTCTCGCGGTCTACGCTCCTCCAATAAGAACTTGCTGGTCTCCCATTCTTTTAAACGGAAGAAACATGGTGGCCTTAGATACACGTCCCAGGCCCCCCAATTTTGGAACACCCTCCCTCTCTATTTGCGCATGGCGGATTCCTACACTCAATTTAGGAAATCACTCAAAACTTGGCTCTTCTACCATGCATACAATTGACACCCACTTACTGTCTGGAATTGCTACCGTTCTGCCCATAGCGCCAAGAAACCGTTTGGTGAACGTGCCCTCTAGAAATGAATTTTAACATAACCTGTACTTCTTTAATATGAAAGGAAGAGTACCTGTACTTCTTTATTATGAAAGGGAGAGTACCTGTACTTGTTTAATATGAAACGGAGAGTACCTGCACTTCTTTAATATGAAAAGGAGAGTACCTGTACTTGTTTAATATGAAAGGGAGAGTACCTGTGCTTCCTTAATATGAAAGGAAGAGTACCTGTACTTCTTTATTATGAAAGGGAGAATACCTGCGCTTCTTTAATATGAAAGGGAGAGTACCTGCGCTTCTTTAATATGAAAGGGAGAGCACCTGTGCTTCTTTAATATGAAAGGGAGAGCACCTGTGCTTCCTTAATATGAAAGGAAGAGTACCTGTACTTCTTTATTATGAAAGAAAGAGTACATGTACTTCTTTAATATGAAAGGGAGAGTACCTGTACTTCATTAATATGAAAGGAAGATTACCTGTGCTTCTTTAATTTAGAAGGGAGAGTACCTGTGCTTCCTGTGCTTCTTTAATATGAAAGGGAAAGTACCTGAGCTTCTTTAATATGAAAGGGAGAGTACCTAATCTTCTTTAATACAAAAGGGAGAGCACCCGTGCTTCTTAAATATGAAAGGGACGGTACTTACGCTTCTTTAATATGAAAGTGAGTGTACCTGTGCTTCTTTAATGTCAAAAGTGAGTACCTGCATATCTTTAATATGAAAAAGTGTGCACCTGCACTTCTTTAATATGAAAGGGAGAGTACCTGCACTTCTTTAATATGAAAGGGAGAGTACCTGCGCTTCTTTAATATGAAAGGGAGAGTATCTGTGCTTCCTTAATATGAAAAGGAGAGTACCTGTGCTTCTTTAATATGAAAGGGAGAGTATCTGTGCTTCCTTAATATGAAAGAGAGAGTACCTGTGCTTCTTTAACATGAAAGGGAGAGTACCTGCACTTCCTGTGCTTCTTTAATGTGAAAGGAGAGTACCTGTGCTATCTTAATCTGAAAGGGAGAGTACCTGTACTTCTTTAATATGAATGGGAGAGTACCTACACTTTTTTAATATGAAAAGGAGAGTATCTGTCCTCTTTAATATGAAAGGGAGAGTACCTGTACTTCTTTAATATGAAAGGGAGAGTACCTGTACTTCTTTAATATGAAAGGGAGAGTACCTGCGCTTCTTTAATATGAAAGGGAGAGTACCTACGCTTCTTTAAATAAAAGGGAGAGTACCTGTGCGTCTTTAATGTGAAAGGGAGAGTGCCTGTGTTTCTTTAATATAAAAGGGAGAGTACCTGCCCTTCTTTAATATGAAAGTGAGGGTTCTTCTTGTCCTTCTTTATTATGAAAGGGAGAGTACATGTGCATCTTTAATATGAAAGGGAGAGTACCTGCACTTGTATCTGGGCTTCCTCAATATGAATGGGAGAGGACCTGTGCTTCTTTGATATGAAAGGGAGAGCGCCTGCGCTTCTTTAATATGACAGGGAGAGTACCTGCACTTCTTTAATATGAAAGGGAGAGTACCTGAGCTTCTTTAATATGAAAGTGAGAGTATCTGTGCTTCATCTGTGCTTCCTTAATATGAAAGGGAGAGTATCTGTGCTTCCTTAATATGAAAGGGAGAATACCTGTGCTTCTTTAATTTAGAAGCGAGAGCACCTGCACTTCTTTAATGTGAAAGGGAGAGTACCTGCGCTTCTTTAATATGAAAGAGAGAGCATCTGTCCTCTTTAATGTAAAAGGGAGAGTACCTGTATTTCTTTAATATGAAAGAGAGAGTATCTGTGCTTTCTTAATATGAAAGGAAGAATATCTGCGCTTGTTTAATATGAAAGAGAGAATATCTGTCCTTTTTAATGTCAAAAAGAGAGTACCTGTATTTCTTAAATATGAAAAAGTGAGCATCTGCACTTCTTTAATATGAAAGGGAGAGTACCTGCGCTTCTTTAAATAAATGGGAGAGTACCTGTACTTCTTTAATGTGAAAGGGAGAGTACCTGTGCTTCTTTAACATGAAAGGGAGAGTACATGCACTTCCTGTGCTTCTTTAATGTGAAAGGGAAAGTACCTGTGCTATCTTAATCTGAAAGGGAGAGTACCTGTACTTCTTTAATATGAATGGGAGAGTACCTACACTTTTTTAATATGAAAGGGAGAGTATCTGTCCTCTTTAATATGAAAGGGAGAGTACCTGTACTTCTTTAATATGAAAGTGAGGGTTCTTGTCCTTCTTTATTATGAAAGGGATAGTACATGTGCATCTTTAATATGAAAGGGAGAGTACCTGCACTTGTATCTGGGCTTCCTCAATATGAATGGGAGAGGACCTGTGCTTCTCTGATATGAAAGGGAGAGCGCCTGCGCTTCTTTAATATGACAGGGAGAGTACCTGTACTTCGTTAATATGAAAGGGAGAGTACCTGTACTTCTTTAATATGAAAGGGAGAGTACCTGTACTTCTTTAATATGAAAGGGAGAGTACCTGAGCTTCTTTAATATGAAAGTGAGAGTATCTGTGCTTCATCTGTGCTTCCTTAATATGAAAGGGAGAGTATCTGTGCTTCCTTAATATGAAAGGGAGAGTACCTGTGCTTCTTTAATTTAGAAGCGAGAGCACCTGCGCTTCTTTAATATAAAAGGGAGAGTACCTGTATTTCTTTAATATGAAAGAGAGAGTATCTGTGCTTCCTTAATATGAAAGGAAGAATATCTGCGCTTCTTTAATATGAAAGAGAGAGTATCTGTCCTCTTTAATGTCAAAAAGAGAGTACCTGCATTTCTTAAATATGAAAAAGTGAGCACCTGCACTTCTTTAATATGAAAGGGAGAGTACCTGCGCTTCTTTAAATAAATGGGAGAGTACCTGTACTTCTTTAATGTGAAAGGGAGAGTACCTGATCTTCTTTAATATAAAAAGAGAAAGTACTAGCACTTCTTTAATATGAAAGGGAGGGTTCCTGTCCTTCTTTATTATGAAAGGGAGAGTACATGCCCATCTTTAATATGAAAGGGAGAGCGCCTGCGCTTCTTTAATATGACAGGGAGAGTACCTGCGCTTCTTTGATATGAAAGGGAGAGTGCCTGCGCTTTTTAATATGAAAGGGTGAGTACCAGCGCTTCTTTAATATGAAAGGGAGCGCACCTGCGCTTCTTTAATATGACACGGAGAGTACCTGCGCTTCTTTGATATGAAAGGGAGAGCGCCTGCGCTTCTTTAATATGACAGGGAGAGTACCAGCGCTTTTTTAATATGAAAGTGAGAGTAGCTGCGCTTCTTTATTATGACAGGGAGAGTACCTGCGCATCTTTGATATGAAAGGGAGAGCACCTGCGCTTCTTTAATATGACAGGGAGAGTACCTGTACTTCATTAATATGAAAGGGAGAGCACCTGCGCTTCTTTAATATGAAAGGAATAGTACCTGTCCTTCTTTAATATGAAAGGGAGAGTACATACGCTTTTTTAATATGAAAGGGAGAGTACCTGTACTTCTTTAATATGAAAGGGCGAGTACCTGCGCTTCTTTAATATGACAGGGAGTGTACCTGCGCTTCTTTAATATGACAGGGAGTGTACCTGTGCTTCTTTAATATGACAGGGAGTGTACCTGCGCTTCTTTAATATGACAGGGTGAGTACCTGTACTTCTTTAATATGAAAGGGAGAGTACCTGCACCTCTTTAATATGAAAGGGAGATTCTTTAATTTGAAAGGGAGAGTACCTGCGCTTCTTTCATATGACAGGGAGAGTACCCGCGCTTCTTTAATATGAAAGTGAGAGTACCTGCGCTTCTTTAATATGAAAGGGAGAGTACCTGTGCTTCCTTAATATGAAAGGGAGATTCTTTATTATGAAAGGGAGAGTACCTGCGCTTCTTTCATATGACAGGGAGAGTACCCGCGCTTCTTTAATATGAAAGTGAGAGTACCTGCGCTTCTTTAATATGAAAGGGAGAGTACCTGTGCTTCCTTAATATGAAAGGGAGAGTACCTGTCCTTCTTCAATATGAAAGGGAGATTCTTTAATTTGAAAGGGAGAGTACCTGCGCTTCTTTCATATGACAGGGAGAGTACCAGCGCTTCTTTAATATGAAAGTGAGAGTACCTACGCTTCTTTAATTTGACAGGGAGAGTACCGGCTCTTCGTTATTATGAAAGTGTGAGTACCTGCGCTTCTTTAATATGACAGAGAGTGTACCTGCGCTTCTTTAATATGACAGGGTGAGTACCTGTACTTCTTTAATATGAAAGGAAGAGTACCTGCACCTCTTTAATATGAAAGGGAGATTCTTTAATTTGAAAGGGAGAGTACCTGCGCTTCTTTCATATGACAGGGAGAGTAGCGGTGCTTCTTTAATATGAAAGTGAGAGTACCTGCGCTTCTTTCATATGACAGGGAGAGTACCTTTGCTTCCTTAATATGAAAGGAAGAGTACCTGTACTTCTTCAATATGAAATGGAGATTCTTTAATTTGAAAGGAGAGTACCTGCGCTTCTTTCATATGACAGGGAGAGTACCAGCGCTTCTTTAATATGAAAGTGAGAGTACCTACGCTTCTTTAATATGACAGGGAGAGTACCGGCGCTTCGTTATTATGAAAGTGAGAGTACCTGCGCTTCTTTAATATGACAGGGAGTGTACCTGCGCTTCTTTAATATGACAGGGTGAGTACCTGTACTTCTTTAATATGAAAGGGAGAGTACCTGTACCTTTTTAATATGAAAGAGAGATTCTTTCATTTGAAAGGGAGAGTACCTGCGCTTCTTTCATATGACAGGGAGAGTACCGGCGCTTCTTTAATATGAAAGTGAGAGTACCTGCGCTTCTTTATTATGAAAGGGAGAGTACCTTTGCTTCCTTAATATGAAAGGAAGAGTACCTGTACTTCTTTAATATGAAAGGGAGATTCTTTAATTTGAAAGGAGAGTACCTGCGCTACTTTCATATGACAGGGAGAGTACCGGCGCTTCTTTAATATGAAAGTGAGAGTACCTGCGCTTCTTTAATATGACAGGGAGTGTACCTGCGCTTCTTTAATATGAAAGGGAGTGTATCTGCGCTTCTTTAATATGACATAGAGAGTACCTGTGCATCTTTAACAGGACAGGGAGAGTATCAGCGCTTCTTTAATATGAAAGGGAGAGTACCTGTGCTTCTTTAATATGAAAGGAAGAGCACCTGTACTCTTTAATATGAAAGTGAGAGTGCCTGCGCTTCTTTATTATGAAAGGGAGTGTACCTGCGCTTCTTTAATATGAAAGGGAGAGTACCTGTGCTTCTTTAATATGAAAGGGAGAGTACCTGCACTTCTTTATTATGAAAGGGAGAGTACCTGCGCTTCTTTAAAATGACAGGGAGAGTACCTGCGCTTCTTTAATATGAAAGGGAGAGTACCTGTGCTTGTTTAATATGAAAGGGCGAGTACCTGCACTTCTTTATTATGAAAGGGAGAGTACCTGATCTTCTTTAAAATGACAGGGAGAGTACCTGCGCTTCTTTAATATGAAAGGAGAGTACCTGCACTTCTTTATTATGAAACGGAGAGTACCTGCACTTCTTTATTATGAAAGGGAGAGTACCTGCACTTCTTTAAAATGACAGGGAGAGTACCTGCGCTTCTTTAATATGAAAGGGAGAGTACCTGCACTTCTTTATTATGAAAGGGAGAGTACCTGCACTTCTTTATTATGAAAGGGAGAGTACCTGCGCTTGTTTAAAATGACAAGGAGAGTACCTGCGCTTCTTTAATATGAAAGGGAGAGCACCTGCACTTCTTTATTATGAAAGGGAGAGTACCTGCACTTCTTTATTATGAAAGGGAGAGTACCTGCGCTTCTTTAAAATGACAGGGAGAGTACCTGCACTTCTTTATTATGAAAGGGAGAGTACCTGCACTTCTTTGTTATGAAAGGGAGAGTACCTGTGCTTCTTTAAAATGACAGGGAGAGTACCTGCACTTCTTTAATTTGAAAGAGAGAGTACCTGTGCTTCTCGGCACTGCTGCTGTACATTTAATGGGAGCATACAGTTACTTCTCAGGATAAAATAGGTACATTGAATAGAGTGTACCAGCACTTCCATATTTCCATTTAAAGCACAGGGTGTAGCTCAACCCTAGGTAATGGACAAAATCTTCCAGATATTGCATTGGAAAGTTCAACTTAGCTCTAGTCATGACTGGAGTCAGAGGACAGAGGATCGACTTGGCTTGGTTAACCTGCAATCTCAATAGCCCACCAAGCCTGACAATTTCTCTTACCACTGGGTAAGTGTTTTCCACAGGTTTTCTGATAAGTACCAAAATATCATCCACATATAAAGACATTAATTATTGTCTACCTCTCAGTCTAAGGCCCTTGTCTGTGTGGTGGCTCCATCAGAATCACAAACACCAGAGGGAAAGATGGCACTGATTTTAGTCACTATCGGAGGTACAGCCCTTCGTGCCCTTGGTGCCTTACACAGCAATTATATCCATCACACTTTGCCCTCTCCCAAGCTCAGCCTTCTCAATACCATAAATATATATTGCCACTCCAATGAATCGAACGCTTTTTCTGAGTCTAGCAGTAGCACTGCAGCCGGACAGTTAAGGTTTATCTGCAGTAAAAGGGAGAAGAGCATGCAAAGGTTTTTGGAAGTGGAATGGCTTGAAATAAAACCCAATGTCTTTGAGTGGATCTGGCTAGGCATACATGCAGAGCCAGCTTTAGCCCTTGTGGCACCCAGTGTGACAATATATGTGGCACCCCCCCACAAAAAACCCTCCTTTTTCTCAAATTCCCTCACTGCCGCGCTCCACCTCATCTCTCCATAGCTCCTCTCTCAAATGCATTTTATTTGTTTTATACAGCTACTCATACCAGGGTAGGGTGTCAAAGCACTTTACATCGCACACACATTATACAGAGCCAATGAATCATATGTGTGTAAATCAGTCTATAGGAAATGTTACATAAAACAATGAGGATTACAAGGTGTAGGAGTCACATGTAGCCAATACTAGTAGGCAGTATATTTTAAGAGTGTTTGGTCTGGAGAAGCACAAGCTCAGAAATTAAAATGTACCACAGTGATTTACTTCACAAATAAGAACATACTTCTGGCCAAATTAACCCTTTTAAGCAACATTAGGTTAATGAAAAACTGGGGGGACAAAACAAAAGCAGTGATCTACTGAGCGATCCACATAAAGCACAGTTCGGTGATTTGAGTGGTACACGTTCTTTGCAGCAGGCATATTAATCCTCTGTGATACTTATCATGAGTACAAACTGCCACTAGACAAAAGATCTCTCTCCAGCAGGAACATTTGTCACCAGAGTAATCTTGACATTTTTATTGTTGCTTGAAAACTGATGAACACACAAGGAACTCTGCAGCAGGTGCTTTTTACACCCCTGTTATTTCTAAACACGGTGGCCCTTGATGTCACTGCCAAGTGCGGCTCCACCGGTCGCATTGCCCTAGAGTTGGCCCTGCTTACAAGACATGAATCAGATTGCAATCATTTTTGCTAATATTTTTGTGTTCACATTTATCAACCACAGTGCTCTAATAAGTGATCCAATAGGTAGAGGACCTACCAAGCTTCAAGTAAACAGTCTTAATGACTTCTCTCATAGTGGGAGGCAAGGTGCCTCGCTCCCTAGCCTCCTCAACATTTCAAGTAACTGTGGGGCCAGGATGTCCAAATACTATTTGTAAAACTCCACTGTCAGTCCAGCTCTACCTAGAGAATTACCGCCAGTCATTGTTTTTATTACTCCACATATTTCCTCAATTAGCAACAGTTACATTATGGACTCTCTCTCGTGTACCTCCAACCAGGCCACTGCAACCACATCCAATTAGTCTGAACATTCTGCTGAGCCATATATAACATTGAGTAATAATTTGTATAGGCTGCTTAGATCTCAGGAGTGCTTGTGTCTTTCACTCCTGATTCAGTCTCGATTTATAATATGTCTTGGGCTGCCCATTGGGAAATACTTATCCCAGACAGGATTTGAACAGGTCACTCACTATAATAACCAGCTGTCACATATGTCCCAGATATTTCA
Organism: Calotriton arnoldi; assembly: GCA_963921515.1. Lineage (NCBI taxonomy): Eukaryota > Metazoa > Chordata > Amphibia > Caudata > Salamandridae > Calotriton > Calotriton arnoldi. The sequence goes on from CAWUFW010014893.1 coordinate 86,466, forward strand.
TTTCTCCATTTGTCATTTTGCAAAACTCCATTATTTTTTTTGTATCTCTCCCAATATCTCCATTCTTTGTGACATTGGATATTCCTCTTCTAGTTTTTTAATGTCATTTTCTAATGTGCCTAAAGTTGTACTAATTACTCTCAGGACCATTGATTGCTTAGTGGTACATTTTACTCTAATTTAGACTTTGAAGGCCTCCCATTGCAATCTGCACTTGAGACAGGGCGCTCATTAAACTTGAAATACTATACAATAGCTGCCTGACTTTACCTCTAAACACTGTGCCATCCAAACTATTTAAAGGATGAACAATCCTGGCATGATCTGTTCTTCAAACGTGGTGATGACTTATTAGTATATTTTTTTTAATTTCACGTATATTGTTAAAATGTCATTACTCCAGTTCCATCCAAAACAGATACTACCACATTCTGTTGTTTTTCCTCAGACACACCTGCCACTTGGAAATGGTAATCTGGACAAGCAATCTTCTGTAGCAAATTTTCAGACCCCGTACAAAATCCACCTCTTTTATGCTCACAAAAAGTCCTACAATTTAGATCACATTCTGGCAACACAGGCGTTGGACTTGTTAACACCCCTGGGGAAATGATATTAACCAAAGGGTAGTTTGTGGTCAGCAGGCAGAGTGAAAATTGAAAACAATTTCTCAAAGAAAATTCTTGAAATGATCAACTGACCATGCAGAAATAAGTACCTCCAACTCAAGTGAGGAAGGCTTAGGATGGTAGTGCATTAATATTCTAGCAGCAAAGGCTAGAGTAATTGTTCCTTATCAGATACCTAGAAATGTACTGCCCCAGACCATCGATACTCACACCAGTCATAACAGTGGTAACAATACACCTTTTCCCCCACAACAAATGGGGGCATATTATCAAGCCCCTATCGCCACCACAACGTCACTTTTTGTGACGTTGTGGTGGCGATAGGGTCAGCTCCCTATTATCAAGGCAGCGTTAAGCCACTTAACGTGGCTTAAAGCCACGTTAAGTGGCTTAACGATGCCTTGATAATAGTGCCCTTTCACGCTAAATTTAGCGTGAAAGGGGCGTGCAGTAGGTGTTGCGGTGGGCGTTCCACCGCAACACCACATTGAACTCGACGCTGCCACCTATTATCAAGGGTGGCGATAATAGGTGGCAGCGCCGAACTTAAGACAAGGAAAATCCTGGTCTTAAGATGGCGAAAAGAGGAGAAATGCTTTATTTCTCCTCTTTTTTGCTTTTTCCATGCATGCTGCCTTGTGCAGCACACATGGAAAGAGCAAAATGCCATGGTTTGTTTATGTACAGGAAGGTGTCCCTTCCTGTACATAAACAAAAATTTTTTTAAAATGCCATTTTGTAACTTACCTCCCTGCTCGCAGACACCCTTGCACTCTGGTGCAAGGGTGCCTGCGTTGGCGCTAAGTTGTAAAACTTAGCGCCATCGCAGGGGGAAACGCGTGGCTGCACCATATCCTTGATAATATGGTGCAGCCTCGCGTTTCCGAAGTGGTGGAGAGAGGCGTTGAGCCAAGAAGGCTAACGCCTCTCTCCGCCACCTCCTTGCTAATATGCCCCATGGTCTTTTTGTGGGTGCCATTAACTTTTGCTCTTTCATATCAGCAAACACTTTCATTTCCCACTGAGCACTCTTTGGGTGGCATCCTCCATTCTCCATCTTGTCAGCAAAATATAATCATATACATTTAGAATAATACTAATATGGGTAACAAAACGCATGTTCCTTGCTAACTGGAAATGCCACCTGAACAATTGCTTTGAAAGATGCATATTTGAGTTTGATTTCTTCTTTTCTAATATTATGTCCTGTGTATTCTACCATTTCATAACCAATTTACATTTCACAATTTTCAGTGCCAGACCATTATTATCAAAGCCTTCTACAAACCTTATACAATGCTTCTTTCTGTCCGCTTTCATATCTATGAAGGGTCACCTTTTCCTGACAGACATCTATGAAAGTGTGTGTTAGAGTCTGAGCACTGCAGTAGATTTCTTGCATGTTGACTACCAGGCAAGTCTCTTTTGGAAGTCTGAGGGAGGACTTACAATGTATCTTCTCCAGGAAGGGAGGTGGTGTGATCTAATTGGCTGACTGCTCATTTCAATGTACTAGATTTGAACGTTTGATGAGTTTAGGTTTAGTATTGGTGCTGGTCACTGAAAAGAGCAAAGCACCACCCGTGGGTGCTGCACAAAGGGCCTATGCCCAGTCAATCATGGGTGTCAGAGTCTCTACTGCATCCCTAAAAAGTGGGACAAACCTGTTTGTCACAGATTCCATGCTTGACAAGAATGACTGGACCCTTTAGGAAGCCAAGAGCTGGATTAACAGGCACTAGTCCTCAGTAAGCTATACAATACCATTTCGGGGCCTTGCCAACCTTGGACAGGCTGCTGCCATGGTCCAAACCCCCAGAAAACTTGAAATATAGGTTTTGTGGTAATGCTGAGGAAACATTAATACATATTTAATGCATTTGTCCTAACCTTTCAGCTGCACCAAGGCATTACCTTAGGAAGCCCCTAACTAAGCTGGGGATTCAATCCTGTAGCGTGCAGTTATTGAGTACTTGAAACCTATGAACACAGCATTGAATCTAGGCTTTGTAAAGTTATTGTTGTCATTTCCAAGGCGTATTAGGACTTTATAATCCATTGTTCTTTAGACAACTACATTTTGATGCCTGGATATTTAAAAGTGTCACCCGCTCTATAAGTCCATTTATCTTTGTACCAGTGAGATCTATTAATTACCACATTGCACTTACGATCTGCTCCTGGTGTAGGACATTACGTTTTGCTAGGCGTTTGCTCCCAGTTTTTCTTTTTTTTCCCACGCACATTAGAACTTCTTGGCACAGTATTTTAAGCACTCCATACTCTGACGAATCCACCCAGCGAAGTTCTACCTTATGAGCATTGACTAGGATGGTATTCCTCCAAGGAATAAGTCATCTATGGTTCGAGTATGCATGATGCTTTCTTAGCCAGCTGGGAGAGCTTGCAAGGAAATAAAGGGGCATATTATCTAGGAAGTGGCGGAGGGAGGCGTTAGCCTTCTTGGCTTAACGCCTCCCTCCGCCACTTCGGAAACGCGAGGCTGCACCATATTACCAAGGATATGACACGACTTAACGCAGGGCAAGGGTGTCTGCGAGCAGGGAGGTTTGTTTATGTACAGGAAGGTGTCCCTTCCTGTACATAAACAAACCTAAAATGCCATTTTGTAACTTACATGTGTGCTGCTTCATGCAGCACACATGTAAGTTACAAAATGGCATTTTAAAAGGTTTGTTTATGTACAGGAAGGGACACCTTCCTGTACATAAACAAACCATGGCATTTTGCTTTTTCTATGTGTGCTGCACAAGGCAGCACACATGGAAAAAGCAAAAACGAGGAGAAATGAAGCATTTCTCCTCGTATCGCCACCTTAAGACCAGGATTTTCCTTGTCTTAAGTTCGGCGCTGCCACCTATTATCGCCTCTCTTGATAATAGGTGGCAGCGTCGAAGTGAATGGGTGTTGCGGTGGAACGCCCACCGCAACATCCACTGCAGGCCCCTTTCACGCTAAGTTTAGCGTAAATGGGGCACTATTACCAAGGCAGCGTTAAGCCACTTAACGTGGCTTTTAGCCACGTTATGTGGTTTAACGCTGCCTTGGTAATAGGGCGCTGACCCTATCGCCAGCACAACGTCACAAAAAGTGACGTTGTGGTGGCGATGGGGCTTTGGTAATATGCCCCAAAGTTTTAATGGGTATGTCAGTGAATAACTCAACTTTAGCCCGAGTATCGGTATAAAAGAACGCAGGCTCATTTGTAGGTATTATAACAGCAGCATGGCAGGCACCTTAATGCATGATGATTGCGAACATGGTAAACACTTTACTACCTGAACAGGTATAAAGATTCATGTCCTTCAGGAGAAAAAGCTGTGTTGAGCTCATCCTGACTGATCCTGATATTGCATCGTTCTAATAGTTAGTCAGGTTCAGTTTAAATTGATTGTATGATATTTGGTATTGTTTTCTAATGTGTTTTAATGGACATGTAATGGTTTTTCCTTGACTATGCATGATAAATAAATGCATTTGAGACTTGAAGCCACTGGTAGACATATTACCCTGAGGTCAGTGCCATGAAACCCATCTTCAAAAGGTGCTGAAACACAGGAAGCGGAGAGGAGTGGTTGGACTCAGACCCGCAGTCCCATGCTGGGCAGTAAATTTCAAAGTACAGCGAATCACCTTTTAGGGCTACGAGCCACATGGGCAATTTACAGAGCCCAAGTGAGGACCACTTATTTCCAGACAGGGGGAGTGGGAGCAGGTGTTCCTTCCCACACATACTTTGGCCCACAGCAATGGCCTCATACTTTGTGCTCTCAGATAGAGATCATTGTTACAGGCCTGACATGCATGTGGACCAGAGAGGAACATAAATGGAAACTGATGGGCACTAACTCTCATGACAATTTGCGTGTTCCGTTAACAACCCAGAGGAGGACTAGCACACTGTTGGAAAGACCACCACTCTAGGGGGCATATTCTCAAACACTTATCGCCGACTTACCGGCACTTTAGCGCTGCAAAAGTGGCGATAGACTTATCGCCCTATTCTCAAGCTGGTGCAAACTGCCGAAATCGCCAGTTTCCCAGCGATATCCTCCGCAAAAAACATCACCACGGATGAGAGCGACAACTAACACTAATGACATGCAGAGTAGGCGTTCCCGTGCAAAAACACACGAAAACACCACTTCACGATATTCTCAACGACCAGCCAGATCCGCGATGCAACCCAAAAACAGGCGATAAGGCGCGTTAGCAGCAGGGATTTAACACCTGCCTTTTACTGGTGTAAAGCAGGATGACAACCTGCAGCATGAAAGGGAGCCCAGCCCAGAGCCATATCTGAAGACCAAGACATGTCATGGAGCTACTGACCATGCAGCTCGGAGACCCAAGAGGGCCACAACAGCCACCGCCACCACCCCCAGGACCCCCCCCCGGAGTACCACCGAGGCAGCGCAGAACAAGACAGCTGACCTTCTCAAAACGGCATGGCCCCTCAGCCACACAATTGCAGAATGTGGGGAGAGGTGGGAACCAAGTATGTGTGAAGGAGATAAGTCACCCATGAATAAGAATGCACACAATGCCAAGTGTGGCTGTGATGTGCTGGACAGACTACAGTATGCAGAACACAGACATGTCCATGTGGACATATACTGCTGGTGTTTGTAGTGTTGTGGAAAGTGGACGCAACCATGTTACCTCAGGCAGTGGGGAAGACCCCGGTCATGTATCCGTGTCGTCCCCCCCTGTAAGCGTAAGCGGAGTGGGCTGGGCCAGCGTATGCCAGGCCAGCGTAGGAGTGTGAATAAATAGGCCGGGGCTCTGGGTGTGGTTCACTTCCCGGATAGCCAACGCGTCTGCCAGGGAGGCGCCCCTCACCCTGCCACGAGTCCGCCGCCATTACCGCCAGCCTCCTCAGCCGATCGCTGGCGTCTGCGACACAGGCCCCCAGCGCACCCAGCGGCACAGCACCGCGGAGTTATGTGTGTGCTGACTACTGTCTGTGGCCTACACTGCGGTCAGCAGGGCTCTCAAATCAAATCCAATCCTGACCTGCGAGGACACGCCATCATCTCTGGCTGCACACCCCGAGCGCTTCAGGTGCCACCAACTCAGTGCACCACAAGTCATCACCACGTGGCTGTGGGCCCTTTCTGACTGCTGCCTCCGGCCTACACTACAGTCAGCAGGGCTCACAATTCAAATTGAGTCTTGATTTATTAATGGCGCAGTCCAGTAGGCAATAGACATTGCTTCCAGTGCGGCCCGCCCGGACGACGCATCATCGCAGGCTGCATACCCGCTGAGTGCTTCAGGTGCCACCAGCTCAGTGCACCACAAGTCATCGCCACGTGGTTGTGGGCCCTTGCTGACCGCTGCCTCCGGCCTACACTGTGGTTAGCAGGGCTCTCAAATCAAATCCAATCCTGACCTGCGAGGACACGCCATCATCTCTGGCTGCACACCGGCTGAGCGCTTCAGGTGCCATCAACTCAGTGCACCACAAGTCATCGCCACGTGGCTGTGGGCCCTTTCTGACCGCTGCCTCCGGCCTACACTGCAGTCAGCAGGGCTCACAATTCAAATTGAGACTTGATATATTAATGGCGCAGTCCAGTAGGCAACAGACATTGCTTCCAGTGCGGCCCGCCCGCACGACGCATCATCGCAGGCTGCATACCCGCTGAGTGCTTCAGGTGCCACCAACTCAGTGCACCACAAGTCATCGCCACGTGGCTGTGGGCCCTTGCTGACCGCTGCCTCCAGCCTACACTGTGGTCAGCAGGGCTCTCAAATCAAATCCAATCCTGACCTGCGAGGACACGCCACCATCTCTGGCTGCACACCCGCTGAGCGCTTCAGGTGCCACCAACTCAGTGCACCACAACACATGTACCCTTTATGATTGAGTTTTGTGCTGTGGACAGCTGACGCAACAATGTCGCCTCAGGCAGTGGGGAAGACCTGGGACGATGATGATGAAGATGAGGCAGGTGTACCACACCCCATTGCAGCTGCAGCTGGAATATCCCGAAGGGACACAATGATTAACAATCACTTCACATGAGCACACTCATCTCTGGTGCCCCTACTTCAGTGCACCACAAGTCATGGACCCTTTATGTTTGAATCTTTTGTGTGTGATTCCAGATCTGGTGCCCCTACCTCAGTGCACTGCAAGTCATGGACCCTTTATGATTGTATCTTTTGTGTGTGATTCCAGATCTGGTGCCCCTACCTCAGTGCACTGCAAGTCATGGACCCTTTATGATTGAATCTGTGTGTGTAATATGAAGATCACTGTTCTAGTTGTTGCCAGCACCAACCACTCCCTGAGTGCTGGCTTACACTCACCCCACACCCATCCAGCACAGGCGTCACAGGACATGTGACCCTGGCAATAAAAAGTGGCCGGGCGCACGTGCCCGTAGCCAGTTCCACTATCTATCTAAGTGTGTCCTTGTGGTCATTATGTATGCATGATGGGCCAGGGCCCTACCACCTTACCTTGTGCTGTGGACTGTGGACGCAACCATGTCACCTCAGGCAGTGTCGAAGACCTTGGACATGTAGCTCTGTCGTCCCCCCCTGTAAGCATAAGCGGAGTGGGCTGGGCCGTTGTACGCCAGGTCAGCGTAGGGGTGTGAAGGATTTGCCCGGGGCTCTGGCCGTGGTTCGGTTCTGGCCTGGACAAGGAAGTAACTAATGTGTGTGTCTCTGTTGTAGTGTCGGCGCCACCCTGCCCGCAATCGACAATGTTGCAATGTAGCATGCACCCTGAGGGCGGGCTCGCACGAACGGAGAAATGAAGGAGCGAAAGACCGCTCGGGTCTTGGCTCATACATGCCAAGTGCTGTGTGTATCTGTAATGCCGCAGCAAGAGCCAAATGCCTAGACCTACTCGCAGCGCAAGTTCAGCCACGCATGGACTCTACATCTGTGTCTGCCCTATCCTTACCATAGGCCTACACTCACGCGGCCGCCCACCTTCAATGGACAACATCACAGTGTGGTTGTCAGGCTTGTGGACATGCGCAGACAGGCATGACAATGGTGTGCCGTAGGAGTGCATGTGATGCAACCGCGCTGCGCGCACAAGTAAATAGGCTCGGAGGAGGGAGGAGCAGCTGTGAGGCAACGTAACACACAGTGATGCCGCACATTTGCCACATGCAAGACATGTCAAACATGAATCCCAAAGTCACACACATCCCACCCCACCCCCAACAAGCCACTTCACATTTCCTGAATACAAGCAGATGAAAAACTAACATAAGGGATGAAAGCTCCTTTGTCTGAACTATCAGGCGGAAGCACATCTGCACCTCCGACCTCGGAATTGCATGTGCCCGGCACCCCCTGACAGGTACTATAGTAGCTGATGTCGACTCCCACACTACGCAGAGCCCTACGAAAGACCAACGTATACACACCCCACACACAGAAGTCCTTGCTCGAAGTCATCTTGCATGGAATGGCCTTCACACTTACTCCCACACCATCCCAGGCGTACAACCGTTGCACACTAAAACAACTCATTGATCCGAGCTGTGGCATTTCATCCACAGAACTGGCGCAGGTCAGAACAGTGCCGCTTCAACCAGAGCCACTAACGCAATGGCAGAACATCCCGGACACATGCACAACCCCTGTCACGTGGAACTGTACCGTACACGTATGCTGCATTTACTTGGGGTACTGCCATTGGCAGTGCTGCAGATCAGTTACCGGCTAAGCTTCCGCCTTGCCAACATCACCTGCGTTCAGCCTGTGTTGCATTGTCGATTGTGCATATTCGAGTGGTCCATGGATGTCTGCCTCTCCAACAGGACGGTAGCTGAACTGGATTTGACATGTGTGTGTGCGCCCCCTGTTGGCCCACGACCAGGAGTGTCACCGTGATACCCGTTTATGGGATGCCTTGATACTTGGCATACATGCTGGTAGCTGGACCTGGGAGATTGCACAACTCCTCGTGTGCAGTGACCACATTGAACCGCTCCCCTATTGGGCTGTAGTGCTAATTGGTGAGAGGGGGTGGACGCAGCACATCTGTCCGGACCTGCTAATGGATGGCCTCGCCGTCCTGTTTGCTGAAGTCGACAACGAGCTCATGTTCGAAATGATAGCCTACGAAGCTGCAATCGCTTTTAAGGACGAGTAACTACGTACCTGCAGCCACAACAGATTGGAACCCATTGCACATGTCCCAACACCTTGTTGCATCTTGGAGATCTGGTCACATATCCCACGACAACAGTGGACATGGCTGCATTCGCCTGGACTCCGAATACATGAGCGGACAACAACGCCGAACAACACACACCTGTGAAAGGTGAGGCACTCCCCCGGAGTGGTCATCGGTGCTTGGCAACGTTGCTCATTCTGACATACTGCTGCATTGGTCTGCTTGTTGTGGCACTGATCTTGCCCGTACTGACACGCATATGCTAATAAAGTCTACGCACCTTCACTTGTATTCAACTGTGATGAGTGTTGGTTTGAATGACAATGTGTGTCTCACTGCCTATCTGGGTCACGGCCATACATGCGCATTGATAGCATTACCCAGGGAGTACCTTTTTGTGGAATCACTGTCCCTACATTCATCCATACTTCATACTTGATTGCTCATAGCCACGACACATCTGTGTGAATTAGAATGTTTTATTCGCATTCAGTGGAGTGTTGAAGCTGGACCAGTACAGGGCCATGCAAACCCCACTTTGCAATGTTGCCCCGTGGAGGGCCAGCCGGAGTCCTTTAGGGATTGACAAGTTCATCGGGAGTGGAAGACTTCAGTCCGCAGTGTGCTTGCTGTGTCATTGGTAACCAAACCAAATATGGCAGTCCATGTAGAGGTCCAAGGTGAGTGTCGCTGAGTGTATCGGGGGACAGTGGAGGTGTTATTCCAGGGCATGATGCAGAGGGCAGAACCAAGCTGAAACAGGCCATATGGCGGAGATGAATGCTACCACTTCATTCTTACCACAAAGCCCGATTCATCATCATCTCCGCCCTCTGATGTGTCCAGTGCCTCACATGCGGGTGGTGGTGTTTTGTCTGCATCACTGTGTGGCAGTGACACATCAGGGGCCGGAGGTGGAATGTCTGTCGCACTGTGTGGCACTGACACTTCAGGGGGCGGAGATGTGGATGGAGTAGTAGCAGCAGCATTCATCCGCGCCAGGCCTTGTGGTGGCAATGCCATGACGAGGATCTGCAGGGCATGGAGGATCACAGCTACATCTGACTGGTGTGCAGCCGTGGCAAACATTCTTTCCGCCTGCATCCGCTCCAAGCTCTCCATCATTCTCCTTATGTGTCCCAACTCCCGGCTGACATCGCTGGAACCACTCTGACTAGACAGTTGTTCTTGGCTCAGAGTCATGACTCCAGCGATGTCAGCCATGGATTATTGGAGAGCATGGAGCGGACAGTGGGTGTCCGTTAGGGACTGTAAGTCGTCCCTGATGGGACTTAGACACTCACGTATGGCATCTAGTTTGGCTGACATGAGTTCGGACCCCACCCGCAGCTGGTCAGCCATCTTCTCCTGGCACCCGAACACACAGCATTGGAATGCCATGTGTTGGTCGTGGGGGTCCTGGGAGACAGCTGTGGTGGTGGGTGCTTCCTGCTGTGTGGTCTGTGCAGGGGGTGGGGTCTCATCGATGCAGCTGGGCTACCCTGCTGCTGGAGGTGGGGTGCCGGAGCTGTCCATGAGCTGTCAGAGGGCATCAGTGTAGATGTTGGTGTGGTCCTCTTCATCATCAGTGCTGTGTTGTTGGGTCTGCTCTGCAGGAGGTGTTGATTCTCCCTCTGCAATGTGAAGGGGAGATGCAGATTGACATTGTGTTCACATGTATTTTCACGCATTGTACAAGTTTACATACAGACTGCATGACAATGTACATTGTGACTGTTTGTGAGGAGATGCCAATTTGATGCTGGACTGCTGACATTTCTGCACCATCAGGGATGTGAGGGTGTACTTGTACATTATCATCTCACAGTTTCCTGCTATGCCACATGCGAATGGCCATTTTCTACACACAAGCGGCAGCAGTTGTGTCCTCTGTTCTGTTGTGTGAATGTTGCAGTTTGTACCACATTGTTGTCAATGTTGAGGTGCTCTGATTCTTATGTGTGTGTGCTGCATTGTGGGTGAGTTGCCCCTTCAGCTCTGATTTGGCTGGCCCTTATCCCTTTCAGGCGGTGTGCCTTTCACTTCTGTGCTTATACAGTGCTGAGATGTTGCGGACTTGGGTATATTGGTCTCTTGTTTGGAGTTGTGACTCTTGGGCATGGTTTGTCCGCAGATGTGCTATACTTATTTGTGCATGTGTGCCACTGTGCCCATCTCCCCCCGTCCCCCCAGTCCCTGGTCTTTACTCACCCTGTTGCTGTTGGGTCAGGTCATGTTGTGCAGTGTCCGGTCCCCCAAATCCTGCCACCGTCTCCCCAATGATGGTCCCAGGCTGGTCCTCCGTGGGGCTTGTGGGGTTCTGGTTGTCCTCTGTACTTGCTCTGGCTACCTCCATGGTACTTCGCGGATGTTTGTGGTTTTTTTTGCCGCTTTTATAGTGGTTTTTCCCGCCTGACTTGTGTGACTTGCAGGCCTGGCGCTGCTTCTGGCGGAATTTTTTATCGCAGTTGGGCACATCGCAACTTTTTTCACGTTCGGGTTTAGATTTTTATCGTTGTCCAGGTAATTTTATCGCGGACATTTGACGCGTTGTCAGGAGACTATCGCATGTTACCGCCGTGTTGGGAATACGACGTTAACACAGAGTTATTTTCCCGCAATAGATTGCGATGTGAAAAATTGCGTTAACATATTTTGGCGAAGATTATCGCACGTTCTTGAGAATATCCCCCTAGGAATGTTGAGGTGCCCTTTCTTGAAGCGAGAGTAGAAGGAGAGCATTTACCTCACTAAAGTAAGTAAGGTACTAGGGAACAGCAGAGTGGATGAGACATATATGTGGAAGAATATGTTTTCCCATGGAATGTGATGACTATACATCGCATGCCATTACATCGAATGCAAATACAACGCGGTTGTTACAACGCAAGTGTTGTTACAACGCGTTGCTATTACATCGCAAACTTTTACAATGCATATGCCTTTACCACGCATGCCATTACAACGCAAAGGCATGCGTGGTAAAGGCATACACTTAGTAAAAGTGCTTAAGGTAAGTAAATATATATATATTACCTACTGGCGGTCGCCAGTAGGTAGTTATAGTTAGAACCTAGTTTCCATAGGAAAAGCATTTTTTGATTTGCTAATAACTTTGGCGTCGTTTGACGAATCTTCCTGAAATTCTCCCAAAAAAAAGTCTATCCAGGTCAGCTCCTATCCTGAAAGTGTGGGGGTGATTCGTCAAGCGGGGGCTGATAAAAAAGGGGGTCCCAAAACTCGTTTTCTCCATGTTAATTTCCATAGGAAATTTTGCAACGAGCTACAGCCCGAACTGCTGAACGGAATTACCCCAAATTTGGCAAAAAGGTAGAGCTTGGTTCAGAAAGCAACCTTTTTTAAAATGGTGTAAATCCGTTCAGTAGTTTTGAGAAATTCAAAAAATAAGAGTCAAAAATCAATTTCCCATAGGAAACTTTGTGCAAGGCTACATCCCGAACTGCTGAACGGAATTACCCCAAATTTGGCAAAAAGGTAGAGCTTGGTTCAGAAAGCAACCTTTTTTAAAAATGGTGTAAATCCGTTCAGTAGCTGCTGAGAAATTAGAAAAATAAAAGTTTTGCGAGCTTCACTGTGATTGGCTGCTAGTAGTCCAAACCAGGAAGTGTTGGCAGCCATCTTGTGGCTCGGTAGAAGCGAGTCACCCGAAAACGGAGAAACAAAGGTATAAAACAAGAGAAGAGGGCAGGGTAGAAAAACCCTGACCCCCTAGGCCTGCTCAGGGCCCAAAAAATCATTTAAAAAAAATCGGCAAAAATTCGCGCTGGGGTCGCGGGTTCTCGCGTTTCATTTTAATGAGGCCCTTGGGTGGGCTAGGTTCCGGTGGTATTTCTTAAAAAATAATAGCAGGGGGTCGCAGGGGTTGCGGGGGTGCGCTGGGGTCCGTGCAGCCCCGGGGCTTCACTCATGTTGGGCGGGGGGTGCGCGGCCCCCCTTCTGGAGCCTTCTATGTGCTTGTAACTTTGGCGTCGTTTGACGAATCTTTATGAAATTATCCAAAAAGTTTCTCTTTTTTGATTAGCTCTTATATTGAAAGTTTGGGGGTGAATGGTGTAGGAGGGGCTGAGAAAAAGAGGGTCCTAAAACGTGTTTTCTCCATGCAATTTCCATACGAAACGTTACAGAAGACTACAGGTGAAACTGCTGAACGGAATTACGCCAAATTTGGCAGGGAGAAAGGTGATGGTTCAGAAAGCACGCTTTTGTTTAAATGGTGTAAATCCGTTCAGTAGTTTTTGAGAAATATCAAATTTTGCAGATATCGATATTTGAGAATTCTGACATGTGATTGGCTGAGGGGTTACAAGCACCAGCTTGCGGCTTATTGGCTGTGAATGGTTGAAACCAGGAAGTGTTGGCAGCCATTTTGTGATTTACTCCATCAGCTCGCATCTCTCCGTGTAGAAGCCATCGGGTTCGTAGTTTTACCTCTGCGAGGCAACACTGGCATCTGTGTCTGTGTGAGATATGCCTTTCACGCTGCCTCTCTTCATATCACCAGGTCGCGGGTATGCCTTTAGAAGCCCGTCCGTCGGCTCGGAGCTCTGTGATTCAGTCTGTCGGTATGATCCCCTACACTACCCAAAGACTACCCAAACACCACTGCACTGTCGTAAACTCTAAAACACTACCCCAGCACGATCCCCTCCACTACCCAAACACCACTGCACTACCCTAAACTCTAAATCTACCCCCAGCACGAACCCCTACCCAAACACCACTGCACTACCCTAAACCCTAAAATACTACCCCAGCACAACCCCCTACACTACCCAAACACCACTGCACTACCCTAAACCCTAAAATACTACCCCCAGCACAACCCCTACACTACCCAAACACCACTGCATTTTCGTAAACTCTAAAACACTACCTCCAGCACGATTCTTACACTACCCAAACACCACTGCACTACCTTAAACCCTAAAACGCTACCCCCAGCATGAACCCCCAAACAGTACACAAACACCACTGCACTACTCTAAATCCTGAAACAGTACTCGCTTCATGACTTCCCACACTACACAAACACCACTGTGCTACCCTAAATCCTAAAACACTACTCTCAGCACGACCCCTACACTACACAAACACCACTGCACTGCCGTAAACCCTAAAACACTACTCCCAGCATGACCCCCTACACTACCCAAACACCACTGCACTGCTGTAAACCCTAAAACACTACTCCCAGCATGACCCCTACACTACACAAACAACACTGCACTACCCTAAACCCCAAAACAGTACTCCCAGCATGACCCCTTACACTACCCAAACATTACTGCATTGTCGTAAACTCTAAAACACTACCTCCAGCATGATTCTTACACTACCCAAACACCACTGCACTACCTTAAACCCTAAAACGCTACCCCCAGCATGAACCCCCAAACAGTACACAAACACCACTGCACTACTCTAAATCCTGAAACAGTACTCGCTGCATGACTTCCCACACTACACAAACACCACTGTGCTACCCTAAATCCTAAAACACTACTCTCAGCACGACCCCTACACTACACAAACACCACTGCACTGCCGTAAACCCTAAAACACTACTCCCAGCATGACCCCCTACACTACCCAAACACCACTGCACTGCTGTAAACCCTAAAACACTACTCCCAGCATGACCCCCTACACTACACAAACAACACTGCACTACCCTAAACCCCAAAACAGTACTCCCAGCATGACCCCTTACACTACCCAAACATTACTGCATTGTCGTAAACTCTGAAACACTACCTCCAGCATGATTCTTACACTACCCAAACACCACTGCACTACCTTAAACCCTAAAACGCTACCTCCAGCACGAACCCCCTACAGTACACAAACACCACTGTACTACCCTAAAGCATAAAACAGTACCAGTCCGTCGGTTCGCAGGTCTGCGTCTGCGAGCCGTCGTGTCCCTAGCTGTACATGTGCGAGCCAGTCCGTTAGGTGATAGGTGTATCTCTGCTAGCAGGGCCGTTGGCCCATTGGTGTCCCCTTGCGAGTTAGACCCGAGCGCTCCCTCTGCGAGCCAGCACGCTGGTGTGCGTTTGCGAGCCGACGGCCCGTAGCTCTCCCTGTGCGAGCCGATCCGACGGGCCGCAGCTCTCCCTCTGCGAGCCTGCCCGACGGCCCGCAGGTCTCCCTGTGCTAGCCAGATCACAGCTGTCACTCTGCGAACCGATATTGGGAATATAAGGCGGCTCTAAAAGAGCCCTTGTGTTTATTAGTTGGAGCTACATATAAGTGCGGATGCACAGCTTCAGGTTATTCAGAAAAACTCGATTTCCCTGATCTGTGAAGTGTACTCCATCACTTCTGTAGATATCAGCCATATCAAAACGTATGTTGTTGTTGTAGATCAACCCCATTCTATGGTCTCTGAGGTATGCAGACACAGCTTTGTTGACATTCTTCCTAGATTTTTCAATTTGAGGACAAAATTGGTTTGACCATTTCCACTTCTGTCTTTGGCATATATTGGAATATACAAAGACAGTTTGAGGCAAAAGCAACATCAATTGTCGAAAGGTGTCTTTTATTAGCATTTCCAAACCTACACCAGTCAATGTGCCTAGGTCGTTTCCACCACAGTGCAAAATCATGAGGTCAGGGTGTTGGAGATGCAAACAGGTTTTAACCAAAGGCAACAATTGGTGCCACTTCAATCCTCTCTGTCCAAACCATTTAATGTCCACATTTTGTAAACCTAGGTCTAAGTCAATACGTCTCTGTTCTGCATACCTCTTGCACCAGAAAACATAGCTATGTCCTACGATCCACACTAGCATTTTGAAGGTATGGCTGGGAAGTATGGATAAATGTCTGTAGCTCATGCAGTCCGTTCGTAGAATAAGAGATATGTTTAAAGGTGGGGAACTACTTTTTTTCTCATTCAAAACGATAACTGATTGGGAGATGAAAAGCATTGTTTTTTAAAAGTAGGGTGCACATTCGTTTTGTGGAAAAGCATCTTTGTGATTGGTTAAGAAAAAGCAGTTTAAACGTGGAGTACATATGATAGGATAAAATTTGGTCAACTCAACCACACCTGCTACTTGCATTTGGAAGGCACTGTTCGAACTTAAAACAATCGTAAACTTTTAACCTGCACGTGCCGTTAAATGTTCGAGAAAATGTTGCAAAAAATATCGTTAGGTTTAAAAAAATTGATGAACTTTTAACCAGCACGTGTTGTAGAATGTTCTAGAAAGTGTGTTGATAGAATACGTTGCACTTCTGACTTCTATGTGTCCTTGAATATTAAAAAAACTGTTTATATGGAAAATTCAAAAATAACCAATAGAGAGAAGTTTTGCAATCTAAAAGAATCAAGGAACTATTCTAATTTGTTCTTTACATGTATTTATGTGTGGAGTAACACAATTACAGACACAACAGCACCAGGAAGAGGAACAAGCAGGGAGTGGGGGGACGGGGGGAGATGGGCACAATGGCACACATGCACAATTAAGTGTACAGCACAACTACAGACAAACCATGGCTAAAATGAAACACACCAACAAGGAGCACAAGTCACACAACCCGCCAACATCACACCACTGAACAAGCACAGAAGTGAAAACCACACTGCCTGAAAGGGAGAAGGGTGAACAAAACCTCACATGAAGGGACATCTCACACAGAATGCAGCACACACACATAGGAAGAAGAGCACACCAACATCCAACACAATGTTGTCCAAACACAAACATTCGCACAATCGAACACAGGACACAAATGCACTCGCCTGTGGCGGATAAACGTCCAAAAGCGTCAGTACGAAACAGGCACATGAGAACGCATAAGTACAAACCCACAGTCCGGATGGGGTAGCAATTCACGTATGGCAGGCAGCCAGAGAGTCTGTGACACACACATTGGAATACAAATGAAGACACAACACATTTGGAGACAAGTGAAAATGTGGAAACTTTATAAAAAAAGGTGCGTGTCAGTACGGCCAAGAGTAGTGCCACGGTATGCAGACAAATGCAGCAGCATGCCTGAATAAGGAACGTAGGAAAACGTCCATGTTCACCTCGGGGTAGTCCATCACCAACACACGTCAGTGTCAAGCAGCGTTGGTTGTCCGCGCCTCAGACATCAGTCGACACCAATGCAGCCATGTCCACTGTCGTCTTGGGACATGTGACCAGATGCACAATGTGCAATGATGCGGCGGGACACGTCCAATGTGGCACATCGAGTCCTGGTTGCAGGTACCTTGTCACTCGTCCATGAACGCCAGTGCAGCTGCGTAAGCCACTATCTCTAATGAGTGATGGTTGGCCACAATATTTGACATGTCGTCGACGTAATCCATCAGTTGACCGGGACAGATGTGCTGACTCCAACCACTGTACCCAATGTGCACCAAAGCAGAATCGGGAAGTGGGTCAAATTGCTCACTGCATACTACGACACGTGCAATCTCCCAGGCCCAGTTCCCAACATGCATGCCAAACATCCATGCATGCCATAAACGGGCATCACCATGACACTCCTGGTCGTGGGCCAACAGGGGGCGCACACACCCGTCGTAATCCATGTCAGCTACGCACACGTTGGAGAGGCACATGTCCATGCACCACTCGGATAGGCACGTGCGACATTGCAATACAGGTTGAACGCAGGTGACGTCCGCAATGCGGAAGCTCAGCCGGTAAGTGATCCGCAGCACTGCCCAAGGCAGTGCACCCAGGACATGCAGCAGACGTGCAAGGTATAGGTGGACGTGAATGGAGTCGACCATGTGTTCGGGATGCACTGCCATTGCGTCAGTGGCTCTGCTTGTAGCTGCACTGGCTTGCCGTGTGCCAGTCTTGTGGATGAAATGGCACAGCTTGGTGCAATGAGCCCGGTCTGTGTGCAATGGGTGCAGGGCAGGGGTGTGGTGAGAGTACATGTGAAGGCCATTTCACGCACGCTAACTACGACAAAGGACTTTTGAGTGTGGGATGTGTACTCGTTGTTCTCAAATCGGGCAGTGCGTAGTGTGGGAGACAGATGCAAATATTATCGTATCTGTCAGGGGGCGTGGCCACTTGCAAGTTCCTTCTCGGAGCATCAGATGTGTTACCGCAAGATAGCTCAGACAAAGAACCTTTCATCCCTACAGTAACTTCTCCAGCTGCATTCATACAGGATGTGTACAAAGGCCGGTCTTGGGTGTTGTGGGATGTCTGCGACCCTGGTCATCATGGATGAGATGCCCAGCACGTGGCACATGGGCGGGTTCACTGTGTGTTACGTTGCCAAACAGCTGCTCCTCCCTCCCACGAGCCCCCATACTTTTGTGCGCTGCACTGTTGTATCCCGTGCACTCCTACGGCACACCATTGTAATGCCTATTCGCGCATGTCCTGCGGCATTCCAATCACACCATGACACTGCCGTTTGGAGGTGGTGCATGCCAGTTTACAACATCGACTGCTGCGGCCCTTGTGGCGGCCACACCAGAACACAGAGACACACTTACCGCACTTCTTGCACACGGACATGTCCGAGACACCCCGTTCCCCTTGCCGGATAGAGCTGCCCCTGCGCTGACCTGTGTACGCCGGACCAGCACATGCCACTTGTGCATGCAGGAGGATGCGTGCGTAGCTACATGTCCAGGCTCACTGCCAACGCTGAGGTGACATGGTAACATCCGCTGAAGACAGCACACTGTGATGTTGCAGGGCCCGTGCCCATCATGCTAACACAATGACCACACGGACACACTTGCTCAGATGCGGGTTCGGGGGGCGTTGGCGGTCCTGGGGTTGTTGCGATGAGTGTTGTGGCCCTCATGGGTATCCGTGTATCATGCTCATTGACTCTATGGCACCTGTGGGTGTTCCGGTGTGGCTCTTGGCTGTGTTCCCTTTCATGCTGCAGGTAGTCGTTCTGCTTAACACCAGCAGAAAGCAGGTGTAAAATCCCTGGTGCTAACGCGGCTTATCGCCGGAATTTGTTTCGCATCGCAGTTTTTGACTTTCGTTGTGAAAGTTGTGATGTGGTTCTTTCGTGTACAGAAAAATAAACGAACTGGGCAGTGTATCCCGTCAATATTCAGCACCTGACCCACTATTCCCAATCAATATAAATACAATGACATTTCTTCATTGATTTTGTGTGTACACTGTAAATGCACCCACTACCACAGTGCAATTCAATACAGGATTTTAGTATTTAGAATAAATCGCAAAGGTGCACCTCGTGTGTTTTTGCACGGAACGCCTACTCTGCATCTCATTATCAGCACTTTAATGCAACTAAAGTTGAGATAAATCTAACACACTATTCAGAAGCTGGTGCAAACTGCAGACATCACCAGTATTCCCGCGATAACTGCCCCAAAATTTAAAACCATGGTAGACACCACCAAATAACAGTAATAAGAACGAGAAAGAGTCACACAGCACTTAAGTAACAACCAAAAACTTTATTGATTTTTTTTTTCTTTTTTCTTTTCCAAACTTTATTTTTCCGTTTACGTACATATAGAGGATAAACTAAATTTAACAAACTCAACACAAAACAACAAGGCGGAAGACTCCTGTCGGGTCCATCAATGTCGACGACACAGCCTGGAAAATAAAGCACAAAATAAGGACGTGTGTAATGCGCATATCAAAGGAGTGAGACACAGAGAAAGAGAGAAGGAAAAAAAAGCCAGAGAGAAAAAGAGAGGGAAGGAAAGAAAGGGAGTGAGAAAGGGAGAAGGGAGAGAGAGTGAGAGAGATAGAAGGAAAGGAAGGAAGAGAGTGAGAGAGAGAGTGAAGAGAGGGAAGTGAGAGAGAGAGAGAGAGACACTGCCGCCCCTGCGCATACATGACCAAATAATTACCTGCTGCCACAGGAGAGTCTACCAGTGGGCACTCCACATGCCCGTGAAAGTTCCAGGGCCCGGTCCCGCCACCATGGCTTGGTGCACATTATGTGGACCCGCTCCGCGGCCCAGCAGATCCCACACATGTCGCTGAGTCCTGAGTCATCAATGGCGGAGACCACATCAGCTTTTGGTGCCGCTAACCCTGTGCAACGCAAGTCAGCACCATGTGGTGGTAGGCCGCTGACGGCCATACCACTTAGGGTGCGACTAACCCTGTGCAACTCAAGTCTGCGCCACGTGGTGGTAGGCCCCTGACGGTCACATCAGCTTTGGGTGGCACTAACCCTGTGCAACTCAAGTCCGCGCCACGTGGTAGTAGGCCCCTGATGGCCACATCATCTTCGGCAGGGCCGTTTCTAGGTGTTTTGCCGCCCTAGGCGAGAATTGAAAAATGCCGCCCCCTCCCTTTTACTACCATCACTCTCTCCCCCAGTCATCCAGGGTACAAGAATTCATGCATTAGATATAAAAGAACTTGCATTCAACATTAAACACAAATCACACCAAACGATAAATAACTAAATAAGCACTGTTCAAGATATTTTATTTCGTTTTTACCTTTCTCTCTTCTAACTTCAATGGTGTTTTGGGTTCTTTCTCTTAATCCAATGATACCTTCCTTGCCTTTATTTTAGCAAAGTCTTTAACAAGATCTCAAATGTCAAGCTGGTAAGCCATGTCTTTTTCTACTGAAATTGTGGCTAGTCCTATGAGTCTCTCTTGGCTCATGGAACTGCGCAGATAGGTTTTTATTAATTTGAGTTTTGAGAAACTCCTCTCCGCACTTGCCACTGATATCGGTAAAGTCAAAAGGATACGAAGAGCTACCAACAAATTAGGAAAACCATTTTCTAAATTGTTTTGGCACAGATAGTTCAGCACATATTCAGGTTTCGCATTTTTTTGTATCCGATGACTTATTCCTGAAAGTTCAGAGCAGAGACCTGCTGCGTCAATGTCCTTTAGAAAAGATGGGGTTTCTCCAGGTCTGCGCTGGGTTAGAGCTGTTTCCAATCTGATACACAAATCCATGAGTTCTTTGGAAGTTTTCATCTTGAGGTCACTTATATTGTATAGAAAACCAAATAATCTTGCAATTTCATTCAACTGTGTGAATCGTTCTTTTACAGAACAAATTGCCGTGTCCAATATTGCAAAATAGTAATTTATTCTGAACTTCTCTTTGGGGTCAGCGATGGGTTCATCTTCTGATTCGTAGCGAACAATTTCCTTTTCCTCCTTCTTATCTCTGGCTGAAAAATTGGCTCAATATTGATTTCTTCAGCTAGCTCTCGAGCATCAACCAAAACTCTCTCAAATTCCATGTCACTCCTCATGTTTTTTAAATACTCCTCTGTATTTTTAAGCTCATTTACTGTTTTCTCAATAGTAAAGTGCTTCTCTTGCAACAGTTTGCTGGTCAAATTGATTTGAAATAATATACTGTGCCATGTTACAACTGCCACAACAAACTTAAATGAAGATATGCTGTTCAGAAGACCTTCAGCTTCAACCTTAGTCATGGTACCAGAAGAGCCTTTGAGAGTTGAATCTTCAGTAATTTCAAACAACGCATCATACACATGCGGTAACTGGTACCTGATGGGAGTTAAGGCATCGATCCTGCTTGACCACCGAGTATCACTCAGAGGTTTTATAGTCAAAGATGGTATATGGCGTTTCAGTATATCCCATCAACGTGTAGACGCAGCAAAAAATACATACAATCGTTGTACAACATCAAAAAAAACTGTTGCTTCAGTGCAACACGAAGCAGCATCATTTACCACGAGGTTCAGGGTGTGGGAACTGCAGGGGACATAGAAGGCACACGGGTTAATATCCAGAATTTTCTTCTGCAGACCTATTTCCTTGTCCTTCATATTGCTCCCGTTATCATAACCTTGACCTCGTAGGTCTTCAATTGACAATGACAAGCTTTTGAGCTGATTTCTCAGAACATGACTCATCGATTCACCTGTGGTTTCGGTTAGTGGTACAAATCCCAAAAAGTGTTCTTTTATTTGCACGAGGCTGCTTTCTTGGAATTCTTCATCAGAAGACTGAAATGACTCTGTTCCTGAAGATTGCACGATGTCCACAAATCTTATGATCATGGTCATTTGTTCCGTGCGGCTGATATCTGGGGTGCAATCAAGAATGATGGAAAAATACTTTGCCTTTTTAACCAATGAAATGATTTTCTCTTTGATACCGTTTGATAGCACCTGGATCAGTTCATTTTGAATAATGTTGCCTAAATAGTGAGCATGTCTTCTACCCTTATTTTGTATGCTCCTGAGATGTTCATTCATAATAGGATCAAACATGGCGAGCAATTCCACAATTTTAAGAAAATTGCCATTGTCATGAGCATAAAGTTTATCACTGCTGCCACGGAAGGCCAAATTTTGTGCACCTAGAACTGTCACAAGAGATATTACACGCTCTAAGATCTGATGCCAGTACTTTTCTTCTCCTTTAAGCTTTTTTGTATTAACCCTATCTATAGTTGCGTCTTGTTTTAGACTTGTATACAGGTCCTTCCAGTTATGGAAGTTGGTAATATGTTCAACACTCTTTTCGTGTGGAGACAGAATTGCTGATATGTTATGCCAATCGTTGCATCCATTCTGAGTGAGACTTGTACTTGAACTTGAATTTCCGCCAAATACGTTGCAGCAAAAACAGAAAACCTTATTGGTTGATACAGAATACTGGAGGTATTCACGGTAAACTTCTTCTCCATTTGGAAGTTTTCTTTTATAATGTACAGCTGAAAACTTCCTTTTTTCTCATCTAAAGGGATTTTTGCTCACTTGTTTTGGCCCATTTTCAACCAAAGAGTTCTTAATTTGTCTCCACTTATTGGTAAGTCTTCCCAGGAAGCAGGATCTGAATAATCTATTTTAACGCTTTCTTCGGTTATTTTCGGGCGTTTACTTTGATCACCATCTTCATTTTCAAGGTTATCCTTTGCAGTATCCACTACAACGTGTTCTTCTTGCTCTTGGCTGTTAACTTCTATGTCCTTATCTAGTAGGCCTATATCGTCATCTTTTTCTGAGGTTGAAGTTGATGCACAAGCAACTTCAAGAGAACTCTTTGGAGGACGTAGAAATTTTTCAATAGACCGGTTCAATTTGGATAGTTCTAATTCTCTAGCCGCTTTTCTTTTTCTGTACTGAGCACCTGAGAGTTTTTTCCTGTCTGCCATTTTTGATCCTTTCTATTGTACCTGAAAAAATATAGGGCAATAATAATTCTGAATATTGTATAAAATAATTCTGTATATTGCATTAGAAAATTGTAACAACATTATTACCGAAAAATTGAAGCCAGTAACATTACTGGAAACGATTTTCGTAAATCTATTTTAAGATCAATTTCATGATTTCAGACAGGCACACGCTCTTCCACTGCTACCTGGTAGCCAAAACACTGGAATACTCTCCCACCTTCCCTTAGGCGCAGCACCAACCATCACTCCTTCTGTAAATCCTTGAAAGAGTTCCTCTCTTCAGTTTCATGAGTCTATTTTTTACTTATTTAAGCGGTCTGTTTTTCAGTTTTCCTCTGCAGCTTTTGCCCTTATCTCCAGTATTTCACACTAGGTTTTAGGATGCCCTCCTAAAAAACTGGGCCTCCGTTTCAATAGGCCCAGAACATGCCATCACTAGACCCGCAGGAATGCACCGGGCAATCAAAATTATGGCCTAAATGGGAGAACTACTACAGAAGACCTACACAAGAGCCACTGACTGTCAAAATCTGCACGTGTTTTTGGAAGTGCAAACACCAGAGCAACCTCATAAAATATTGGGTCATGACTCATTTCTGAAACAACAATACTGATCACCCAATGAAAGATGCGCAGACTGCAAATTACCTTTTTCAATCCCAGCAGGGCTCCTCGGAGGTAATTAGGCACAAAGGCAGGTCTAAACAGCTTAAGGTCTTCCTGCCATTACATAAGCACTAAAGTTTAGATAAGGGGCAGCATAGTATCCAAACATCTATGAGCAATGCATTTGATTAACGTGTTTAATTCTGTTATCTAAGTGTCAGCTGTCCTGGATGAAGGATTTTTTTTAAACAAAGGTGTTATATAATGAGTAAGTCGTTTCAATTTGTGAAATACATATATTATAATGACTGCAGTAACACAAACTTGTAGACACAACCCTCCAGGCATACGGCTGTAGAAAACAGAACCTAAAGCATCCCTCAACCACCGCACCGGTCTAAGCTGACACACCCTACCGTAACTACCTCAAACCTATACAGACCACATCTCCTACTGTCCATCTCATGCCTCCAGCTTACTCTGTTGCCACGTATCTGAGCTTACCCCATGTACCGACATATACTCCTTCTGTAACTAGTGCAACTGCTACTGTTTATCGAATACCCCCTATGCACAATGTTGCATACACTGTTTCCCAAGTCAACACACTCTGGCGTAACTACCTCAGAACCTTACGGACCACTTTTCATATTGTTCACCATATACGTCCCATATGCTCTGTTGCTATGTATCTGTGCTTACTCCTTATGACTGCATTTACTCCATATGTAACTCAAGCTATTGCTACTGTTTACTGTATACTTCCTGTGTATATTCTGGCTAAACATTTATTCCACATGTAACTCGTGCAACTACTACTGTTTATCTTATACCTTTCGTGTATATTGTGGCTATATATTGTGCCTACTACCGGTTTATATTTACATAATGTTTAACTCTTGTAACTAAGATTTTGCCATCTATGTAAAGGGCTCTGATACCTTTGGGTCAAGTTTGCGCTATACAAAACTCTATAAATAAAAAAATATAATTACTATAAATGTCTGCATTTGTATTTGACTAATGTAGAGAAACAATGGAAGGGACGAGAAATTCACAATGGAGCCTACGTGCAGATTTAGAAATGTTGCTTACAAGAAGAAGCCTAGTTCTGTGGTACTTCGAAATCCTCGCCATCAAACGTCAAACATCCCAAGATTCGGTTCAAAGTCTGGTCTACACGAGTAAATATGCCGGGTTATTGATAATTCACCAATATCAATGGCTTATTCATTTATAAAGGCAAGTTTGGTGGTTTAAAAATACCTCCTCTGGCTGCCCAGTGTATAGTTTTATTGCACTTGCAAGCCAGGGTAATATAATAACAGTTGCTTTTCCACGGAGATCTATCAAAAGGATTTTCATGGATTGTAAAAAGGGCCACACTCAGCAGATTGCTCTAACTGGGGCTTCACCGGGAGCAGACACTTAATACTAGTTATACACTTTATTAAATAGAGTTGGCAAAGAAGTTAAATAATTAATAAGCAGAATTTTTCGGAGTAAATTGCCTTTTTCATAAACCATTTCCTCTAGTAATCCATTTGATTTACATTCGGCAATATCTAATGATCTCTTATCTACCGTTGCTTCAGTATATATTACATTTACGTTATATGTCTCAATGCAGACATTGTCTATACCCGTCATTGTGGTTACTCTGTTCCTAGACAATATTGACAAACCCACTTCTAAGGAACTTTTAAAAATCCAAAATGGACTTTCTCACCCAGGACCATCTCTCGTGGTGTGTCTATCTGCAGTCTTCAATGCATGTATTTCAGGAAACTTTAATACCAATGGTATTTGTTTTAGCAGTTTTATATAGCGCGAACTTGGCCCAAAGGTATTGGAGCGCTTTACATGAGCACCAGTTATATTACACAAGGAAACATTTATTGTAGTTTTTTTAAGTCATATGGATATGCACAGACACTTCAGATGTTAGTTAAGTTTGGCAGGAACGGCAAAATAGGTAATACTTTGTAACTGTTTGGTTGTAAAAACTCTATAAGACTCTATTAAATCTGT
The DNA here is from genome assembly GCA_963921515.1 of Calotriton arnoldi. Lineage (NCBI taxonomy): Eukaryota > Metazoa > Chordata > Amphibia > Caudata > Salamandridae > Calotriton > Calotriton arnoldi. Next base: position 112,055 of record CAWUFW010014893.1, read on the forward strand.
TTTTACTCAAAGGGGGTACATTTTCACTTGAAAGAGTGACTTCTAGGGAGAAATGGATGCATAAAAAGTCCCATTAGATTATCTTGGTTACAAAAGCCCCCTTTCAATCACGGGTATTTGGTTCAAGGTTTTGCACCAATTCTCCACTCTCCATTGACGCCAGCCTGCAGTGATATGGTAAGATATGATCTCGATTAATTTTATCCTCCCAGGATGATGAATGAGCCCTTATCTCTTCCTGGATAACATAAGTGCATGATAGTAACTTGAGACTAATAGGTGGAGGAAAATCTAATGGGAAGAGGGGAGGGAACAGCTAAAGCACTGCAGCAAACAAGTGTTTAACAACATGAACCACTGATGGCGATGGTGAGGTTCCGCTGATGAACGCATGACTGGGTAATGTACTTTATGTACCTACGCCGCCACAGAAATAGGAGTCCTGCAGAAATGTAGATAGCTTGCTCGCTAGCAGTAGGAAAGAACACTGTCATAGTTAAGGACTGAAGACACAGTAAGATTTCTTCAAATAAACATTTATTTTCAAGAGTAAGTGAACAGCGAGCCACCGGTAGGCACACTCAGCAGCAATTGTCCCAAATGTCTCTCCTACATTCACTAAAGGAACTTGGAATCACCAAATGGCACCACCATTCCAATTCCCAGCATCATTCCTACCTAAGCTACTACATGGGTTTCCCCTCTTATATCTGGTACAAAGATATAATCTATAACAAAATAAAAAATAACTTATACATGAGCATCAAACAAAATACAGCCAATGCAGACACACCAAAATATTATTGGATGAAGTAGTGTCAGATTGCCACCTAACGGACAGACATGTGGAATCACTGGAACAGCAGGAACACCTAGAACGTCACCACCTAAAGCATACTGTAAAATGCGACGGTACATTCTTTACTCTACCACAACGTCGTATAATTCCACCTGCACTCGCTCTTTCCAAATCTTCCCAATCATCTTCCTCACACTCTTGTCCTTGTCCCTGCCACGCCTTTCTTCTACATGCTCCACCACCACCTTGACCACCTGACAGATATTCTACAGTTCACAGTTGACTACCTTCATGCTCCAAGCCCCTATGTACTTCTGAGTAAAACATGGGGACGAGGGTGCGTGAAGTACATTATTTGTTTAGGTTACAGCAGAGGATTTTAAAGACATGGGCAATTCACACGTTCCAAGCCTTAAACCCCCCACCACCGGGAAAGAGACGTTTGTAGTTCCCGTGTATAGATAACTGTGTCACAACCTTTCGCATAAAATGCAATATTGTTTAGTATCATGCTACTTGAATTAGAATAATATAAAGCAAGCAGGTAGTAATACAAAGTTGATCTGACAGCCCCCACTCCCTCAGCATAGTTCTTGTCCGAGAACCCCAAAATCCTTAAAATGATAACCCTAATTTAAAGGAATTAATGAAACGAAACTACAACAAAAGACTCGATTTGAAAACGCTGCTGATAATAAACAGAACCGGTATCAGCAACGATGCAATAATATACGAAAGGAAGTAGTTAGCGTCCCCGTTTTTAGCTCTTGGCCTATTCCTGCCGCTGCCAGCCGACCCGGCGGTTCCCATCCCGGCCGCCTCCCCCGGACCCCGGTACGGTACCTGATAGGCCTGCAGGCGATCCGCAGCGCCGTGGTACTGGTAACTCTCTCTGTGCTCGTGCTCTTACTCTGCCTGCCTCTTCTTGCCGGCTGCGCGCGGCCGCGCCCGCGCGCATAGGCACAGCCCCCGCGGACGCCGTGGTGCGGCCGAACGTGACGTGACCTCACGTCACGTCACCCTGGTCATGATGATGTCGACGGTGAGTCGGTGACGGTCTAATTTGAAGGCGAGCCGCGGCGCGCTACACCTACTACCACAGTACCCTACCTACTTACCTTACCTACCTGGTAGATCATAGTAGAACGAAGTCAGGAGGACAGAGAAGAGAGTAAAGAAGAACTCTCATGTTTTTAACTTCCCTTTTGCCACGGAACGGCCGCCCTCCACCTTTTGCCGCCCTAGGCAGCCGCCTAGTCCGGCCTAGTGGTAGAAACGGCCCTGATCTTCGGGTGGCACTAACCCTGTGCAACTCAAGTCTGCGCCACGTGGTGGTAGGCCCCTGACGGCCACATCAGCTTCGGGTGGCACTAACCCTGTGCAACTCAAGTCCGCGCCACGTGGTAGAAGGACCCTGACGGCCATACAGCTCAGGGTGCGACTAACCCTCTGCGCAACTTTTCATGGACTCTTTATGATTGAGACCCGTGGAGCGTCCGCCATCCAGTCACCACCGGCAATAAAGGATGTGACGTTGTCGATCCATTACATTTGCGTGGTCACATGGCCTGTGACGCATGTGCCGGATGGGTGTGGTGTGTGTGCAAACCTGCCCTCAGGGAGTGGCCGTGACATGTTGACAACTAGACCACTGACCTGCACACCAACAGCGAGTACGCCTGTGACAGGTAGCTATGTGGGGGGTGTGAAAAAGTGTTTTCTCAATGGATTTTCCATAGGAAACTTTAGACAAGGCTACAGGTCAAACTGCTGAACGGAATTACGCCAAATTTGGTAGGGAGAAAGGTCTTGGTCCAGAAAGCGCGCTTTCTCGCATCGAGTGAAAATATAAAAGAAAGGTCCCGGGGGCAATTTAATATATCGGAGCTCTGTCTGTGCGAGATAACCCTTTCACGCTCCCTCTGCCCAACTTCGCAGCTATGCCGTTAGAAGCCAGTCCGTCGGCTCGCAGCTCTCTACCTTTGCGAGCTAGTACACTGCTGTGCCTGTACCTCTGCGAGCTACTACGCTGCTGTTCCTTTGGGAGCGGACGGCTCGTAGTACTGCGTCTGTGAGTTGAGCGGACGGGCCGCAGTTGTCCCTCTGCGAGCCTGGGTGCGAACTGTTCATAAGTCACACTACATAAGCATTGAAAAGCCATTTTGTGATTCAGTCCGTCAGCTGGCATCTGTCCGAGGCATTTCTGAAAACATACTGGAGTTCTTTCTGTGAGAGATACCCCTTTCATGCTGTCTCTCCCCACATCAGCAGGTAACGCACCCTCTTCCCACATTACCAACAGACCCCTGAAACCTTCTTGGGCCCGGAATTGTCCCTGTGTGGTTGGACAAACAAGAATCTTAGTCATGTATAGATTTACATATAAAACATTTTATTTAAACAAAACAACAACAAATAAAACTGAAGGGAGTCTGGTGCTGTGGTCGCTGTCACGAAGTTGGGGTCACTGCCATTCAGGACTCAGGACACAGTTCCACATGTGGGATCGGCTTGTATTGAACAGGGTTAGTGGCACCATGTGTTGCGCCTTGTGTTGTACAGGGTTAGTGGCACCACGTGTCGCCGGCCTTGCATATGGAAATATGCCTCATTGATCGAAGGGAGTCTGGTGCTGTGGTCGCTGCCACGGACTTGGGGTCACTGCCATTCAGGACTCAGGACACAGTTCCACATGTGGGATCGGCTTGTGTTGAACAGGGTTAGTGGCACCATGTGTTGCCGGCTTGTGTTGAACAGGGTTAGTGACACCACGTGTCGCAGCTTGTGTTGAACAGGGTTAGTGGCACCATGTGTCGCGGCTTGTGTTGAACAGGGTTAGTGGCACCACGTGTCACCGGTCTTCCACAGTGTAGGCCGGAGGCAGCGGTCAGGAAGGGCCCACAGACACGTGTTGTTGACTTGAGCAATGTCTCTTGCCTACTGGACTGCGTCATCTGCAATCGCGACTCGATCTGAATTGTGAGCCTTGCTGTCCGCAGTGTATATCGAAGGCAGTAGTTTGTACAGACATAAGTCCGCGGTGCTGTGCCGCTGGAGGCCTGTGTGGCGGAAGCCAGCGATCGGCTGAGGAGGCTGGCGGTCACGTCGGCGGCCTCATGGCAGGGTGAGGGGCGCCGCCCTGGCAGACGCTTTGGCCTTCCGACAAGTGAACCACGCCCAGAGCTCCGGCCTATTTATTCACAGTCCTACGCTGAAGTGGCGTACATCGGACCAGCCCACTCCGGTTACGCTTATGCTTACAGGGGGGGGGACACAGCTACATGACTGAGATCTTCCCTAGTGTTTGACGTAACATGGTTGGGTCCACTGTCCACAACACTACAAGCACCAGTAGTATTTGTGCACATGGAGAGGTGTGTGTTCTGCACACTGAAATGTGTCCAGCACATCACCGCTACACTTTGCATTGTGTGCATTGTTTAACATGGGTGAATTGCTTCCTTCACATATAGTTTGTTCACACCTGTCCCAATATTCAGCTATTGTGTGGCTGAGGGGCCATGCCGTTTTCGGAAAGTTCGCTGTCTTGTTCTGCGCTGCCTCGTGGTAGAAGGGGGTCCTGGGGGTGGTGGTGGGTGTTGTGGCGTTCTTGGGTGTTGGAGCTGCTTGATCAGTAGGTCTATGACATGTGTTGGTCTTCAGATGTGGCTCTGGGCTGGGCTCCCTTTCATACTGTATGTAGTTGTTTAATATTTAAAAAACAAGAAGACATTATATAGTTTAAATAACAAATAAAAAAAATTACAGTAGGGAGAGGGGTGGTACGGGGAGGGAGGTCCTGAGGGTTGTGGTAGTGGGTGTTGTGTCCTTCTTGGGTGTCGGAAAAAACTATAGGTTAAATTAACATTATAATTAGAAGTTAGCATTAAAAAAACATTGAAATTCACTGAAAAAACCATAGGTTTCAGGGACGTTATAGATAGAAATTAGTATTTAAAAAACCTTTGAAATTCACTGAAAAAACCATAGGTTTCAGGCATGTTATAGTTAGAAATTAGCATTTAAAAAACCTTAGAAATTCACTGAAAAAACCATAGGTTTCAGGGACGTTATAGTTTGTTGGACATTTCACTCATACAAAACCAGAGAAATTCCGCCGTTATAGTTAGTTCAGCTAACTATAACTCACGCCCCCGCAATGCACTGCTGATGACGTCACATATTACATCATTCATGACATGGTCAGTGACATCACTGATGATATCACTGATACCCACCCTGAAAACTAAAATTACGCTTGGTACCCCAAAACCCTTACCCACACTGAACCCTAAAATTACCCCTGGCACCCCAAAACCCAAACGCACCCTGAACCCCAAAATTACATCTGGCACCCCAAAACCTAAACCCACCCTGAACCCTAAACTTACCCTTGGCACCCCGAAACCCATACCCACCCTGAACCCTAAAATTACCCTTGGCACCCCAAAACTCATACCCACCCTGAACCCTAAAATTACTCTTGGCACCCCAAAACCCATACCAAGCCTGAACCCCAAAATTACCCCTGGCCCCCCAAAACCCATACCCACCCTGAACCCAAAAATTAACCCTTGCCCCCCAAAACCCAAACACACCCTGAACCCTAAAATTACCCCTGGCACCCCAAAACCCAAACCCACCCTGAACCCTAAAATTACCCCTGACGCCCCAAAACCCATACCCACCCTGAATCCTAAAATTACCCCTGGCACCCCCAAACCCACCCTGAACCCTAAAATTAACCCTTGCACCCCAAAATCCAAACTCACCATGAACCCTAAAATTACCCCTTGCACCCCAAAACCCAAACTCACCCTGAACCTCAAAATTAACCCTTGCACCCCAAAACCCAAACACACCCTGAACCCTAAAAATAACCCTTGCACCCCAAAACCTAAACACACCCTGAACCATAAAATTACCCCTGGCACTCCAAAAACCCAAACCCACCCTGAACCCTAAAATTACCCCTGACACCCCAAAACCCATACCCACCCTGAACCTCAAAATTAACCCTTGCACCTCAAAACCCAAACAGACCCTGAACCCTAAAATTACCCCAGGCACCCCAAAACCCAAACTCACTCTGAACCCTAAAATTACCCCAGGCACCCCAAAACCCATACCCACCCTAAACCCTAAATTTACCCCTGGCACCCCAAAACCCAAACCCGCCCTGAACCCTAAAATTACCCTTGCTACCCCAAAACCCATACCCACCTTAAAACTTAAAATTACCATTGGCACCCCAAAACCAAAATGTACCCTCAACCCTAAAATTAACGTGGCACCCCAAAATCTATACCCCTATACCCCTACACCCCAAAACCCAAACCCACCCAAAACCCTATACTTACCTTATACTTACATGTAAAACATATGGGGCAGATTTACAAGCCCCCTGCGCCACCAGTACGTCACTTTTTGTGTCGTACTGGTGGCGTATTTCACTGCTCCATATTTACAAGGACAGGAAAAGCCACCCTGCGTGGTTTTTCCTGTCCTTGTAAATATGGCCCCTTTACACGCAGCACTTTGCGTGAAAGGGGCGTTCAATGGGTGTTGCTGTGGGTGTTCCCACGCAACACCCAAGGAACCAGACACATTTCCAGATTTACGAGGAATCGCAAATCTGGAAATGCGTGTGAATGCTACGCCTCGCCAGGGGAGGGAGGCGCAACGAGGAGAAATGTTTTTATTTCTCCTCGTTTTTTCCTCTTTCAATGCGTGCTGCATTCTACAGCACGCATTGAAAGAGGAAAATGCCTGTAGTGATTGTTTTCGTGCAGGAAGGTTCCCCTTCCTGAACGAAAACAATCTCCCCATGACGCAGGCAACCTTGCACCATGGTGCAAGGGTGCCTGTGCCAGCGCATGGCAGCTGTTTGTGCGCCAGCGCAGGGGAGAGCACAGGAATACGACATATCATTTTGTAAATGGTAGTTGTGTTGTTACAACCGCGTTGTAATGGCAACGTGTTGTAACATCCACGTTGTAAAGGATGTTTCCCTTTCCCAGGTGGCCACCAGCTTTACCTGTGTGTCACTTATCACTTTGGGGCATATTAGCAAGGAAGTGGCGATGAGAGGCGTTAGCCTCCTTGGCTTAACACCTCTCATCGCCACTTCGGAAACGCTAAGCTGCACCATATTACCAATGATATGGTGCATCCTGACGTTTACCCCTGCGATGGCGCTAAGTCTCACGACTTAACGCCAACGCAGGCACCATTGCACCAGAGTGCAAGGGTGTCTGCGAGCAGGGAGGTTTGTTTATGTACAGGAAGGTGTCCCTTCCTGTACATAAACAAACCTAAAATGCCATTTTGTAACTTACATGTGTGCTGCTACATGCAGCACACATGTAAGTTACAAAATGGCATTTTTAGAAACAGGTTTGTTTATGTACAGGAAGGACACCTTCCTGTACATAAACAAACCTTGACAGTTTGCTTTTTCCATGTGTGCTGCACAAGGCAGCACACATGGAAAAAGCAGAACGAGGAGAAATGAAGCATTTCTCCTCGTTTCGTCACCTTAATACCAGGATTTTCCTGGTCTTAATTTCGGCGCTGCCACCTATTATCGCCCTCTTGATAATAGGTGGCAGCGTCAAAGTGAATGGGTGTTGCGGTGGAACGCCCACCGCAACACCACTGCACGCCCCTTTCATGCTAATTTTAGCGTGAAAGGGTCCTATTATCAAGGCAGCGTTAGCCACTTAGCGTGGCTTTAGCCACGTTATGTGGTTTAACGCTGCCTTGGTAATAGGGCGCTGACCCTATCGCCACCACAACGTCACAAAAAATGACGTTGTGGTGGCGATAGGGGCTTGATAATATGCCCCTTTGTGTTTCTCAACATGGGCTACTCCAAAAAAACTATAAGCCTGCTCACAGTCATCTTGTGAGTGTCTTTATTTGGAAAGTACACCAATGCCAATTTTTGACCCACATACCATAGTAGAGGTGCTTAGAATTACATTGACTACCCACTGACCCGGTAATGTATCTATCATACACGTAGCATCAAAGATGCATCAGATCCACGCAGAGAGGAGTGCCACCCAATGGGAGGATAATGAGCAACTAGTGGGGAAAATAGGTTACACAGTCAACAATTTGGTTTTCGGATGTATAAGAAGATGCAGCTAAGCATAATGAATAATGACACAAACTTGTTAGAACTCATTGTAAGGGAGCTTTGAGCCACTTGTTTGAAGAGGTTGTGTGCAACCGTACTATAGGTACCCTAATGGGGCTTTAATATAATGGTATTTTGGTTAACCTTTAGTGACCAGCCATTGAGCGAGCAGTTCAGCTACAACAACAATCTTTAAATAGTTCAACATCTGAACCATTTTTGGTATCAAACCAAAGAGCATTGCACATTGTGTGAGTGGGGCTAGTGACGCACATAATAAGCACCTCAGGAATTTCTACATACAAAAAAGATGATAAAATTCCTGATAACACACATCTTTTAAAAGATCCTCTCTACTCCTGTTAGAGGTAAGATCTTCTGTTCTTCAGCAAGAAGGACCTCAGTTTCTCATCCTGCAATGAACATATTGTGCAGCCAATTTTTAGATTGGTTAATCATGCACAATATGAGGAATAACCTTTCTGTGAAAATCAGCATCATGTTAATTTCCAAAAGTCACAGGCAAATGTTTTGAGTCCAGTTACATCAAGTGCATCACAGTAGCGCAGGCATTTAAAAAGTTATTGCGCGCAGTGCAATATTAATGCCTTTAACTGAAACTGAGGTTAAAGTAAGGGTGTGGTGCCTGAAATTCGCTATTAGGGGCATGTTCTCAAGGACTTATCGCCGATTTATCGGCACTTTAGCGCTGCAAAAGTGGCGATAGATTTATCTCCCTATTCTCAAGCTGGTGCAAACTGCCGATATCGCCAGTTTCCCAGCGATAGCTGCCGCAAAAAACATCGCCACGGATGAGAGCGACAACTAACGCTAATGATATGCAGAGTAGGCGTACCCGTGCAAAAACACACGAAAACACCACTTCGCGATATTCTCAACGACCAGCCCGATCGGCGATGCGACCCAAAAACAGGCAATAAGGCGCGTTAGCAGCAGGGATTTAACACCTGCCTTTTACTGGTGTAAAGCCAAATGACAACCTGCAGCATGAAAGGGAGCCCAGCCCAGAGCCACATCTGAAGACCAACACGTCATGGAGCTACTGACCATGCAGCTCGGAGACCCAAGAGGGCCACAACACCCATCCCCCCCACCCCCAGGCCCCCCCCCCGGACTACCACTGAGGAAGCGCAGAACAAGACAGCTGACCTTCCCAAAACGGCATGGCCCCACAGCCACACAATTGCAGAATGTGGGGAGAGGTGGGAACCAAGTATGTGTGAAGGAGGCAAGTCACCCATGAATAAGAATGTACACAATGCCAAGTGTGGCGGTGATGTGCTGGACAGACTACAGTATGCAGAGCACAGACATGTCCATGTGGACATATACTGCTGGTGTTTGTAGTGTTGTGGAAAGTGGACGCAACCATGTTACCTCAGGCAGTGGGGAAGACCCCGGTCATGTATCCGTGTCGTCCACCCCTGAAAGCATAAGCGGAGTGGGCTGGGCCGACGTACGCCAGGCCAGCTTAGGAGTGTGAATAAATAGGCCGGGGCTCTGGGTGTGGTTCACTTCCCGGATGGCCAACACGTCTGCCAGGGAGGCACCCCTCACCCTGCCACGAGTCTGCCGCCATTACCGCCAGCCTCCTCAGCCGATCGCTGGCGTCTGCGACACAGGCCCCCAGCGCAAGCAGCGGCACAGTACCGCGGAGTTATGTGTGTGCTGACTACTGTCTGCGGCCTACACTGTGGTCAGCAGGGCCCTCAAATCAAATCCAATCTTGACCTGCGAGGACATGCCATCATCTCTGGCTGCACACCCGCTGAGCGCTACAGGTGCCACCAACTCAGTGCACCACAAGTCATCATCACGTGGCTGTGGGCCCTTTCTGACCGCTGCCTCCGGCCTACACTGCGGTCAGCAGGGCTCACAAATCAAATCCAATCCTGACCTGCGAGGACACGCCATCATCTCTGGCTGCACACCCGCTGAGCGCTACTGGTGCCATCAACTCAGTGCATCACAAGTCATCATCACGTGGCTGTGGGCCCTTTCTGACCGCTGCCTCCAGCCTACACTGCGTCAGCAGGGCTCACAATTCAAATTGAGACTTGATTTATTAATGGTGCAGTCCAGTAGGCAACAGACATTGCTATCAGTGCGGCCCGCCCGGACGATGCATCATCGCAGGCTGCGCAACCGCTGAGCGCTTCTGGTGCCACCAACTCAGTGCACCACAAGTCATGGACCCTTTATGATTGAATCTGTGTGTGTAATACGAAGATCACTGTTCTAGTTGTTGCCAGCACCAACCACTCCCTGAGTGCTGGCTTACACTCACCCCACACCCATCCAGCACAGGCGTCACTGGACATGTGACCCTGGCAATAAAAAGTGGCCGGGCGCACGTGCCCATAGCCAGTTCCACTATCTCTCTAAGTGTGTCCTTGTGGTCATTATGTATGCATGATGGGCCAGGGCCCTACCACCTTACCTTGTGCTGTGGACTACGGACACAACCATGTCACCTCAGGCAGTGTCTAAGACCTTGGACATGTAGCTCTGTCGTCCCCCCCTGTAAGCGTAAGCGGAGTGGGCTGGGCCGGCGTATGCCAGGCCAGCGTAGGGGTGTGAAGGGTTTGCCCGGGCCTCTGGGCATGGTTCAGTTCTGGCCTGGACAAGGAAGAAACTAATGAGTGTGTCACTGTTGTAGTGTCGGCGCCACCCAGCCCGCAATAAACGATGTTGCAATGTAGCATGCACCCGGAGGGCGGGCTCGCACGAACAGTGAAATGAAGGAGCGCAAGACCGCTGGGGGTCTTGGCTCATACATGCCAAGTGTTGTGTGTATCTGTATTGCCGCAGCATGAGCCAAATGCCTAGCCTTAATCGCAGCGCGAGTTCAGCCACGCATGAACTCTACATCTGTGTCCGCCCTATACTTCCCACAGGCCTACACTCACATGGCCGCCCACCTTCAACGTCCAACATCACAGTGTCGTTGTCAGGCTTGTGGACATGCGCAGACAGGCATGACAATGGTGTGCCGTAGGAGTGCAAGTTATGCAACCGTGCAGCGCACACAAGTGAATAGGCTCGGGGGAGGGAGGAGCAGCTGTGAGGCAACGTAACACACAATGGTGCCGCTCATTTGCCACATGCAAGACATGTCAAACATGAATCCCAAAGTCGCACACATCCCACCCCACCCCCAACAAGCCACTTCACATTTCCTGAATGCAAGCAGATGAGAAACTAGCATTAGGGATGAAAGCTCCTTTGTCTGAACTATCAGGCGGAAGCACATCTGCACCTCCGACCTCGGAATTGCATGTGCCCGGCACCCCCTGACAGATACTATAGCAGCTGATAACGACTCTCACACCACTGCACTATCCTAAACCCTAAAACACTACCCCCAGCATGACCCCCTACACTACCCAAACACCACTGCACTACCCTAAACCCTAAAATACTACCCCAGCATGACCCCCTACACTACCCAAACACCACTGCACTACCCTAAACCCTAAAACACTACCCCCAGCATGACCCCCTACACTACCCAAACACCACTGCACTACCCTAAACCCTAAAACACTACCCCCAGCACGACACCCTACACTACCCAAACACCACTGCACTACCCTAAACCCTAAAACACTACCCCCAGCAAGACCCCTACACTACCCAAACACCACTGCACTACCCTAAAACACTACCCCCAGCATGACCCCCTACACTACACAAGCACCGCTGCACTACCCTAAACCCTAAAACACTACCCCCAGCACGACCCCTACACTACCCAAACACAACTGCACTACCCTAAACCCTAAAACACTACCCCCAGCATGACCCCCTACACAACCCAAACACCACTGCACTATCCTAAACCCTAAAACACTACCCCCAGCACGACCCCCTACACTACCCAAACACCACTGCACTATCCTAAACCCTAAAACACTACCCCAGCACGACTCCCTACACTACACAAACACCACTGCACTACCCTAATCCCTAAATCTACCCCCAGCACGACCCCTACATTACCCAAACACCACTGCACTACCTTAAACCCTATAACACTACCCCCAGCACGACCCCTATACTACACAAACACCACTGCACTACCCTAAACCCTAAAGCACTACCCCCAGCACGACCCCCTACACTACCCAAACACCACTGCACTACCCTAAACCCTAAAACACTACCCCAGCACGACCCCATACACTACCCAAACACCACTGCACTACCCTAAACCCTAAAACACTACCCCCAGCACGACCCCTTACACTACACAAACACCACTGCACTACCCTAAACCCTAAAATGCTACCCCCAGCATGACCCCCTACACTACACAAACATCACTGCACTACCCTAAACCCTAAAACACTACCCTAGCATGATCCATTACACTACCAAAACATCACTGCACTACCCTAAACCCTAAAACACTACCCCAGCATGACCCCTACACTACCCAAACACCACTTCACTACCCTAAACCCTAAAACACTATCCCCAGCATGACCCCCTACACTACCCAAACACCACTGCACTACCCTAAACCCTAAAATACTACCCCCAGCACGACTCCCTACACTACACAAACACCACTGCACTACCCTAAACCCTAAAACACTACCCCCAGCACGACTCCCTACACTACCCAAACACCACTGCACTACCCTAAACCCTAAATCTACCCCCTACACTACCCAAACACCACTGCACTACCCTAAACCCTATAACACTACCCCCAGCACGACCCCCTACACTACACAAACACCACTGCACTACCCTAAACCCTAAAACACTACCCCCAGCATGACCCCCTACACTACCCAAACACCACTGCACCACCCTAAACCCTAAAACACTATCCCAGCACGACCCCTACACTACCCAAACACCACTGCACTACCCTAAACCCTAAAACACTACCCCCAGCAAGACCCCTACACTACCCAAACACCACTGCACTCACCCTAAAACACTACCCTCAGCACGACCCCTACACTACCCAAACACCACTGCACTACCCTAAACCCTAAAACACTACCCCCAGCATGACCCCCTACACTACCCAAACACCACTGCACTATCCTAAACCCTAAAACACTACCCCCAGCACGACCCCCTACACTACCCAAACACCACTGCACTATCCTAAACCCTAAAACTCTACCCCCAGCACGACCCCCTACACTACACAAACACCACTGCACTACCCTAATCCCTAAATCTACCCCCAGCACGACCCCTACATTACCCAAACACCACTGCACTACCTTAAACCCTATAACACTACCCCCAGCACGACCCCCTATACTACACAAACACCACTGCACTACCCTAAACCCTAAAGCACTACCCCCAGCACGACCCCCTACACTACCCAAACACCACTGCACTACCCTAAACCCTAAAACACTACCCCCAGCACGACCCCCTGACACTACCCAAACACCACTGCACTACCCTAAACCCTAAAACACTACCCCCAGCACGACCCCTTCACTACACAAACACCACTGCACTACCCTAAACCCTAAAATGCTACCCCCAGCATGACCCCCTACACTACACAAACATCACTGCACTACCCTAAACCCTAAAACACTACCCCCAGCATGACCCCCTACACTACAAAAACACCACTGCACTACCCTAAACCCTAAAACACTAGCCCAGCATGACCCCCTACACTACCCAAACACCACTGCACTACCCTAAACCCTAAAACACTACCCCTAGCATGACCCCTACACTAAGCAAACACCACTGCACTACCCTAAACCCTAAAATACTACCCACAGCACGACCTCCTACACTACACAAACACCACTGCACTACCCTAAACTCTAAAACACTACCCCCAGCACGACTCCCTACACTACCCAAACACCACTGCACTACCCTAAACCCTAAATCTACCCCCTACACTACCCAAACACCACTGCACTACCCTAAACCCTATAACACTACCCCAGCACGACCCCCTACACTACACAAACACCACTGCACTACCCTAAACCCTAAAACACTACCCCCAGCATGACCCCCTACACTACCCAAACACCACTGCACCACCCTAAACCCTAAAACACTATCCCAGCACGACCCCCTACACTACCCAAACACCACTGCACTACCCTAAACCCTAAAACACTACCCCCAGCATGACCCCCTACACTACACAAACACCACTGCACTACCCTAAACCCTAAAACACTACCCCCAGCACGACCCCCTACATTATACAAACACCACTGCACTACCCTAAACCCTAGAAAAGTAACCCCCACCCCATGCCCAATCCCCCTTACCTCTCATTCCTCTCTCCTCGTAGTTCCTGCTTCACGTCGTCTCTGAGGGAATGGAACAGCCCCTGTTTCCTTACAACGGCGTGGAACGTCTACATTTTTTTAGAACGCATGGTCATTTACCATACATACCTTTACAACGAAATTCGTTGTAAAGGCATGCGTGGTAAATGACCATGCATTCTAAAAAAATGCGCAGTAATGACTTCGCGATGTACAACGCATGCGTGGTAATGCATGCATTGTAATGGTATTGCGAAGTAAAAAAGTCGTTGTAACGGCTGTTTACCGATCAAAGCTGGCCCCTGTTCTTCAGTGAGTCGTTTATTTGATAAATTAGGAGGAAGGAATGTGTTTTTTTTACCGAAAAGTGCATTCTTGGCTGTTGTATTGTGAAAGTGTCAGCGTGGCCTGGTGTCACTTCCGGTGACAGAGTGGAAGAGTCTGTTTGGATCTAAAGGAGTTCTGTTGTTGGACGGGGCCGGCGCGACACGTCATCAGAAAACACAGCTAATGGAAAGCGTCCTCCCCGAAGTGTGGAGCAGTGCCATGAGAGGTCAACGAGTGTGCGTCGCACCGCAGTATGACCGTCCGCGTGACCCATGTGCCACCTCCAGGGTACGGGAGGCAGAAGCGGCATCCATCGCAGGTCCTCTTGAAGACCGTTGTAGCACTAATTCTACATTTTGGAACTAGGGCATTTTAACCTCGTTGTTCCTGCCAGATACAAAGAGAAGATCCTGTGTTATTCAGTGCCCTCGTTACCTTTTTTGTGGGTAGTGGTGCTTGTTACTTCGCTGCCCCGCCGGTGCACATGACTGGGCTCCCCACATTGTGTGCCATCTGCAGGGCCTCTGCCCTCGGATCACTGGTTTCGGTTTCTGGAGTGGCAACATAAACAGTTGCTCCCAAAGGACTAGCCTGAACACTTATGTGAATATCCCCTGCGCCAGCATTCCGCGGAAATTCTTTCCTAGCTCTCCCACGTCGACGAGGACGTCATAATAGCACGGCTCCGCTCGCGACACCGTATGACGTCATCGGAGCCATAAGAGGACCTCGTCGGTGTGCTGACGTCAGTTCCACCCATTTTTTCCATGCCACCGAGGCAAACAGGCGGACCGACACATTTTCACATGTATACATAGTATATTAAATATATATATATATATATATATATATACAAATGCATAACCAATAAAGGCATAAAGAAATAGCAACAGATCAAGCATTTCTCACTATTAAAACATAAGCATGATTAAGACATATTAAAAACATTCATGCCAAACAGTAAAAGCATCTTTTTGGTAGAAACAGGTGGACAACGGGGAGGCGGGTGGGACAGTGAGGAATCCACAGGCAGATACTGTATCCACCAGAAAAAGCGTTACCGAAGGTAAGTAACTTGTTCTTCTGATGGATACTTCTGCCTAGTGGTTCCTCACCTTTGAATAGAATCCCCAAGCCGTACCTCACCCGGAGGAGGGTGTCCACCTGACTAGACCAATAAATCTTGCAAAACAGATCGAGCAAAATGGGCATCCCTTCTAACCTCCGAATCCAATAATAATCGAATAATTTTTCGTCGAAATTATATTGAAAATAATACTTTAAAAATACTTTTATTAATAAATTTAGACAAACACTTAAAGGCAAAGTTTTATTTAGAATTAATTTAAAGATATTTCATAATTTACAAATTACGCCGAAGTCGCGATCCCATCGCGACTTTTCAAAATGGCTACCGGAATGCGCGCAGCCATCGTGAAGGATGCACGAAGGGTGCGCGACTTCTGTATAATATAAAAAAAAAAAAAAGAATGAATATAGTTTTCCTAACTAAAAATTATTCACAATTTTTTTATAATATATATATATATATATATATATATAGAAAATAAAAAAACATATAGGATTGAGGTACATTAGACTTACAAATTTTCATTTAAAAAACCTTTGAAATTCACTGAAAAAACCATAGGTTTCAGGCACGTTATAGTTAGAAATTAGCATTTAAAAAACCATAGAAATTCACTGAAAAAACAATAGGTTTCAGGCACGTTATAGTTAGAAATTAGCAATTAAAAAACATAGAAATTCACTGGAAAAACCATAGGTTTCAGGAACGTTATAGTTAGTTGGACATTTCACTCGTACAAAACCATAGAAATTCCGGCGTTATAGTTAGTTCAGCTAACTATAACTCGCGCCCCCGCAATGCACTGCTGATGCCGTCACATATTACATCATTCATGACATGGTCAGTGACATCACTGATGACTACACTGATGACATCACTGATGACATCATCCACGTGAAAATCTGATGCACCTCCTAAACACCTGAATATAACCTTTGATACAATCAATCAGTCAATCAGACATTTGTAGAGCGCGCTACTCACCCGTGAGGATCTCAAGGCGCTAGGGGAGGGGGAGAGCAGCTACTGGTCGAACAGCCAGGTCTTGAGGCGTCTCCTGAAGGTCAGCAGGTCCTGGGTCTGGCGCAGGTGAAGGGGGAGGGTGTTCCATGTCTTGGCGGCGAGGTGGGAGAATGATCTTCTGCCGGTGGTGCGTACGGCGGATGCATGGGACCGGTGGCGAGTGCGAGGTCGGGCGGAGCCGAAGCTGGCGGTTCGGGGTGTAGAAGGACAGTCGTTCGTTGAGGTATGCTGGCCCGGCGTTGTGGAGTGCTTTGTGAGCGTGGGTGAGGAGCTTGAAGGTGATCCTCTTGTTGACCGGGAGCCAATGTAGATCTCTCAGGTGGCCGGTGATGTGGCTGTGGCGAGGGAGTCTGAGGATGAGGCGTGCGGAGGCGTTTTGTATGCGTTGGAGTCTCTTCTGGAGTGTGGCCGTGGTTCCTGCGTAGAGGGCGTTGCCGTAGTCCAGCCTGCTGCTGACGAGTGCTTGGGTGACCGTTCTTCTGGTTTCGGTGGGGATCCATCTGTAGATCTTGCGGAGCATGCTGAGGGTGTTGAAGCAGGAGGAGGAGACCGTGTTCACTTGCTGGGTCATCGAGAGCATTGAGTCCAGGATGACTCCCAGATTGCGTGCGTGGCTGGTGGGTGTCGGGGCAGTTCCCAGCGTGGTCGGCCACCAGGAGTTGTCCCATGCGGAGGGGGTGGAGCCAAGGATGAGGACCTCCATCTCGTCCGAGTTCAGTTTCAGCTGGCTGGTCTTCATCCACTCTGCGACGGCCTTCATTCCCTTATGGAGGTTGGATTTGGCGGTGGCCGGGTCCTTGGTGAGGAGAGGATCAGCTGGGTGTCGTCGGCGTATGAGACGATGTTGAGGTGGTGTGCTCAGACGATGTTGGCGAGCAGTGCCATGTAGATGTTGAAAAGGGTCGGGCTGAGGGATGATCCTTGGGATACACCACAGGTGATTGTGGTGGCTTCGGACCTGAAGTGGGGGAGGCGGACTCTCTGCGTTCTGCCGGTGAGGAAGGAGCTGATCCAGTCCACGGCTTTGTCTCGGATCCCTGCGTCTTGGAGGTGTGTGTGCAGGGTATGGTGGCAGACGGTGTCAAAGGCGGCCGAAAGGTCCAGGAGGATGAGGGCCGCAGTTTCGCCGTTGTCCAGTATGGTCCTGATGACGTCAGTGGCGGCGATGAGCTCGGTTTCGGTGCTGTGATTGCTGCGGAAGCCACTCTAAAATACAGACTACCATTTTCAAAAAAATAGACACATCAATACCAGTTACTAAATACGCACTGACTGATTCATAGGTCTACACACACATCCACTCATTCACCCATACAGTCACTCATACATGCAGTCACTCATCAATACAACACTATCATATGCACTCATACACCTATACAGACACTCACACACTGCCACATATCCAGAGTTACTCACACACCTAATCAGTTATGCAAAGAATCAATCATACTTCCATTTACTCACCTATACAGTTATACCGACACCACCTCACTTATTCATACAGATACTAACACATAATTACTCTCTTATAGAATCACTGATACAAATACACACTCATCCATGCAGCCACTCTCACAATTACTGACTCTCACATATAGTTATTGTAGGAGAGTAGGATCTGCTTCACATGGGTACCCCCACTTTTTGCTGATGCTTCACTGTTTTTCGACTTTAGTCTGGCTGGGGCCCTGCTAACCAGAACCCCAGCCTAGCTGCTTCCTCTCAAAAATGGTTTCCATGTGCCCTAGGCACCTCTCTGATTGGAATCTGGAGTGCCCTTATAAATCCCTAGTATATGGTATACTATGTACCCAGGGCATAGGTACCTCAGAGGCCTACCAGGGGCTGCAGCATGTATTGTGCCACCCCTGGAAGGCCATCCAAAATGACACCACAGGTCTGCTACTGCAGCCTGGGTAAGGTGGTGCATGCACCCCTTACAGTGGTATAGGCTACCTATATCAATACCATTGCACACACATATAAACCTATAAGTCACTCCTATGGCAGGCCTTACCAATCCTGAAGGCAGAGTGCTTGGTTCTTATGTGAGAGGGTGCCCCTGCATGAGCAGAGCCCCTCCAGTTCAAACCGGTTACAGGGGCTACCTGCCCCTGCTCTGGCGCGAAACTGGACAAAGGGAATGGGTGTAACCACCCCTCTTCCCTGACCCTCCCATAGGTGGGTCCCCAGAGTATGTCCAACCCCCTAACTTAGTATAAGTATGGGACCCCAGTCCTTAGGACTTTAGATTACCCTGGACAAAACTCTGACACTGAATCCTGGACCTTCGACGCTCTACCTGAAGATTAGAGGACTGAAGAATCTCCCTTGGGGTCAAGGAGTGACTCCCCTGCTTGGCAGGCACCTAAGAAGCAATTGTCCGGTCTGCATCGCTGAAGCTCCCGCCGGACGCCGAAGTCTTTGCATCACCAGAGGTAGATTTCCAGACTTCCCCGAGGCTGCCCTGAGTCCCCAGCAAAGCTGAGGCCTGTAGCTGTCGTGGGTAACGTGGAACCATGACCCCTGGACACCGAGTACTTTTGCAAGTGCATCCTCTTCTGGGTCTCCCACAAAGTTGTGCTTTGAGCTCCGAGTAGCCCCCGCCTCCAGCACCGACTGCACCGAAGATCACTGGCTTCCACTCCACGAGTGTCCCGTGAGCCAGCTCCAAGTGCGTCCCCTTGAGGCTCCTTCGAGGTCGCTAGTCTGTTGGCTAGTGGGCCCTCCCGAAGGCAACTCTTCTTCTGCTTGGGCTTTCCTGGTTGCTCCAGACGTGCCCTGACTTACCCTTGCTGGGTGAGTCCCCCAGATCTTGCTGGTCTGCATCAACGTCCTTTCTTTGTTTCTACAAGACTTGCCGTTGCCAAGGCTTGTTGGGTCCAATCCGGTCGCCGACACCCTTGCAATCGACAGACGTCGTGGGACAGCTCGAATCCAGCTCCTGGTTGTCGTCGACGCCTCCTGGACCTCGTGGCTGAAGAGTCAAGATGACCGTCAACCTACCTGAAGCACCCGACATCGGTGGGCATCTGCTCATCGCCTTCCTGGTCACTGGCTAGTGACCCAGACTCTGTCCCCTCTGCTTTCAGGTTCTTCAGATCTTCGATCCACCCTTGGATCCACCCGAACACTTTCGACTTGGTCGCCAGCAGCACTTTACAGCAGATCGCCATTGAAAACGACGGCGAAACCCGACCCCGAAAGACACCTATGCACCCGGCTTCCCTGGGTGAGGGTAACTCAAGTACTCCGGTGCTCCCGTGGGTATAGACTCTCGAACGACCTAGTTCTAAAAGGGTTTGCTCCAAGTCCTCCTCTAAGTGTCCTTTTTCTTTAAAACTCAAACCGCGACATTCCCCATAGAAGTCAACGGCGGCTCGCGGCTGTGTTCTCACACTGCACGCGCCCCCGTGGGTCCCCTGTGTCACTACCTTGGGTGGTTCCTTGAGGGCCAAGCACTTCTACAGGCTCTAGGCCCTGTGTCTAGCTCAGTCGTGGTTCTTATACCACTTTATTGGTATATGGTTTGGTACGCCCCTAGGGCTCAAACGTGTTTTTGTGCTATTACTGTTGATAACTGACTTGTAACTTATGTGCTTCGAACTCTAGCCTTATAAAGAGACTAGAGGGGTGTGTTTAAGACTAAATACATATATTTTATATATATACCTGAGTGTGGTCCTCTTTCATTTGGTCACTCAAGAGATTATAGACTGGTAAAACAAGCTGCTTTACATTCCTTCAAGACTTAGCCTGAAGGCTGCTCTCCATAGCTACCACTAGGATAGCTTTCCAATAAAGGTTGTCTTTAACCTATCTCCAATAAGGGGTTGTTTGGACTGGTGCAAGGTGCCCACTATAATTAGTGGACAGCATATACCAGGCCAACTTCTCACGATTAATTGTGCAGCGTGTGGGATTCCAGCTTGCTATTGTTTTACCAGATAATCTCAATTGAATTGATCAACTGAAAACCACTAAGGGTACCTTAGGTACATATAAATCAAGCTTAGGATACAGTAAGTTCTACTGAACTTAGAGTTGTGTGTTAAGGGATAGCACACCCTTTCTACAACTCAAGAGAGTTTAGTAGGCCACACTAGAGTAGGTAGTGCATACACCACACCACACTAGTAATGTCTTCAGGGCCAGGAACCAGTGGGTCCCAGCCAGAAGCCAATGGGCTTCTTCCCTCCAAGTATGATAATCTCCCATTCTTGGAATTGAGAGCATTAAGCACTGCTAGAGAAACTGAAGACAGGCAAAAGTGCCAAGCACCCAACGCCTCATAGAGGTACTCCTGCTGGATGATCTCAGAAGACTACCAGGGTCTGAAGGGGTAGGCAGAGAGGGTGGGGCAGAAGATGAGGAAGGGGCCAGGGGTGAAATCACCCAGGACCCCCCTCTGAAACTGGCCAGGAAGGTGACAATGACCTTGACCTGGAAAATCCAGCTCCTCCTGTGGATGAGGAGGAGGATCAGGATGACCTCCCCTTTGTCCCCCCAGGAAGAGTTGTGAGTGTGCCAAGAAGGACTAGATCTCCTTCTCAGGAGTCTAACCATTCTGACACCTCAGTAGGGACCTCTATTTCTTCTCATAGGAGGGAGTCCTCTCATGAGAGGAAAGAGAGACTGCTCAAGTATGGAGAAGTTCAGCTGAGACTCAGAAGAGAGCAGTTGGCTATAGACAGAGAGTCCCAAGCTTGAAAGGCAAAGAAAAAAGATGGGACTAGAGTCCCATGGTGGCAGCAACTTCCATAGTGGTAGGGAAAGGTCTTATGACCATAGAAACCTGAGCAAGATTGTCCCTCCCTACCAGAGTGGGGATGACATCCACAAATGGATAACTGCACTGGAGACGGCCTTTAAAGTACAGAGGGTCCCTCAGGAGCAGTGGGCAGCAATCCTGTGGCTCTCCTTTGCAGACAAAGGTAGAGATAAGCTCCTCTCTGTTAGAGAAGAGGATGCTGATAATTATCCAGTCTTAAAAAGTGCACTGATTGATGGGTTTGGCCTAACAACTGAACAATACAGGTTAACGTTCAGAGATACCCAAAGGCACAGACTCAAGACTGGGTGGACTTTGTTGATTGTTCTGCTAAGGCTCTGGAAGGTTGGTTAGTGGGCAGTAAGGTATGTGACTTCAAAGGATTGTACAATCTTATCATGAGGAGCAGATTCTTAATAACTGTCAAAATCAGCTGTTGCATCAGTACCTGGTGGACTCTGATCTGACCTCTCCCCAAGAATTGGGAAAGAAGGCAGACAAATGGGTCAGAACCAGGGTGAGGCAGAAGGTACAGATCCAAGGTGGTGACCCAAAGAAGCAAGATTCTAAGAACTCTGACAAGGGTGGGGAGAAGGGTAAAGACCAGAAGTCTTCACAAGGCCCCCAAAAATCTTCTTCAGGTGGGGATTCACAGTCTAACAAAGGGAGAGGCCAAAAGAAACCATGGTGCAAAGTCTGTAAGCAAAAGACACACTGGACCAGTGATTGCACCAAGTCCAAAGACTCTATTCTAGCCCCCACCAATGCCCCTAAGGCACCTGTTCCCCCTAGTGCAGTTACAATTGGTGGTGGGAGTACACAAGCCAAGGGTTTAGTAGGGTTGACCCTGGGTAACGAGATGAGCTCTGGCCTAGTCAGAGAACTCACTCAGGCTGTCCTAGTCTGTGATGGAGGCATGGATGTGACCTCCTCTGTGAGTACCAGTAATCTGGGCAAGTACAGGCAACAGCCCTTAATCAATGGAAAAGAGGCTTTGGCATTTAGGGACACTGGGGCAAGTGTCACCATGGTGACACAAGACCTTGTGGATCCTGGGCAGATTATACTTCTGAGGAGTTCAATTTGGGATTTCATTTTATTCGTTACGGATACAAGAAGGTACTGTGGCTGTGCCTTATTATTAACCTTCTATTTTATTATTCATGCTAAAATAGTGTTTTTCCTTCATGTGAATTACCTTTCGCCTGTCATCCACGGTGATAGGCACACCACTTAATTTTACTTTTGACACCATTTACGACGCCAACTCTCTTACGGTGACAGGCACACCACTTTTATTACTACGCCTGTCATCCACTGTGATAGGCACACCAGTTTATTTTACTTCTTGCATTTTTGAGTAAACGACGGTGACCTTGTGAATCCTCTATTTCACGAGGATAGTAATACTCTTCAAGGTTGTTACTATTTTATATAATTATTTCAACTTAACTTTATTTATTTTTATTCACTCACCATGTGTGCGGCGCAAACCTTTTCTCTAACTCCTCCACAGTCATTTCTTTCCACTAAAGGGGATCCTCCAATTAAATGGCTAGAATGGAGAGAATACTTCCTAAATTATATAGATGCATTAGAAGATGGTGAAGATGATCTAACGCAAGTTAGGAAAAGAAAATTTTGCTTCATTCACTCGGTCCTCAAGGTTTAAAGGTATACAATTCTATGAACAAAAAACTCATCCTGCCGATGATTCAAATGTTTTTCTTCACGCATTAGAGGATCTAGATACTTACTACTCCACCTCAGTTTGCATAGCCATTGATCGCCATAAATTTTTCGAAAGGAGACAAGGGAAGCAAGAATCGGTTGAGGATTTTGTGTCAGACTTAAAGAAATTAGCTTTGACCTGCAGATTTGGTTCGCTAGAAGAAGAACTAATCCGAGACCAAATCATAATGTACGTTAACAGTGAACATATTCAAGAACGTCTCTGGATATATGGTGAAGCATCATTGTCTGATGTTGTTGCTTTAGTTAAAAAGCAGAGATCACCAACAAATGTGCCAAAGCTATTTCTGAATCACCTAAGGAAATTGACAAACTTACTGTGAGCAAAATTACCTCAAAATCCAAAGCTAAGTCTGTCAATTTCCCTACCTCCAACAATGAGTTAAAATGTTATAGGTGCGGAAGTAAAAAGCATTTAGCTAATTTTAAGAATTGCCCTGCTAGGAAACAAAAATGTCTTCAATGTGGTGTAATGGGCCATTTTACCAAAGCGTGTCGACGTAATATAAACAAGAAGAAAAAAGTTGCCTTGCTTAAAGAAGATTTTAATGATTCATCCTCCATGTCATCTAGTGATGATAACCCTTCCAAGAATGTTGTTTGTGTTTTAGGAGTGTCTGACAGTGTTAACTCGTTAAACATTCACTGTAACTCTAAACCTGTGTGTACCATATCTTTAGGTGGTGTTGAAATACTTATTGTTGTGGATTCAGGCTCTCCGTACACAATCATTGACAAAGCACAGTGGGAAAAGGATTTTGTTCATGTGTTAGGTTCCACATTATCCCCTCCTGATGTTTCCCCAGAGAGTTTTACAGGAGAAAAAATCAATTTAATTGGTTATAGCGAACTTACATTTGAATTTAAAGGAAGGTCTTCAATTGGCAAATTATATATTGCTTTAGATGGTCCTCCTGTTTTGGGGTGGATTGACCAAATAAATTTAAACATAATCCTAAACCCTAATGGGCCTGAACAAGTAATGGTCTTAGACCATATTGAGGATTATCACCTTAAATTAAAAAAAGAGTTTCCTGAGGTCTTCTCTAATAAAGTGGGTCAATTGAATGGCTATGTTCATAAAATTATACTCAAAGGTGATGCCAAACCCACAGTTCATAAGTCTCGACACATTCCTTGGTCAGTTAGAGAGGAAGTTACTAAAGAATTGAAACGTCTCTTAGACGATGGTATTATTGAAGAAGTTGAGGCTTCTAATTGGGTTGCGCCTTTAGTTGTGGCTCGTAAGGCCAACGGCAAAGTCCGTCTATGCATTGACTTGAGGTCTCTTAATAATAATATCATAGTTGAGAGGTTCCCTTTACCCAAAATAAATGAATTAATTTCTCTTACCAAAGGCATGCAATGGTTCTCTGTTATCGATTTGACGTCAGCATATCATCAAATCATGCTGCATGAAGATAGTAAAAGTCTGACCACATTTATGACTCCTCAAGGGTGTTATCGTTTTTTGCGCATGCCGTTTGGCCTAGCGTCAGCGGCTGCAGTTTTTCAAAAACTCATGTTCAAATTATTCCACGACTTACCTGGTATCCTATTTTTTCAGGATGACATCCTTATTATGGGTGAGACTAAATGTGTACATGATGAGAGAATTCATTCTGTTTTGGGAGTATTAAAAGAAAGGGGACTTACTGCTGAGCTTTCCAAGTGTAAATTTGGAGTTGACTCTTTAGATTACTTAGGCCATGAAATTTCAGCCAAAGGCATTAAACCCAAATCGAACTTAATGAGTGCTATAAGGAATGCTCCATCACCTGCGAGCAAAGATGAGCTGAGGTCCTTTCTAGGGCTCATAGAGTTTTATAGTAAGTTTGTTAGAAATTTTTCTGAAAAACCTTTTAACATGCGTCAATTGTTGAAAAATAAGTCTGTATTTGTGTGGTCAGATATTCTGCAACAAGATTTCTCCAAACTTAAAAATGAACTATGCGATGCCAAGGAATTGGTAGGTTTCGATCCCTGTTTACCTTGCATCATTACTACTGATGCAAGTCAGAAAGGATTAGGCGCTGTCCTATCACAAAAAGAGGAAAGTGGGAAAGAAAAAGCAGTAGCATATGCCTCAAGAGCTCTTTCTCCAGCTGAAGAAAGATACTCTGTAATTGAAAGAGAAACGTTAGCTGTTGTATGGGCACTGGAACATTTTAGGAGTTTTATATGGGGTTACCATGTTGAAATTAGGTGTGACCATAAACCCCTAGTGAAAGTTCTTTCCCCTGACGGGTTGCTAAACGCTACTCCAAGAATAGCTAGAATGTCAGTTCGTCTGTTGGATTACAGATACTCTGTAGGTTATATCCCAGGGGCTAAGAACCAAGTAGCTGATTGTTTGAGTAGGTTACCCTTGCCATTAGAGTCTTCCACTGAAAATTGGGATGATTTTCAGGTAGCTGGGATACATTTAAATTCAGATAATGTCACCTTGAGTCCTCAGGAATGGGAAAAATCTATGAGTAAGGATGAGCTTCTTGCAAAAGTCAAGGGGTGTATTGTTGAAGGTTGGCCCATTAAGAAGTTATTGTGCGAGGAATTGAAACAATATTGGGAGGTACGTGATGAATTGTCATTGAAGGATTGCAATATTTTACGGGGTGAAAAAATAATTCCACCCAAGGATTTAAGGATGAAAGTCATTCGGTTGTGTCATGAAGGACACCTTGGTATTGTTAAAACCAAAAAATGTATCAGAGAATTGTATTGGTGGCCGGGAGTAGATACTGAAGTTGAAAGAGTAGTGAGAGACTGCTCTTCATGTCTTAATTCTGACAAATCCCAAAAGGTTACCACTCCTCCTATGTGTCCCATTCTGTGTCCTGAAATGCCTTGGGAAACCTTAGGTTTAGACATCACTGGGCCCATTCCTAAAGATGAGTGCAGCCTGTATATTTTAGTAGCTGTAGATTATTTCTCAAAATGGCCGGAAGTTAAGGTAGTGGAGAGAGCTGATTCTGCTAGTGTTCTTGAATTTATGGATGAGTTATTCCAGAGAGAAGGACTTCCTAAGGTTATCATAACAGATAACGGAGTTCAATTCAAGTGAGATCGTGTTGAAGAATTTTTGAAACGCAATGGTATTACACACAAAGTTACTTCTATCTATCATCCAAGTGGGAATGGCGAAGTAGAAAGGTTCAATCGAGTAATCAAGGATGCCATTCAGTTAGCCAATATTAGAGGCCAAGATTGGGTAGTAGGAGTTAAGAAAATGGTTTGGATGTATCGTGTGACTCCCACTGTTACTGGGTACAGTCCTTTTACTATCATGAAGGGCGTGTACCATTTACCAAAGATAACCAATGTTGGTTGAAGCACTCAAGATTGTTAGAGTGGTCACCTGAACAAGTTAAAAACAACATTATGTTACATCAAGAGAAGTATAAGAAATATTATGACTCTAAACACAATGTTAAAAAAATCGTTCTAGAAGTGGGTGATTTAGTTCGAGTCAAGTTACCTTTCAAAGTGACGAAAGGTCAAAGCAAATTTTCCAAACCACTTAGGGTGACCGAAATATTTAAGAATTCTGTTAAGTTATCAGATGGTAAAGTTTGGCATCTGGGAAGAATTGTAAAATTCAATGAGAAATTAGATAAGTGGGTAGAAATTCAAGGGACGAGGAGTTTTCACTGGCTTGATTCTGAATGTGAGCAAGCTGAGGGTATGTCAAATTCTGTGCAGGTTGACAATACTTTCCCCCTTGCACAAGTTGAGGGTCAGAATATTTCTGGTTCTGCACAGTTTGGAGTTCCTTTTGTTAATGTTCAAACAAAGGATTTTTCCGATTCTGCACAAGTTGAGAATGTGGATTCTTCTGATTCAGCACAAGCTGCAAGTGTTCCTGATTTTGTTCATGAGAATTTTTTCAATTCTGTTTCTTCAGACTTGATTGCACAAGAAGTTGTACCTGTTTCTGATTCTACATCCACAGGTAAAGACGTCTCAGTAAACAAGTTTGGTAGAATTGTAAAACCACCTGTTTATCTTAATGACTATGTCACTGAATATTAGTTGTTTTATTGCTATTTGTTTTTTTGTTATTATTAAAAAGGAAAGGTTGTGTTATACTACTTTATATTATTTTTAGTTTTGCAATGTAAAGGGAGAAGATGTGTTGTGTTGTCTTTACCTTTACTTTATTCCTAATTGCATGTTGTAGCGTGCTCCCTCTGTTACATCACTGAAGACACTAGTTAGTTCTAAGTGTCATCAGTGATCAGTTGAGGAGTCTTCGTTCTAGGTGCAGCTGTGCGGAGCTGTGTATGCTGTGCTGGCCTTGTAACCAGGAATTCAATAAATACCTTCCTATTCATCAAGACTCCTAGATTCTTTATACTCAACAAAGGGGTTAGCAACAAAATACATTAACTTCATGTTGCACTTCGGTCACCTCCTCCTGCTTCTCCACCTTCCTTTCTTCTCTTTTTCCTCCTCCCTCAGCATCTGAAACTTGCTCAGTAATTTCCCCAGCATGTGCTAGGTCTCAAAACTGAATTATTTGCCTCTTAGTGTGGCCCCCAGGAACGTGATTGCTCTCACTTCCTAAGAATTGTTTCTTAATTTTATTCAAAGTGTGTCTCTCTAAATAGTCATTGGCGAAAGATCCTGCAATATCAATCAATCAATTAATCAATCAATCAATAATTTTTATAGTTATAAGTTAATAAAATCCATCACAATATTTTCCAGATAGTACAAAATAATAAAACCATTTTAAATAAAATTCTTCATGGTTACTTTTCTTGTCTGTCAATTTCTTAAACGTTCACTTTGTTATTTCGACTATATGAAATACTAAAATCATTTAGCAACTCAGGTGTTATTTTGTTTTCTTCAAATATAATGATCAATAACTTTCAACTGAGTTGTTATAAAATGGCATTATGCGTGAAGATGATAAGTTAAGTTTTATTTCAATTTGTACGAAATACCAGAGTCCCAGGTTTTAAAACAGTCATATCACTATCTTCTACTCGCAGTCGTCTGGTGTTTAATCGTTATGCAGACCTGCTTTCTCATACTGGAGATGTGCCCTCGGAACCCTGTTTGAGTAATTTGTCATGAAAATGCAAACATTTCAAAAGTTTACAGTTTAGCGGAGGTTCCGTAGGGTCAAGGCTCCTCATTATTGCCATTCGGCAAGTACTAATCCCCCTCTCGTTAAAAATACGTTTTAAAAATGAGAGGCGTGCTTTTTTTAATGCTGGACATATGCAAACCAAATGCAAAAAGTCCTCTTTGAAGGCACAACATAGCCTGCACGCTTTCGGTCCTTTGTATCT
Source organism: Calotriton arnoldi (assembly GCA_963921515.1). NCBI lineage: Eukaryota > Metazoa > Chordata > Amphibia > Caudata > Salamandridae > Calotriton > Calotriton arnoldi. The sequence goes on from CAWUFW010014893.1 coordinate 140,572, forward strand.
CCAGGAGGGTTTGTCCGCTAAGGATTGCAGTACTCCTAGGCCAATAGCCAGTAACTTTTTCTTTAGATACACAGGATAAGTTAAGAAAAGGTATGCTGCTGGTTGCAAGGTGATGTATGTTTGGATTGTCATCCAGGCATGTGATCGCCGCGAAAATTTCTTTTTATCTTCCACTAGTGAATGACATTTTGCTGCTTTGTTGATCAGATGGCAGAAGGTGGGGTGTGACAGATTTAGTTCCCATATGTCAACTGTATTGGTTTTTTCCAGTGACGACAATAAATACTTGTTATAACTCGAATTTGCATCGTTCATCAGTGACTGCCATAGAGCGCTAACTAGAGGGCTTGACTGTTTATTTCGCATTTTATGTCAGGATTTAATTGTATGGTATCTTCTTGCTGTCTCTTGTGTCAATCCAAATTCAATGGCGGATTTGCGTGGGGTAGGCGTTACAAGGAAGACCAAAGACACGTTTGTAAGTATTTGTTTGCAATTTATCCAAGATTTTTGCATCTTTACCGTGCATCACCATGCTTGCATAAGTTAGTGTGGGAACCAATTTTGCATTGATGATTGCTAGCAATGGCTGAAAAGAGGGACCTTCCAGTTTTTTTTACAAGTGCACAGAAGGCATGTATTAAGGCGTTATTTTTCCTAGCCATGTACTGCTGGTGTGCCTGAAAGTTGAGGTTCTTCTCAAAGCAGAAGCCTAAATATTTATAGATGTTAACCTCTTCTATGCTTGCATTACCGAATTTGATTTTCAAAGGGACATTGGATCTGTTCCCTATTGACATGGTTTTTGTCTTTGTGATATTGATTTCCAATGTATTGGTCTTTGTAAATACAGCAATTTCCTCAATTAATCTTTGAAGACCCACCCTTGTGTGGCTCAGCAACATGATATCATCTGCATATGAAAGATGTGATATGGTCAGTGGACCTAATCTCGGAGCGTATGAGTTTACCCGATCAAGCTTAGGGGGTAAATCAGCCAGAAAGAGATTAAACAGGTGTGGAGCAATTACACACCATTGCTTAAGGCCCTCGGCTGCTGGTATTCTTCTGGATAATCTTGTACCATCCGCCACCTTGATTTGGATCCATGTGTCAGTATATAATGTCTCAATGGCTCTTAAAAAAAAATCTTGAATGCCCAATCGTCTTAGTTTTACCCATAGGAGGGTTCGGTCCACCCGATCGAAAGCTGCTTTGAGGTCGATAAAGCAGAGTTGTAGTTTTTTTCTTTAGACGTTTGCACTTCTCCGCAATTGTTGTTACTGTTAGCATGTTAACAGTGGTTCCATACCCTTTCCCGAAGCCCATCTGTTGAGGTGGAATCAGATTCTTGGTGTTTGACCAATCGGTTAAGTCTTCCAGTATTAACGAAGCAAAGTATTTGGCTGCCGAATCGATGAGCACTATTAACCTGTAGTTCACTGGATTTGTACGATCACCTCCCTTGAAGATTGGGTTTATTATCGACCCCCTCCAGTTATCTGGAACTATGCCCATGTGTTCCACCTCTTTAAAGAATGCCGTTATCGGGGTAGCCCAGTATTTTGGATCCAACTTGCATATTGCTTGAGGAATGCTGTTTGGGCCTGGGGCACCATCACTTCTGCCAGCCTTCATCACTTTTTCCATTCTTAATGGTGTACAATGTGCATGTTCTAAAATAATTGAGTTGTCGCACCGAAACAATGTTTCAGAGTTATTTATACTGTCCAATTATTGATTTTGAATACTAGATGCAGCTCTTCATTAGCAAAGGTCTTTATCAAGTGAGCTGCCCAGTCTTTTTCAGTGCCATTTGATGCATTTGTCACTCTCACTTCCCTTCCTATGCCATTCATTGTTGTCCAGAAGACTTTGGTGTTTGATCGTTTGCAGTTGTAGAGTAGCTTAATCCAGAAATCTTCTGCCGTTCTTCTCCTCTCTTGCCAGAGATGTTTCTGGTATTCCTTCTTCAATTGTTGTGTTGATGTGACCAGTTCAGTCCTTTTAGGTTTGTTGCTTTGCTTCCCCCACTAACTACAGGTGCTAATCGGTGTCTGTCTGGGTTTATGTTGATAGCTATGTGATGGATTGAATGGTCACTGTCCATGGAACATTTGATTTTAAACATTCTTAGTTGTTGTAGTAACTGTAAAGAGAGAATGGTATAGTCAATTATTGATACTGACGTTGGTCCGTAATATGTGTAGTTTGGAGGATTATCGTCCCATGTTCTACCATTGACTACTCTCAGATCGAAATGTTCAAGGGCTATGACTAGTTCTTTACCAAATTTATTAGCTTTCTTCTGAGGATGGTTTGCTTGAAGATTTACTGACCAGATTTCATTTTCAGCTACTTGCTGGTCATCATTGTCTGGTGTGCATATTAAATGTGTGTTGAAATCGCCTGTTATCATTATTTCCAAAGTCGGCATATTATATCTTACTTTGGCTATCTCAAGTAATTTTTTAATGTTGCGGATTTGTCTTGGGCATTTGGAGGGACATAAATATTAAACAGGATTACCGACCTTGTCCAATGTCTCGGCTGAGCTTAATTATCTGTATGTTTAAGGTTGTCATTGACAGTTGCTCTGATTCGGCCTTAAGGGCGTTTGATATGTAGATCGATAGTCCCCCTTTAGGCCTTCCAAAAGGGTCTGTTTTCTTGGTATCCACCTGATGAAGCAAGTAGCCAGGCAATTGGAGTGGACCTGACAGCCAGGTCTCTTGCAATGCTATAATGTCGTATTTAGCCCAGGTTTCTAACAATGTACTATCTATAAGTTTAGATCTTGCACCCGCAATATTCCAGGAAAGGATGCTTAATGTAGCATCTTTTAAGGGGCTTATTGTTTGATTAACTGGTCATTGTGTCTTTGGACTTTTTAATGCTGATGCTAGCCAGTTCCATTGACTTTCTTCCATTGCTAGATCTTCATGCTTGGTATCTGTACCTGTTGGTCCTAGGGCATTCAGCAAAATCGAGTACACAGGAGTGCGAGTGCTCTGTCTTTTATCCAATCAATCAATCAATCAATCAGGGAATTGTAAGCATGCTACTCACCCGTGAGGGTCTCAAGGCGCTGAGGGGGGGGGGGGGCGCAGATCTGTTTAGCCGAAGAGCCAGGTCTTGACGGTCTTCCTGAAGGTGTTCAGGGAGGGGGCGCGTCTGATGTCTGCCGGTAGCTTGTTCCAGGTCTTGGCTGCAATGTGAGAGAAGGATCTTCCACCTGCTCTCTGGATGCGCGGGGTTTCGGCCAGTGCGAGGTTGGAAGATCGGAGGTTTCTTTTGGGTACGTGGAAGTTGATTCTGTCGTTGAGGTATTTGGGTCCGTTGTTGTGTAGGCATTTGTAGGCGTGAGTGAGGATTTTGAAAGTGACTCTTTTCTCCACGGGAAGCCAGTGGAGACTTCGTAGGTGTTGGCTGATGTGTTCGTGTCGGGGGATCCAGAGGACGAGTCTGGCGGCGGTGTTCAGTATTGTTTGGAGTTTGCGCAGTAGGGACTTGTTGATGCCGGCGTAGAGTGCGTTTACATAGTCCAGTCTGCTGGTGATGAGTGCGTGGGTGACTGTCTTCCTTGACTCAGGGGGATCCACTTGAAGGTCTTGCGGAGGATGCGGAGGGTGTTGAAGCAGCTGGAGGTGACGGCGTTGACCTGTCGGTTCATGGTGAGTGATGAGTCGAGTACGATGCCGAGGTTCTTGGCGTGGTCTGAGGGGTAGGTGGGCTTCCAAGGGCGGTCGGCCACCAGGTGCTGTCCCATGCAGAAGGGTGGTACCGAGGACGAGGACTTCTGTCTTCTCGGCATTGAGCTTCAGGCAGCTGTTGGTCATCCAGACTGCGACGTCTTGCATTCCCTTTCTGGAAGTTGAGTTTGGCAGTGGTGGGGTCTTTGGTGAGGGAGAGGATGAGCTGGGTGTCGTCGGCGTAGGATATGATGTTGAGGCCGTGTTGTCGGACGATAGCTGCGAGGGGGGCCATGTAGATGTTGAAGAGAGTGGGGCTCAGTGATGAACCCTGTGGGACTCCGCAGGTGATTTTTGTGGGGTCGGAGAGGAAGGGTGGGAGTCTGATCCTTTGGCTTCTTCCGGTGAGGAATGATCGGATCCAGTCCAGGGCTGTTCCTTGTATGCCTGCGTCGTGTAGTCTGGCGACTAGTGTGCGGTGGGAGACGGTGTCGAAGGCAGCTGATAGGTCGAGCAGGATGAGGGCTGCGGAGTGGCCTTGGTCCAGGAGGGTGAGGATGTCGTCTGTGGCTTGCGAGTAGGGCGGTCTCTGTGCTGTGGTTGCTTCGGAATCCGGATTGGGACGGGTCGAGGACGGCGTTCTCTTCAATGAATCGTGTCAGTTTCCTGTTGACTGTTTTCTCTGCAACTTTGGCTGCAAAGGGGAGGAGTGAGATGGGCCGATAGTTCTTGAGGTCGGTGGGAAGGTGCCTGCTTTGAAGGTGGTGTTGATGGTGCGTTGTAGTTCGGGTGCGATGGCGGCCGCAGCTCTGTGGTAGATGTGAGGGGGGCAGGGGTCGGTGGGGGACCCCGAGTGGATGCTTTTCATGGTTGAGGCGGTGTCTTCGGCCGTGATCGGTGTCCAGTTGGAGACGGTGGGATGGCTGGTGTTTCTGGGGGGCGGGGGGCCGTCTGTGGCACCTGGTGGATGGTCGATGAAGTTGTCATAGAGGTTTTTGATCTTGAGGTGGAAATAGGTTCCAAGCTTGTCGCAGAGGTCTTGGGATGGTGTGATGTCTGTGGCTTCACTGCGTGGGTTGGTGAATTCCTGAATGACACTGGAAAGTTCCTTGGAGTTGGTGGAGGTGGCCAGGATTTTGTTGTGGATGAAGTTCCTCTTGGTTGCTCTGATCTGGTTATGGTAGTCCGTCAAGGCGTCCTTGTAGGTGGTGTGGTTTTCGGTTGTCTTGGTGTTTCTCCAGTTCTTCTCCAGGCGTCTGCAGGTGCGTCTGGCTTCTTGGAGAGCGGTGGCGAACCAGGCGGCTTTCCTCGGGCGTTGTCTGTCAGGGTTGCGTAGCGGGGCGAGCTCGTGTGCGCAGTTGAAGATCCAGGTGTGGAGTTCTCTGGCTGCGTTGTTTGCGTCATTTGCGTCGAGTGCCCAGGTGTGATTGACTCGGGTGAGGGTGGAGTTAAGTTACTCGTCGGTAACCTTGCTCCAGTTCCTTCCAGGTTTGCCAGAGAAGCTGGATATCGCTGTAATATGGGTTTCATAAGTGATATACCCCATAATTCAAATTGATCCATTACACTATTAATTTTATTGATTATTTCCTCCGACTTCCATGATGTTAAGGTTATCTCCGAGCGACTATCGTATTTGTTGGGCTGATCCTGCAATATAAGAAACTAGACCCTCTCATAATTAAGGCCTTCCTTTTTAGATCGGCTTGACAGTACAGCTGTTTCCTAGATGTATTGTTGTAATTCTTTAAAATATACATAGAGCGGTCTTAGGATCTTATTATGAGTTAGGCGATGCGGGATTGCCCCGCTCCTGCACTGCCAAACCTGTGTAGAAACTGCCTGCCAGATCAGGAGTTTTCTCCTGGCCTGGCGGGCGGTTCTTTGGCGTTCCCAGGGCAGTGCCTATGAAATAGGCACCGCCCTGGGAATGCCAAAGGCAGTACCTGCACGGCATGGACTGCTGCAGTCCATGCCGTGCAGGTACTGGTGTGCATGCACACAGGGGGGCACATGTTGTGCCCCTTTGTGTGCATCCACATGGCGTGAGGCACCTGTAGGGCCCTCTTCGTTTCTTCACCACCACACTTTTCATGGCAGTCGCACCGTCACAAAAAGTGTGGCGGTGAGGAAACTCGTACTATGCTGCTGCCCCGCCAAGCATATTTCGGCCTCAGGACCGCTGTGCAACCGCCAGGGAAGGGTAGTTCCCTGGCGGTTGTGGCAGTTACGGTGGTCCCACAGCGGCCTGTCCGCCCTAGTCGTAATAAGGCAGTCGTAAGATCGCCACAGTGAGTCTGGCGGTCCATGGACCGCCAGACTCATCATAAGGCCCTTAGGCTCTAACTAGAACAATATTAATCTCTCTGTTCACACATTGGCTATTTGGTGTATCATATCATTCCAACTGCTAGTGCATGCATGACAGGCTATTTAACATCTGAATAGTACACTCAATTATCATTCTCTATTTCACATCCAATAATTTATCTCCTATAAGCATCTTATACATAAATCAATCCTATTTTGCTACTTTAGGCCAATGGACCAGGCTTTAATATGATTAGCAGCTTCTATGCATTAAACGCATGTTAACAGAATTTGTGAATGCCTGTTTTTATATGTGTTGGCATATTAAAAACAGATCTATTGGCTTTGCCAATGCTTTTCTTTATGACATTTTGGATTATCTTTCCTAGTGTTATAGGTCTGTGAATCCGACTATTAAGGTAGGTCCTGCCCCTGCATCTTGATTGGTCTGTCCTCTCTCTCCTTTCAGTCTAATGCAGCAGTTCTGAGATGTGAATCTGATGGCTGTGGATGTGTTGAGTCTGTGCATATCCTGTGCAGTACTTTTTGTACTTTATTGTGTTTTTCTTTGAGTTTTAATCTTTTTAATTAATCCTTGTAATAAAGTTTGAAATAATTTTTTACATGGTGATCAAATGATGTTAAATATACAATAATCATTTTCCTATTTTATGTAAGTTTTTTCGCCATGTTTAGGTTTAATGGATAGATTACATTTTGTGATTGAAAGAGGACATTGAAGAGTAATATTTCAGTTATTCACCTAATACAATGTATCTTCATTTACCACAGACTACACCACATACATTAAATCAGCTCAGATGCCATACAGCATTTATCAAAGGGATATTATTAACTCTTATCCATTAACTTCTAACAGAACATCTCAGTCCAAACGGATCAGATACATATCTAATCCACTCAGCTCCAGCAGCACACTTTACAAAGTCTCCTCTGTTCTTTATCAATGCCACAACATGGCAATAAAGTCGTATGGTTGGTAAAACGCTGCTGCCTCAACAGTGGCAAATCCCTTGCACAACCTCCCCTTGCAGAGACACCCTAACATATCAGTCATACCAAAGCAGGGGTGGGAGGAGGAGAGGTGAGTAAAAGTGGGTTATTGAAACGAGGCAGACAAGTCATTTTTGGTGTAAAAGGGACAGAATCTTTACAGTAAGGTGAGGGCAGGAGGGTGGAGAAATAGACAATAGGGCAGGGAGACATAGGGGCATATTCTCAAGGACCCATCGCCGAATTAGCGGCACATTACCGCCACGAAAGTGGCGATAGACCCATCACCCCATTCAGAAGCCTGCGCTAACAGCCCACATCGTCAGTTTTCCTGCGATAGCTGCCGCCAAAAACATCGCCAAGGCTGACAGCGACAACTAATGCTAATCATATGTAGAGTAGGCGTTCCCGTGCAAAAACCCACGATAAGACCACTTCGCAATATTCCCAACGACCAGCCAGATCGGCGATGCGGTCCAAAAACAGGCGATAAGGCACGTTAGCAGCAGGGACTTAAGACCTGCTTTTACCTGGTCTTAAGTAGGACGAAAACCTGCAGCACAAAGGGAGCCCAGCCCAGAGCCACATCTGAAGACCAACAGATGCCATGGAGCTACCAATCATGCAGCCTGGAGACCCAAGAGGGCCACAACACCCACCGCCACCACCCCCAGGACCACCCCCACCCCCAGGACCACCCCCCCTGGACTGCCACCGAGGCAGCGCAGAACAAGACAGCGGACCTTCCGAAAACGCAACAGCCCCATAGACTCAACGCCAGAGGATGTCATTGCCCACCACAGGCTCAAAAGGACAACCATCCACCGCATCCTAACCCACATTGCCCACAGGCTGACGGCACCAACACAGCGGACAACCGACATCCCTCTGCAGACAGAGCTGCTGGCTGTGCTGCACTTGTTGGCCTCTGGTACCTCCCAACCAACAACTGCCAGAGTTGGAGGAGCCTCACAGCCAGCCCTATCAAAGTTCCTCACACCTGTCTTGGATGCCATCATCAGCTTGTAAACCCCAGCACCTTCACTACCCCCACACTGCGCAGGAACAGCTGGAGACCAAGCAAGGCATCTATGCCATAGCTGGCTTCCCGCACCTGTTGGGGGCAATTCACTGCACACATGTCCTACTCGTGCCCCCTGCCGACACTGCACACGTTGGGCCTGATTCACAGAACTAACTTACGTCAAAAACGTAAAGTTAGTACTTTTTGGTATTCACAGAATACACTTACTCATTTTGGTATTCACAGAATGAACTTACTCATTTCGGTATTCACAGAAGTTAATAGCCCTAACTTTAGGACTCCTAAATGCCTTCTGTGAATACCGAAAGTCTTAAAGTTAGGATTTTCTCAGTTTAGGAGTAGTAAAGGACTTTACTACTCCTAAACTGAGAAAATTCCCAACTTTAAGACTTTCGGTATTCACAGAAGGCATTTAGAAGTCCTAAAGTTAGGACTACTAACTTCTGTGAATACCGAAATGAGTAAGTTCATTCTGTGAATACCAAAATGAGTAAGTGTATTCTGTGAATACAAAAAGTACTAACTTTACGTTTTTGACGTAAGTTAGTTCTGTGAATCAGGCCCAATTACCGCTACAGAAAGCACATGCATCCCATCAATGTGCAGGCAAAAGTGGACCACACGGGACTGTTCACCAATGCCGTCGCCAACTTCCCAGGCAGTGTGCATGACTCCCACATTCTCTGACAGTCCATCACCAACCAGCGCTTCCAGGATGGCACCTATGGAAATGCACTGCTCGTTGGCAAGCACCAACGGAACACACCACACACCTCAACTCCACAATCATACAACTCACAACTGTGGGAATGCACACGTAACTAAATCACATACAACATGCCAACAAACATGCCCACCTACCAGACACGACAACACAAGGAACTGTGGCAACAGGGGCCAGACATGTAGACAAACCATCCACAAAGGCATAGCCCCTCTGCCACACGACTGCAGAAGGTGGGGAGAGGTAGGAACCAAGAATGTGTGAAGGAGGCAATGGACCCATGAATGAGAATGTACACAATGCCAAGTGTGGCGGTGATGTGTCGGACAGTCTTGAGTATGCAGAGCACAGACATGTCCATGTGGACATATACTGCTGGTGCCTGAAGTGATGTGGACAATGGACGCAACCATGTCACCTCAGGCAGTGGGGAAGACCTTGGACATGTAGCCATGTCGCCACCCCTGTAAGCGTAAGCATAGTGGGCTGGTCCGGCGTACGTATAATCAAAAGGAACTAGCCAACGCAGAGGAAGCATCAAAAGGTGTGTTTCACAGAGAAAAGAAATACTATTTCTTATGAAAGCCCTCACCCACCAACCTAGTTGGTGGCATGCTTCATTATCGGGCCCCACCCGGTGGCACCGAGCGTGCCCCGGGTGTGCTACGACGCCTGTTTACAGCGGAGCGGGTATTTTGGTGATTGAGTGTGCAGTGATGGTGTGTGAGTGTAAGTTAAAAACTGTCCTGGGGTCCCACTACCCACAAGTGTTATTTTATTGGTGGGCCTTTGGCAGTATTAAAAGCAAGGCGGCGGATGTGTGCGGAGTTAACTATGGTCTTCCACATCCATTATGGTCAACATGTTTCAGCCAGGCCTTGGATATGATCTGGCTTTCTTCAGGACCTTTATGTGTAAAAAGTGATTAAAGTGAGGTCAACTAAAAGTGTAAGTGACCCGATATGTGCTGCACTCGCTAAGGTGCAATATGGGTAAGAGGGGAGTTCCCTCTAAGGTTTTATACCTGTGGTGAGATAAAAAACACAAAGACAAAATGAACAAATACACAATTATAGAGATTAGCTTCAATAAATGCACATATGACTTATGTGGTTCTATGCCGTCGTGTCCGTGCTATAACCGGATAATTATACGGCGGTGAGGTACGGATTGTGACGGGACAGATGATTGCCATTGTCATCAATATGCGCTATTATGTGCAAAAGTTCAATAGCGGAATCATAATGTGCTTCAGTTGACAATTGTGCAAAGAAACGTAAAACTCTTACTCTTGTAATTATCAGAGAAAAACCTCATGAGTATCCGGCAAGGGGGTCTGGCTTATAGTCACACTCTGTTATGCGAAAAAAAGAGACACACAAAGTATGGTAGTATCACCTTTAAGTCTACGAGCGGTTCCCCCGTGGTCTCGAGGTTTTTGATCCCCACAATCCCCACTTACTTCGTCAAAGCTCAGAACCCGCATCAAGACCTACTGGGTTGCATCGGATCTCCGTCGGTGTGAGCCCTCGTTCGGCTTGAACATTAAATACCATCCGCGTCTGCTCAGGTGGATGCAATTCTTGGCTAACGCGAGTAGCGTCTGTGGGAGGAAGTCGACATAAAAGACAGACAAAGGCCCTCGCTATGTGTATATGCGGGGCTGGTTGTGCCCGTAGGAAATGGGCGTGTCCCCCTTGTGAAAGGAAAGTTATACGGTCATCAGCAAAATTGGCCGTGTGGAAATGATTATGTATAACTAGTAGCGGATTTACATTTACCCTGTTGAGAGTGTTTGCAAATATTTGAAAAAAGGTAAAAAGGGTAGACAGACTACGTGTTTGTAATTTATTAAAACGGGTGTACAACCTTCGTAGTGTAGTGTGTAGTATTTACAGACTGAGAGAACAGAGGAAGAGGCGCTCGGTGTGTATAACTGGTGCCTATAATTGTAGCAACCACCATTTGTCAGCAGATGTTGTATTAACAGGCAGTGTTGCTTGGCATGCTGTCTGTGTATCTGCACTGTATTTAAACTATAGGAGGCGTTATGCCAATGGAGGCAGTTATGTTATCTTGTTGCCCTTGGTGTTCTGCCACAACTATAATTTTATGTGTTCAGGTTATGCCAGGGGATATTATCGTTCAGCCCATGTAACTGAGTTGATAGACGGTATATCCAGCGTTGTTCTTTGTTGAGCAGAAATTTGTCGTTGCCGGTGTTGTTGCACTCAAAGTGTTCTACTACTGTCCAAGACATGTCGTTAGGGGTGTGTCCTTTTTGTAGGTAGTGGTCCGTCAGTTTGCTGATGTTCTTTTTGCACCGAATAGTACTACGGTGTTCCACGATTCTGGTTCTCACTTTGCGTGTCGTCATGCCAATGTAGCGAAGTCCGCAGGGACATTCAATCAGGTAAACTACATTGGCTGAGTTGCAATTCGTGTGCTTCAGTTGTCTCCATATTTTGCCGGGTCCCAGGTCTAGTGTCTTGGTTGGTCGTGTCAAATGGCAGACACTACAATTACCACATGGGTAATGTCCGATCACGGTAGGTAGGCCCGAGGCGTTAAGGACTGAGTTTGTAGTTGTATTCTTGAGCATCCTGGGTCGTGTAGATACTAGTCGATCTTTGAGGCTACTAGCTAGTCCAGCGCAGGAGTGTGAATTAACAGCCCGGGGCCCTAGGCGTGGTCCACTTCCGGGATGGCCACCAAAGTAACTATGGCGTGTGTCTCTGTTGTGGTGTCGGCGCCACCCCGCCCTCAATCGACAATGTTGCAATGTTTGTGTTGTAGGGATTCTGCACATACACAGAACTATGCACAGCAATGCTGGGACTACTGGTATATAGGGGCTACGCCTCCTACAGCCTTAGTACCCACGAGCCCACGACCGGCTAGCTATGGTGTCCCACCTGCCCTCCTATACACACATTGAGAAACTGACGTTTAGACAACCCAGAACACAACACTCCCCAAATCACTCAGGGATCGTGGTAACAGGTCATTCTCCGTCGCTCAGACTCTCGTACTCATCCACAACAAGAGATTGACAGAGCCACTGAGTCAGTCCAAAATGATTATATCAACTAACGTGCCCTGAAATGCAGCATACGAGCCACTACTAAAATTAGAATGCATAATACAAACATTGTCAGCATTGTAGCAAGTCCATACCAAATAATAGGAGAAATCATTGTACATTGATCCTGGAGACAGGACTATTAAACCTACACTCCCTCCCCATGGACGGGAAAACCAAGATGACAACATAGCAGATCCCTGGGTCTGTATAGCAGGCCCCATACCCCTAAGACATAGATCGTGTCTCTACATCACAGCTCCATACAGCTCCTCATTCTTGAAATGTCACTCCTCAAGTGTGTCTGCGTGTAACATGCATTCTCCTAACATCAAGAAAAAGGTGTGTGTCCCACAAACAGCAGCTGCAGGGTATGTTTTGTCAACATGCCAGGGCCTGACCAGATCAAAATCACAGGGGACGGTGTCATCTGACCCTGCTCACGATGCACAGACTAAACTCCAGGAACAAGCAGGGAACCAGCGCAGCCAGCGGCTCGCAGCGAACACATTCTTGCATTAGAAGAAGCCTGTAGTGTCGTGTGCTAAAGCAGCATCATGGCCTCCGGACCCATTCTACCTAAAGATGCCAACGGGGTCCCTTAAAGCCACATGAGACCCTTCCCCTGGCCAGGTTGCAAAAGGATTGAAAAAACAAGGTCCAAGTCGCAAGCAGAGTCAAAGCACTGAGCATAGCAGAGGCAAAGTTCAATAAAATCAAAATCAGAATAAGGTTGATCAGCAGTAAAATACGAGAAGAAGAAAAAAAAAATGTCTTGTTGAACATTAATCATCGGAATCATATGAGATCCGTTGAACCTTGGAAGGCAAGGTGTTCCAAAAGTCAGTCCCCCTCCTCATAGACAAGGAGGGACAACACCCAATTCAACAACTCGAAGGAGCATACGTGCTCATCATAATCCATAGCTTCAAAAAGCATGGTCGGACAACCTGTATCGTACTCAATGTAGCTGTGGTGCAGCAGGAGCAACGCCCCTTCACAGATGTCCCATTGTGCCAGCACTCCATTCACAGCCGCCATCAGCATGCGGGTACCAGTTGCACATGATTGATCATGATGCAATAGGGGCCACAGCAACCGGTCGTAATCAGGGCAAGGCCGTATGGCGTTTGAGAGGCACAAATCCATAGCCCAGGAGAAAGGACAGTCGCGGCACCAAAAAAACTGGATGGACGCATGTAAAGTATGCATATCTGTAAGTCACATTGTAGGCAGCACCCACAACAGCCATAGGCAGGCAACCAAGGAATTCCTGCAATCGGCTACGGTACAGCTCCAGCTGGACCGGATGATCGAGTACCACATGAGGGTCAGCCATTACAAAGTAGTAAAACAAGTACCAGGACAGCACCAGTGAGCAACAGGATCAACGGCAACCCACCAAAAGCGCTGGAAAAGAATGGAATAAATAAAAGCCGGAATCACACCAAATATCCTTCGAAACGAGGACACAAGACCTGAGCCCAACAATTTAAAAAAAGGTGCAAGGCCTCCTGTGTCAGATACATTGTATAATTGGTGTATCAACTCTCCAAAATGTGGGAGGTGATTGCTATTTAATTGGGGTTGTATTTCACTTGATGTCCGAGCAACCTGTTGCTCGGATGTTTCACGGGCCGAGGTCAAGGCAACCTCATGTTGGAATAACAGTGCTTTGAGCCTCCTTAATTTGTTGAAGCTTGCTTTCATAGTGGGAACAGAAGGCCACAGAGACCTATCAGCAATGCCATGCGGGGGCGGAAATAGGACATTGCTGCAAGAGGAACACCGTTGCCGATACACCGGCGTGCGCCGAAGCCTTGCCCTCATGTGCAGCTGTGATCAACGCATGTCTGTGGTCCTCGTTAGGAATCAGTGGATCCCCAACGGAAGGAATTGTTACTGTCGGAACTTGTTCCGGGGACAACTGGTATTCATATCTGGACGGAAAGCCCTGTGGGTATTACGTCCCGTCTTTGGTAGCTGCTACGGCTGCCAGTATGTCGGTATCGACTTTTGTCACAGACCTTGTGACTGCTGCTACTGAACAAGTGGCTACTGCATTTCTGGCTGCCTCGTCAGCCAGAGTTTTGTCTACAGCGTGCGGTCCCACGCGCTGATGGCCAAGAGTATGTATTACATGTGTAAGTGGCAAGCCCTCTATGAGAGCCGCCACTCGTACCCAAAGCGTTACATGCTTGATCGTGTTACCCACATGACATGACATGACAGTAGCATGCACCCGGAGGGCGGGCTCACCCGAATGGGAAAATGAAGGGGCGCTCGGGGTCTTGGCTCATACATGCCAACTGTTGTGTGTGTACCTTCATTGCCGCAGCATGAGCCAAAGGCCTAGCCCCAGTCGCTGCACGAGTTCAGCCAGGCCTGAACTCCACATCTGTGTCCGCCCAATCCTTACCAAGGCCTACACACACGTGGCCACCCACCTTCAACGGCCAACATTGGAGTGTTGTTGTCAGGCTTGGGGCCATGCGCAGACAGGCATGACAAAGGTGTGCCGTAGGAGTGCAAGTGATGCAACCGCGCAGCGCTCACAGGTAAATAGGCCCGGGGGGAGGGAGGAGCAGCTGTGAGGCTACGTAACACACATTGTCCCCGCACATTTGCCAGAAGCAAAACATGGCAAACATGAATCCCAAAGTCACACAAATCACACACCACAAAACTTGTGAGTCTGCCAAAACAGCATGCAGTACCACCAGTTTACACTGGTCTCACTTACCTCACACTGGTGGTCAGGGATATGCACTCTGCTTGTGGATGATGACACCCCTCCGAGCCCCGAACACCCCGGCCCAGGGGCAGTACAATGTGGCCCACAAACGCACCAGGGGCATTGTTGAGCGCACATTTGGCGTGTCTAAGTCACGTTTCAGGTGCCTGGATGTCACAGGTGGTAGACTCCTGTACAGCCCAGAAATAGTGTGCAAGATGATCATTGCATGTTGTGTATTGCACAACATATGTGTGCGCAGCAATGCCCCATGGATCCAAGTGCCAGATGCACCGGACGATGATGAGGAAGATGAGGCAGGTGGACCACACCCCACTGCAGCTGCAGCAGGAATGGCCCGAAGGAACACAATCATTGACAATTTCTTCGCATGAGCACGTCACATTGTGACAGTCCTTAGCAATCATGGTACAGTACAAAATGACCACATGACCAGCATGTGCAGATAAATTCATTGCAACACACATTCCCTGTGTGCATGTCAGTCCTCTGCATTAGGACATCACTCGGACAAGTGTAAGTGCAACATTGAGTGCTAACAATCTCACATATGGCAAATAGATGGTGGGTATGTCGCCTCTGTACAGAGAGGCCGTTCAGGGTGTCACGTATTCGGAATGCCATTTCAGGGTGTCAGATGCAGTACGTATTCCCACTCATCGGCATATCACATGTGTACACATACATGACATGTAGGCTGTCATTGGTGTTCCAAATCAGACAACAGGGTGTCATTCGGGGTCAGGTATGAAATAGCGGGTGTCATTTGGGGTCAAATATGAAATAGCGGGTGTCATTTGGGGTCAGATATGACCCACCCTGATGCAGAGATGCACCCTGTGACTCAAGCCCCACTACATGAGCAACATGGACGTAAGGGGGATGGGGGCACAGTGAACACCTCAGCAACATGGGAGATGCACACCAGCTAAATAGGCAGCAGGAATACCGTGCCGGAAGGCGAAGCAGTGACATCCCCCCCCCAACCACATCACTCTTCCAGAATGCTAGCAGATGACAAACTAACATTAGGGAGGAGAGCTCCTTTGTCTGTACTGGAGGCGGTAGCACATCTGCACCTCCGACCTTGGAGTTGCATGCGCCCGGCTCCCCCTGAGAGATACCATAGCAGCTGATGACGACTCCCACACTACGCACGGCACTAACCAGGGACCAACGTATACACACCCCACACACAGAGGTCCTTGCTCGCAGTTCTCTTGCATGCAATGACCTTCACACTTACGCACACACCATCCCAGGAGTCCAGCCACTGCACACTCAGAAAAATCATTGCTCCTAGCTGTGGCATCCACATAACTTGGACTTATGCATTTTTACACACAGCCCTATTTCCTACATTGACGTGGGGCTAAGTTGGGAAATTGCGAGATTGTTGTTTAGATGCACTGAGGCCACAGGTAGTTCACACATTCCCAGTCATCTCACTGCCTGTCTGGGTCACGGTCAAACATGCGCATTGATATCAGTTCCCAGGGAGTACCTTTTTCTGGTATCACTGCCCCTACATCCATCCATGATTTCATACTTGCTTGCTAATAGACATGACACATCTGTGTGAATTAGAATGTTTTGGTCACATTCGGTGGAGTGTTGAAGCTGGACCAATACATGGCCATGCATACCCCACTTTACATTGTTGCCCCGTGGAGGGCCAGCCTTGTGCATGTGCATGGGTTTGCACATGCATGGGTTTGTTGTGAGATTGTGATGTTTGGGGAGGGCCCCCTCTGGGCACATTGTCCAAGGGGGCCTACTTGCTGTTTCTATGTGTGCTGCAGTATGCCAGGGAGATCAGGGACATGATCCATAGTCATTGTGGGTGTGCACTGTGCTATACTTAATTGTGCATGGGTGCCGGTCTGCCCATCTCCCCCAGTCCCCCCAGTCCCTGGTCGTTACTCAGGGGCGTAACACAGGGGGCCCCCTCAGCACAATACTCAGGCCCAAAAGCTCCAGATTAAATCCGGTTTGGGGGGCCCTCCCTGTACGTGGCAGGGGGGCCCCCTCAACTTTCGTTACGCCACTGTCGTTACTCACCCTGTTGCTGTTGGATCAGATCATGTTGTGCAGTGTCCGTTCCCCCAACTCCTGCCACCGTCTCCCCACTGATGACTGTGGACACCATTTCCTCCATCTCATCCAGCTCCTGCTGTGACACTCGACTCCCACCTCCTGTCTGCATTGCTGCTTTCCGGTTGTTAGCCAGTTTCAGCTTGGTTTTGCGCTTCACATCATTCCAGCGCTTCTTGCAGTCGTCCACGTCCCTTCTCTTCAC
This sequence comes from Calotriton arnoldi, assembly GCA_963921515.1. Lineage (NCBI taxonomy): Eukaryota > Metazoa > Chordata > Amphibia > Caudata > Salamandridae > Calotriton > Calotriton arnoldi. The sequence continues at coordinate 157,493 of CAWUFW010014893.1, forward strand.
TCCGACTGCATTCAGCTTGGCCAAGATGGACTGCCATGTTGCATTTTTAGTTGCCAATGACACAGTGGAGGTGATGAACAGTTGTTGGTGGTGTTCTATCACCTCCGTAATCAGGATCTTGTTTTCCTGTGGACTGAATCGCGGGTTCCTCTTCTTCTTTTCCTTGCCCTTCTCCTTCCCCGAGGTCCCTGGCTGGTCCTACGGGGGGTTCCTGGGGTTCTGGTTGGGCTCTGTAGTTGCTCCAGCGTCCTCCATGGTGCTTCTCAGTTGTTTGGGTTTGGGTTTTGATTTCTCTCTTTTTTTTTTTGCAGCTTTTATGGTGATTTTTCCCGCCTGACGTGGGTATTGCAGGCCTGGAGCTGCTTATCGCTGATGTTTTTATGGCTGTTGGGCTCATCGCCACTTTTTTCACGTTTGGGTTTCCTTTTTTATCGGCGTCCCGGTAATTTTATCGCAGACATTTGACGCATTATCGGGGCACTATCGCCTGCTGCCGGGGTGTTGGGAATACGCCGTTGACGCGGCGTTGGTTTCCCGCGATGAACGGCGTTATGTGAAATTGCGTTGGCCTAGGTTGGCAATATTTATCGCACGTTCTTGTGAATATCCCCCATAGTCAGACGGGAGGGAGAGGGTGAAGGAGCGAGGAGGCAGAGGACATTTCCTCCCTCTCCAAGGTGACGCTTTGAACTGAGGAGCGCGTGTTAGTAGGGAAGGGGATAGGAGGTTGATGTAAATTGAAGTGCATGGGAAAAGGTGATGTATATAATGAAAGAGGGGTTAAAGGAACCAGACAGTTAGAGGGGAAAAGGAGTCAGGATAAAGCTAGTTCGGTGGGAGTCAAGGAGGTAAAAGACAGGGAGGTAGGGAGAAGAAAATGATTAAAGTAAAGATGTAGGTGAAGAGTGGATGAGGAGGGGAACAGTCTGTTATGTAAGAGAGGAGTGGTTATATAGGCCGAGAGAGGGACAGAAGGGTTTGGGGCGATGGGTAACCTGCTAAGAAGGGGGTGGATGGGCTAGGTAGTGTGGTGTGAAAAGACAGAAGAGGGGTGAGAGGTGCATACTGAGAGGGCAAGAGGCACAGGGAGGTATTAATAAATGTAGTAGAGATTTAGCAAGGTGAGAGAGGGATGGTTATGAGAGTAAGTGAACGATATGATATGTACTGAAGGAAGGGTGGTAGGGGGATAGATGGATTGGAGAGGATCCTATTTTAAAAGTTAGAGGAAGACAGGAGGGGGTATGCAAATATGAAAATCATGCGATTTTACTTTTGCACATGATTTGCGTCTGCTTCAATAGGGTGGGATCCAGGAGTTTGGGGAAATGTTACGATATTTATCAGCAATTCCAAATTATGTTTTTCACAGACATACAAAATATATATTTTTCTTTCTCTTATTTATGGTGCTGTCCCTTGTTGAAGTAAGGTATTGATGGTACATTTGATCATAACTTGACACAAAAGGCAGTCAGGCTTAACTTAGAGGCAATGGGGCCTGTTTCTGAGAATGTCTCCTTGCTGCACTGCGTGACAGGGAAAGGGCAGGAATGTGGCGTATTTAAGGCAACATGGCACATTCCTGCCATTTCCCCTGAACTAGCGCCCTTTTGGCAGCCTAGGGCCAATGCAAGCACCCTTGTACCATGGTGCAAGGGTGCCTGCATTGCATGCAGAATTGTTTTTGTGTAAGAAGTGACACTTTCCTGCAAAAAAATAATCCTCAGAGGCAGATTCCTCTATCTATTTGTACTGCAGAGTGAAGCACACAGAGAAAGAGGAAATAATGAGGAGAAATAAAGATATTTCCCCTCGTTATGCCTCCCCTGAGAAGGCGCATCTTTTAGGCATATTCCCAAGTCTACCACTTCTAGTAAATCTGGGAATGCATCAAAAACCATGGGAGTTGTGTGGAAACACCAACGCAACACCCATGAAACACCTTCCCAGGGCAGAGCAAGGCAATGCAGCGATTTGCGCTTCACTACTTTACTCCAGATTTATGGAGCCGCTCAGGGCCACGCAAAGTGGCCTTGCGTGGCTTCATAAATCGCATTTAAGGTTTGCGTCACTCTTGTACCATGTTGCGTGAAGTAAGAGCGACACAAGCCGGCTCATAAATAAGCCCCGATGCATAAAATATTTATGCTAATATACATAACAGGAGTCACCCATCAACCTAAAATGGACCTGGGTATAAATATTAACAAAAAGAATGTCCTAAAGGTATAATTCAAAAAACTATTATCGATTCAAGACAATATAGAAATAACGTCTGTTAACAAAAAGAAGAGAGCAATACAACCCAAAGTTGTAGCTAAAATGTATTTGAATATTTGACAATTTATTAAGGTTCAAGCCGCAATAAATGGATGGCCCAGGTGCAGAGTGTGTGAATGTGCTAAAAATTTGTGCAGGCAGTGCAAAATATCACATAAGAAAAAAAGTAAGGAAGAACGGCGAAAAGAATAATAATATCAACAATGTTCATAAAATGCTAATGATTCCTTGTTTTTTAAGGAATAAACCGAGGGGCATATTATCAAGCCCCAACGCCACCACAACGTCACTTTTTGTGACGTTGTGGTGGCGATAGGGTCAGCGCCCTATTATCAAGGCAGCGTTAAGCCACTTAACGTGGCTTAAAGCCACGTTAAGTGACTTAACGCTGCCTTGATAATAGGGCCCCTTTCACACTAAACTTAGCGTGAAAGGGGGCGTGCAGCGGGTGTTGCAGTAGGCATTCCACCGCAACACCCACTGAAGTCGACGCTGCCACCTATCATCAAGTTTGGCGATAATAGGTGGCAGCGCCGAACGTAAGACCAGAAAAATCCTGGTCTTAAGGTGGCGAAACGAGGAGAAATGCTTTATTTCTCCTCGTTTCGCTTTTCCATGTGTGCTGCCTTGTGCAGCACACATGGAAAAAGCAAAATGCCATGGTTTGTTCATGTACAGGAAGGTGTCCCTTCCTGTACATGAACAAACCGTTTTCAAAATGCCATTTTGTAACTTCCATGTGTGCTGCACGAAGCAGCACACATGAAAGTTACAAAATGGCATTTTAGAATTTGTTTATGTGCAGGAAGGAACTCCTTCCTACACATGAACAAACCTCCCTGCTCACAGTCACCCTTGCACTCTGGTGCAAGGGTGCCTGCGCTGGTGCTAAGTTGTGTAACTTAGCGCCATCGCAGGGGGAAACGCCAGGCTGCACCATATCCTTGTTAATATGGTGCAGCCTGGGGTTTCCGAAGTGGCGGAGAGAGGCGTTAAGCCAAGACGGCTAACGCCTCTCTCCGCCACTTCCTTGGTAATATGCCCCCAAATCTTTTCAAGCCATTATAGCGTTGACGGCATTTCGACTTTGCACAATTCAACAGGTCATCATCAGGACAATGGGGCATATTATCAAGCCCCTATCGCCATCACAACGTCACTTTTTGTGACGTTGTGGTGGCGATAGGGTCAGCTCCCTATTATCAAGGCAGCGTTAAGCCACTTAACGTGGCTTAAAGCCACGTTAAGTGGCTTAATGCTGCCTTGATAATAGTGCCCCTTTCATGCTAAATTTAGCGTGAAAGGGGCGTGCAGTGGGTGTTGCGGTGGGCGTTCCACCGCAACACTCATTGAATTCAGACGCTGCCACCTATTATCAAGGGTGGCGATAATAGGTGGCAGCGCCGAACTTAAGACCAGGAAAATCCTGGTCTTAAGATGGCGAAAAGAGGAGAAATGCTTTATTTCTCCTCTTTTTTGCTTTTTGAATGTGTGCTGCCTTGTGCAGCACACATGGAAAAAGCAAAATGCCATGGTTTGTTTATGTACAGGAAGGTGTCCCTTCCTGTACACAAACAAACCTTTTTTAAAAATGCAATTTTGTAACCTACATGTGTGCTGCATGAAGCAGCACACACGTAAGTTACAAACTGGCATTTTAGGTTTGTTTATGTGCAGGAAGGGACACCTTCCTGTACATAAACAAACCTCCCTGCTCGCAGACACCCTTGCGCTCTGGTGCAAGGGTGCCTGCGTTGGCGCTAAGTTGTAAAACTTAGCGCCATCGCAGGGGGAAACGCGAGGCTGCACCATATCCTTGATAATATGGTGCAGCCTCGCGTTTTCGAAGTGGCGGAGAGAGGCGTTAAGCCAAGAAGGCTAACGCCTCTCTCCGCCACTTCCTTGCTAATATGCCCCAATGTGTTTAAGGGAACATTCAAAAATCTAAAGTAGGCTGCATAGAAAGAATTTAAAAACAGTAAGAGCCTTGTCTACTATATTTGCCATAAGGTTAAGAATGAGTTAAGAGCCACAACTGAAGGTCAAAAAGTACCTACCAATTTGGTACTTTGGAATTTGTGAAACACAAACAAAACAAGGCCAATTGTCAGTATATTAATAGGAACCAGTGAACTGTGAAAAGAGTCTGCTCAGAGAGACAAAGGGGCATATTCACTAGGAAGTGGCGGTGAGAGGCGTTAGCCTCCTTGGCTTAACGCCTCTCACCGCCACTTCGGAAACACCAGGCTGCACCCTATTCTCAAGATGGTGGTGCAGCCTGGCGTTTCCCCCTGCGACGGCGCTAAGTCTCACGACTTAACGCCAACGCAGACATCCTTGCACCAGAGTGCAAGGGTGTCTGTGTGCAGGGGAGGTTTATTTATGTACAGGAAGGTGTCCCTTCCTGCACATAAACAAACCTAAAATGCCGTTTAGTAACTTACATGTGTGCTGCTTCATGCAGCGCACATGTAAGTTACAAAACTGCATTTTTAAAAGGTTTGTTTATGTACAGGAAGGGACACCTTCCTGTACATAAACAAACCATGGCATTTTTGCTATTTCCATGTGTGTTGCACAAGGCAGCACACATGGAAATAGCAAAAACGAGGAGAAATTAAGCATTTCTCCTCGCTTCGCCACCTGTAAGACCAGGATTTTTCTGGTCTTAAGTTCGGCACTGCCACCTATTATCGCCGCCCTTGATAATAGGAGGCAGCGTCGAATTCAATGGGTGTTGCGGTGGTACGCCCACCGCAACACCCACTGCACGCCCCCTTTCACGCTAAGTTTAGCGTGAAAGGGGTCCTATTCTCAAGGCAGCGTTAAGCCACTTTAAGTGGGTTAACGCTGCCTTGAGAATAGGGCGCAGGCCCTATCGCCACGGGAACGTCAAAAAAAGTTAAGTTCTCGTGGCGATAGGGGCTTGAGAATATGCCCCAAAGTAACTTACTCAATGATCGTTGGGAGCGTCGCATGAAAATCGAGGTAAATAAATAGGCAAATGTCTATGGGTAAAGACTGAAATTGATACAGAATAGTAAAATTAAAGCCCACAGATAAAGGGAAAAGGACACGTGCTAATCGAATGTATAAAGCGGAGTGAGAAGAAATACCTGAAAGGAATGAATCCTCCTTTAAACTATGCCGCTGCTACCCTGATCATAAAGGAATCGTCTTGGAAGGAGGGATGCCCAAGTCTATGTTTTAAATGGAAGCCCACCTATCAGCAACGTATACGTAAGGGCTTGTGTCATATGTCAATTATTAAAAGACTAGCACGCATCATTTGGTACACAAAATATCTCGTGGGACAGTCGGCGTGGTCAAGTCAAAAACAAGCATGACTAACCTGGAATAGCACGTAACAATGCGCAGAGAGCCAACAAATGAAACACTCTATATTGAGGAGTATAAGCTTCAATTATATTATTAAAGTGTCAACTGCTTTTGATTGTGTAAACAGGAGTAAACTGTGAATGATGTTAAGCAAATTAGGAGTAGAAGTTCCATTAGTTAATTTTTTACACACCCTTCATAAGCAACTAGGGGCAAGGGTACAGTATGGATAGTCATGGTAACTCTCGATGGCTTCCCGCTAGCAAGTGGGGTGCATCAGGAGTGTGTTCTGGCACCCCTGCGTTTCATTATCTATATTAATGAGTTGAACATTCACTTAATAAGCTCTACCGGGGATGTGCCTAAAATTGGCAACTCTGCTGTCCCGGCATTAATATATGCCTACGACGCAGATTTGATATCTAGAACACCCCGGGGTAGACTTACGAGGAAGTGCCGCAGCGTGGCACAGCAAGCCCTTTGGCTGCGCCATGCTGCGGCACTTTCAGAGCACATGAATGCGACATATTTACAAGGATATGTTGCATTCCTGTGCTCTCCCCTGCGCTGGCGCACAAACAGCTGCCATGCGCCGGCGCAGGCACTCTTGTACCATGGTGCAAGGATGCCTGCGTCATGGGGAGATTGTTTTTGTGCAGGAAGGGGCACCTTCCTGCACAAAAACAATCACTACAGGCATTTTCCTCTTTCAATGCGTGCTGTAGAATGCAGCACGCATTGAAAGAGGAAAAAACGAGGAGAAATGAAAACATTTCTCCTCGTTGCGCTCTCGCTACGCCACCCCTAGGGTGGCGTAGCATTCAGACGCATTTCCAGATTAACGATTTCTCGTAAATCTGGAAATGTGTCTTGTTCCATGGGTGCTGTGTGGGAACACCCACAGCAACACCCATAGAACGCCCCTTTCACGCAAAGTGCTGCGTGTAAAGGGGCCATATTTACAAGGACTTGAAAAGCCACGCAGGGTGGCTTTTCCTGTCCTTGTAAATATGGATTAGGAAAATGCGCCACGAGTACATCACAAAAAGTGACGTACTGGTGGCGCAGGGAGCTTGTAAATCTGCCCCCGTGCTCTGCGTATTTCAATAGTATCTTTTGTGTCATTTATTGGTACCCTTGATATGAAAACTAAGTTTGGGAAATCCCATATAATGGCCTGTGGGCCTGGTAGGAAAATCTCAACAGCCTTAAATCTGAATGAGCAACACCTTAGCACAGTACGAGATTTTTTCTATTTTGGTAAGGTGTTCGATTCCGGCGGTTCCTGGCAGCCACAATTAAACACAGTGGGGGGTATTATCAAGGACTGCCGATAACTATCACCATCGCAAGTTATCGGCAGTTTTGTTAACGCCGCCTAACCCTGAAATCTATCGCCATATTAGCGCCCTATTATCAAGCAGACGCTACATGGCGATAGAACCAGGGTTAGGCGGTGAAAAGTCCCGAAAACACTATCGCAATGGCGATAGTGAAACCTGCGTTATCCGGCGATACCTGGCGATCGGCACATTAGCGCCACAAAAGTGCCATCTTCACTCCAGGCGATATTGCACTGTGAAAATGCCCCTCTATGTCTAAGATACATTCAAGCAAGACTGTCTGCCAAACACAGGGCTCAGGCATGCAGCTGAGAAGACAAACAGGGACCCCCGTGAGGCTCACGTTGTCTCTGCCTCTTACTCCTCCTAGCTCTCATCCCTTGGTCACAGTGCTTCTCTCCCTCCTCCTGCCACTGAAGAGCTCGTGTTCCTTTCTCTCCTTCTGCTCGTCCAATCCCTTTCTTCTAAATTGGGCCCCCACAGATAATGCTGGTGACTTCCTCTGTGCCTCCTGGGTCAGGGCTACTCTTGCCAGTCTGCCTCCCTGCGCACTATGGCCCATGAGTCTCCCCTGATTGGCTGATCCCTGTGATCTGTGCTGCCTGTGCTCTCCCCCCCCACCCCGTTCCGCCGGCTGTTCCCTCCTCCCACCATCAATGCTGCCGCCTTCATCTACGCGCTCACATTCACCACCTGCATAACCCTCCATCATTTGATTGTGGTTTGATACAAAGCGAACTAGACCCTTGTGGGGTTAGATATGAAACCATACAAGTCATGTATAGTACAGAAAGACACTCAAGTACATAATAAACCATGAGAATACCATTGAGAAACATTAAAATGCAAAATGTACAGGTGAATAAATTATGGATGGAGGTTCAAACAGCTGCGAAGAGGAGTGCAGCTTGCAATATACATATCTACGCATGCAGTAACTTGCATCACTTGGCCTTGTGGTATAGCTGGACCAAACAAGGCCATCATCAGTGTGCAGGAGAGAAGCAGAAGCAGCATCAATCTAGTAAGCACATTTTATCTGAAGTACATTTTTGATTTGTTATTAGAAAGTCTGTGATATCTATGAATATATCATATTCTATAAATATTTGCTGTTGAATTTGGTGACTCCACCTTAATTTCTTTCAAAGACCTCATGATTTTGGTATACCTCATGAAATAATGACTTCGACAAGAGCAAGGGATGAAGAAGTAATGTCCTGATTACTTACTGGTAATACTCATTACTCTTAGTCCTCTTGTGCTTGTCTCAGTCATTACACCCCGCCCACCTCCCTCACTATTGAGGCCTGTGACAGATGTTTGGTAGAGACAGTAGGATACTAGCACTGCCAATGCTCTTACAGCATCCATATAATGGTGGGCGGAGCTTGCACTAGGAGCATTTCATAAAGTTTTCCTGTCTCTGGAGGTGGAATCCACCTCATGAAGAAATGACTGGAACAAGGACAAGCAGAACTGAGAGTATTGAAGATTACTAGTAAGTAATGTGACTTTGCCACCCACTGACGGCCACGTGTGGGCATTCCTGTGAGTGTGAAATAGGCAAAAAATACAATAACATGCAGAATGTAGCAGACAGGGACAAGTGCAGCACACATCAACAACCCCTGCAAGCCAGCCAACATCCAGGATGACCAGGATGAGAGCCATGATGCCTTGCTTGACCTTCGTCTGGATCCTTGATACCTCGCTGGACCTGCGTCTGGAGCCTGGAGTGGGATGTGGAGGAGCTGTGGAGTCGATGATCCATGGCGGTAAACATTGATGCGCAACGATCGCCCGTACCTGGTGGTGAAGTCTGGCAGGACGCGTGGAGACACGTTGCTGACCTGTGTGAGGAGACCGCCTTGCAACCCTTGGAGCTGTTAATGGTAGAGGCGCTCATGCGCACCAACGTAGTGAGGTACGCATCGCATACTACGATCCAACACTACACCGGGGTGCACAGAGGGGATTAACAACGGTGTGTGCCGTCTCCCTGCATCACAGGCCGGATGATGTTGGGCTGGCCGTACGCTGTGGAGGGTGAGGCCCCTGTGCTACGCCGAACTTGTGTTTTGTGAGAGCTGCAGCGTCACTCCTAAGGGTACTCTGCTGCATCAACTGCATCTGTAGGCACATCAGAGGACTAGCCGGCGACTGCTGTACCCAGCCTAGTGAAATCACACCTGGCTGATGCTCCTGCTGGCTGAGTCACAGATTCGGAGAGAGTGCAGTGGATTGTGCCACGGTGTCCATGTACAGGTAAGGAGAAGGTGGGACGTGCAGCGCAGGAGGGCCGTGGTGCGAGTCGCTCAGGCCTATCACACGTAGATGACGCCCCCCCAGTGGCGTCTCTTCCGCTACGGCGGAAGAGCATTGCCCCACTGCCTCAAGCAGTGCAGAAGAGGAACAATCATCACATGATGATAACTAACTGATGTAATCATGCTATGTATCCTCAGGGGGTGGGAGGGTGGGTAAGACTGCTCCAAACACAGTGCAGGGCATGGGCGGATTGGCATGCCCACTCAAGTGTGCAATGACTGTTTGCTCAGACCACTCAGGCTGCAAAAAGCAGTCATGCGCACTTCCCTGTTCGCAGTGCAGGCTGCATTACAGCCTGCATGTAGAAAATGCCCACCCATCCGGCCCCTGGCTGCATGACTTGTCCCGTTGCAAATTAGCAATCACACTACCGCATCGCAGCGTTGTGATTGACTCAGGGTAGGGAGCCTGGCTGCCGAATTCCTGTTCCTGGAAGCAGACGCAGGGGAGCAGGAGCTACAAAGACACGGGGCACGGCTTCGAGGTAAGACTTCCCTCATTACAATATTAACGACACCCGCTCACACACATACCCGTGTCCAGGCACCATCCAGTATTATTTCTGTCGTGTAGCACCTCACAGCTGTCCAGCACCCCCCCTGAACTTCTCAATGGTGGCCGATGTGCGCACATGCACAGCGGGATTAACACTTGTGTGCCAAAGGCACATACAACGGATAACACGACATTGCATTCCATTTCAATGCATACTAATACTAGGCACATTGCAACAGTAGGTTAGGCGTTGCATTGCGGAGACATAAACATCACTATTCACACTCCAGTGAGTGCAACACTAAACTAACCTTTGCACCCCAATCCCAACCGTGAACCCTGGTTTTCCTTTTTGAGCCCCCAATACACACCCAAAACTCAAAATTGACCCATTTGCACACCCCAAAAATCATATTTTACCCCAATTTCACACCCCGAATGTAATATTTTACTGCAAATCACACCCCGATTTTCATATCCAACATACGAAACCCATTCACACACAAAATACTTAAAATTACCCCATTACTGACCTCACAATGTGTTGTACTCAAATGCGATGTTGTTGGAGTTGCGTAGTTAATGATGTACTGCCTGCGTTGTACTGGACGTCTCCCATGCCAAAGGCAAACCATAGCCTGGCCTGTCTGCATCCGTCTGCCCCTGGACCGCGCTCAGCACCAAGGAGCCTTCCTCTTGGACACTCCACCGCTACGACGCCAGCACCCTCCTCACCATCAACCCTGGACGCCACCTCGCCTGCCAGGACCAATCTCAGCTCCGGACCGGACATCGCCATTGCCATCACTGACGGCTGCAGTATCACCCGCAAGGAGCACCCCGACCGTCAAGGAGGAGGCATTGCCATCACCTACAGAGGCACACTCCGACTGACCACGCACTCTAATGACCCAAGGGTGACCATGGACCACCTCAACTCCCAGATCCGGACATGGCCCAAGCACATCATCTGCGGCACCCTCATGTGCAGGCCCCCTGGGCCATGGCCCCCCATTCTCCAATACCATTGCAGAGCTCGTTGCACCCCAGGGTGTCCCATCCACTGACGACATCCTACTCAGCGTACTCAAGTTCCACATGGACAACCCCAGTGACCAGAACACCACCCCCTCCTGGGGAAGGTCCCCTACATCAGACGCAAGCAGCAAGTCACCTCAATAGGCCACATAGCAGGACACACGGTCGAGCACGTCACCTCCGCCAGCGGGAACTTCGACTACAGCCACAACATCGGACTCTCCTGGACCGACCCTCATTGGTAACATCACGTCTTCACCTTGCCCACTGGACGCCACCGCCATCATTGCACCCCTCGCAGCTGGATCAAGGCCAACGTAGAACGTCTTGTCAACTCCCTCCGCACCAACACTCCACCAATGCTTCAAAACGATGACACCGCAGCACGCAAACACCACCGATGGATCTCCAACAGCGCCGACATTCGGGCACCCCTCATGAACGGCACTGCATCAGTACCTTCCGCCTGCCTAATGGCAGGCGTGAGTGTGAGGCAGTGCCATAGGGATAGGCTGGCCCCATGCATTGCTGGAGTTGCATCATGGTTGTGCCACGACTGCAGCAATGCATGACTTTAGCGCAGAGAGATACGTCAGGATTCCTGACGTATCTGTCATTACTTGCGTCATGGAGCGCTGTCCAGTGACTACAGCGCATCCATGCTGTTGCGAAGAGGGCGTAATGAGAAGTGTTGCAACGCTGTCTTGTCGCAGCGCAGCAACACTTTTCATGACTGGGGCACAGGAATGCGCACGATCTTATTGATGGTGCGCATTCCTGCACTGTATTTTTGTCGCAGGGCAGCGCTGGAACATTGCTTGCAGCGCTGTCCAGCACCAAAAACATGTATACATGTGGGCCCAAGTCTTATCCCCATTTCTAAGACCAGCTATTTTCTGGTCTTAAGTTCCTGCAGCTAACGGGCCTTAGCGAAATATTTTTATCGCTTCGCGGGACCGGGCCATCCTTGATAATAGGGCGAAGTGGTGTTAGCGTGAGTTTTTGTGGAATTTTGAGAAGGAACGCCTACCTTGCATGTCATTAGCGATAAATATCGCTGGCATTCAAGGCGATGGAAAATCCGTCCGCGATCGCCAGAAAGCTGTCGCTAACACCTGTTAGCGACAGCTTGCTAATAGGGCGATTGTTAGAAATGGGGGTCTCTAGTTGGGTTCGAATCCCACCGCTGCCACCAATGTTAGAAATGGGGGTCTCTAGTTGGCAATGGCTGGCCACTGTCCAAGTAGGGACCCTTCTTCCTAAGTCAGAGTAAGAGGGCTACCCTCCTTGATACCCCTGCTCAACCCTGTGGTAACGTAGCACGAGCAGGTAGGCTTATCTCAGAGGCAGTGTGTCAAGCATTTATGACCATACACAGTAACACAGTGAGGCACACTACAAAGGGACACCACACAAATAGTTATAAAAAATAAGTATCTTTATATATATATAGACTTATCACAAGACCAATAACTGTAAAAGCCACAATACTGTCAAAAATAGGATTGCTGTTGAAGGGCTGTCAAAAAATAGTTCAAAGGTTGCAAAAATAAGGTTCAAATTCAAAGCAGTGGTCTCTGCGACCCTTTCTCTCACAAAGTACCTGGGTTTAGTAGCAAAACCAACAAAAATGTTGCAAATAAGCTGTAGCGATGATTCTCGGCACGCGAGGCCGGCGATGCGTTGAAATCCTTGCCGCAAGGGAGGATGATGTGCCGAGCTGCGTGATGCGTGCGGAGACGATGCAACAAACTTCTGCACGCTGGACCGCCGATGCGATGACTTTCTTGCCGCGAGGGAGAAGTCGATGCGATGATCCTGTTGCGTTTGTGCGATAGTGTTGCGATGCGAAGGGGAGGCGCTCCGCGAGGGAGCGACGAAATTCGGTGCGATGCGATCAAAATGGCAGACGCACGGCGTCCGCAATGCGATGTCTTGAAGCGATGATTTCTCTAGGGGTTGCTAGCGCACGCGACAGCAGCGCAATGATTTTTCCAGCGCGTCTCGGCTGCAGCGGCTCGCAAAGGTGCGTTAGCGATGGTTTCGTGTTGCGAGCACTCAGCGGCAGCAGCGCGATGATTTTCCCAGCGCTCTCGACTGCAGCGGCTCGCAAATGTGCGTTAGCGTCGATTTCCAGCACTCTTTTCTCTGAAGCAAACTAGAGGCCCTGGAACTCACAGGAGCCTCATCAGCAGATAGCAGTCCTCGCAGGGAGGAAGCAGGAGGTTGGTGGTGGAGTCTGGTGTGCCTGAGACTCCAGCAGGAGGCTAGCTCTTTTCCTAGCCCTTGGGTAATTGCTGTAACAAAAATAAAAGTTCTCTCAAAAGTCCTTTTCCCTCTTCTTCAAGGTCCAGTAGTCACTGCTGCAGGCCAGTGCAAGAAACAACACACAAGCACAAGGACAGTCACTTCCTGCAGATTCCTCCAGTGGCACGGACAGAGTTTCCTCTCCAGATCCAGGGGCAATACAAATTGTAGGGGTTTGAGCACAGATATTTATACCCCAAAAGTCTTTGTTCTCAGAAGCTACAAGTCACTGAACCTAGCCAGAACCAGTTCTGCTCAGACCTGGAGCACTTTGTTTACCAGGCTGCATCCTTCCTTTCAGAAAGAGGGGGTCTGCTAGCAGACACACAGTAGGAGGTGGAGCCAGCATTCACCTTGCCAGGCACAGCCCTATTCAGGTCAAGGAGCCACCCCTCCCCATACTCTAAATGCAGATCTCTCTATTCAACCCAGGTCTGACTCAGCCTGCCCTGCCCCTCCAAAACCAGACAGCCAATACACATAACAGCAGAGCACACTGGAAGGCTTAGGCAAGAAAATACCTACTTTCTAAAAGTGGTATTTTCAAACACAGAATATAAAAATAAACTTCACTAAAATATGTATTTTATTATTCTGAGCTCAGGCATACTACATTCGTTTTTCTACCATGTTCCTGGGGTCAGTTAGGACTATAGGATGTAATAGTCAAACTGCCCATTCTAGCCTATGAGGAACATGTAGCCTTACAGTAGTGAAAAACGAAATGGGGTGTAATTCACTACCAGGACATGCTACACACACCAAGGCATGTCCTACCTTACACATACAATGCACCCTACCATAGGGGTGACTTACATGATGCCAAGGGAAGGTTCAGGGGCTGGGAAGTGGGTGCACTTCACAGCCAAGATGGCAGTTCTGGACTGCACACAGACACTGCAGTGGCAGGTCTGAGACACACTTTACAAGCTGCTTCTGTGGGTGGCACACATCAGTGCTGCAGGCCCACCAGCAGCATTTGGTTTACCAGCCCTGGGCACACACAGGCCACACTACTAGGGACTAACAGGTAAACCAAATAAGCCAATCAGGGATATACCAATTCATATAGACATATTTACACAGGGAGAGCATATGTGATAACCAAGTGGATGCCAAAGTATATGATGAGCCTCTAAATTAGTTGAAACTTTTATATCAGCAACACACACACATGAGGAGAACCCATCGCCGCATCTTTCCATCTACCGTGTGAACTAGGATGTGAGTCCACTTCTGTGCAAGCTAGTTTCAAATTGATGTACCATCCAATGCGGCACATGATTCTCCCAGAGGGAGCTCAGGACTCAATCAAACTTGAGAATTGGTTGAGTACTTACGAAGAATGGGTGGTTTAGAAGGCCGGACTCAATTACAGCTCAACTAGTCAGGCTGTAATAAGACTGGCCTTAAAGTGAACACTGAGTGAAGTTGAGCACTCTTTACATTTTTTTGATATGGACAATGTTAATTTCCTAGGAAAATTATTTGCTGAATAACAAAATCTAGTGAATTCAATCAATCTATGCAAAGTGAACTCTGAAAACTGAAAAATCGCTGATGCTGCCCCCATTACAGAGGGAGAAAGGCTAGGTGGAGAGCAGATAGTAAACTTATAGACTGATCACTAAGTGAGTTGTTTGCAGCTCCTTGCGGACACTATGTGACCATGGGAACTTCTCGTGGTTTATCTGTTTTATGTTTAATCAGTCATGCAGAATGGGTGGCGTAAAAGAATTGATTGTGCTGTCTGAGGACCAGTGCTTAATTTGAGCCGGCGGTTTCCCGTGCCCAGCATTAATCATTACTACGGAGCTTTTCATGAGCACCAGTTAAGGACACATTACTTTACAGGGAGATTAAGTGATTTGCCCAGAATCACAGGATGTTGAGCTGAATCCGAGACTCGAACCTGGTTCCACAGCTCCGAAGCCGGCAGCTCTGGCCATTACCCCACATCCTCTCCTCAATTTCATGGTTAGTAGTTGGTTCTGTTTTAGGCGGCACTAACAGGAGCAATAGGCTGGTGCAGATCTGCCTCCTGACGAGCGCCCTGCACTTATTTTTTTTACAAATTAACCACTGCTGAGAATTAAGCAGAAACTAACAAAACGCTAATCACTGTAACAAAATGCTCGGGCAAGTAAAAACTAATAAGAACATTGTATAAATCACACCTTCTTAAAAAAATACGAATTAAGTATTCACATTAAATAAAAAAAAATCCTAAATTCAAAAAGCCAAGAAATCAATGGCTACAGACATTACAACATATGATTTGTAACATTAGCTTTTAGACTTTTGTATAGAACTTAATTTGACTTCTGCAGCACCAACTTGATTAGATGGCACTTTGAAAATGGTGACACAGCCCCTGACCAAGCGGTGACCTGGTAAAGTTTGAATAGTGTAAGAAATACCTTTGTAGGTCTCGCCTGAGACAGCGCATGCACTGTCGTTTGCAAGATATTTGATCAGCTAAATAAAACTTAAAAGATTTCTTTGAGCCTGACCATTACTTACCATCGGTTGGCTTCATTGTCACTCTCATGTTGTTTCTTTTCATTGGTCATCGACAGCTGATTTAAAATTTTGCATTTCACTACCAGTCAGCTTTCGGACGTTGAGTCCCGTGCTCAACATGCCACTGGAGAAAAGCTAGCCTGGCTGATGAGGGACGATACCCCAATACCCCGAAACTGGTCCCAGGATGCTTGTTTCCACTCCAGGGAGGGCCTGGCTTGGCAGTTTGGGCTGGACTTTTCCCATGAGAAGCAGGGTCAAGAATGATTTCATATGCTGGGTGGCATCATGAGCAAAAGAACTATGGATTTAACCCAGATCTCTTGACTGGGGGTGAATGTTTGATTTTTTTCCACATTCTGTCCATCATTTGCGGGTCTTTTGCTTTCTTGCCCTAAGTGTGCTGGGTATCCCCAGGCGTGGGTCGTGGGCTCACTGTGCCACTGGATTCAAGCAAGCCTGGCTGATGAGGGCTGATGCCAAAGAAAACGGCCCCAGGATGCTTGTTTCCTCCCCCAGGAAGGACCTGGCTTGGCAGTTTGGGCTGGACTGTTCCCATGAGGAGCAGGGTCAAGACTGATTTGCATATGGCTGAGTCCAAACTGGGGTGGCATGGTGAGCAAAAGAGCCATGGATTTAACCCAGATCTCTTGACTTGGGTATATGTTTGATTTGTTCCACACTCCGTCCATCATTTATGCGTCTTTTGCTTTCTCGTGGCAGATTTCGTCAGTTATTCCATGCCTGTTCATTTAGTGATGGCTGGTTTATTGGCTGCCCAGTACTGGTGATGGACCACCCTCGTAGCAGAAATGTCTTAATTGAATTTAAGAGGTGTAAGTTACATTGGCTGTCGACCGCTGAATGTAATGGTATTAGTATTAGTGTGGGTCAGAAATGTTTTGTATGAACTTCTATAACTATATCATACCCCGGCTAAGCATAGGTCAGCTCTCCTTAACTTACCTGCTTATCGAAAGTAGTTTGCTGGTTTGGTTGTTTCAAATCTGTGAATTGCAAGCTGAAGATTGAGCTTGAGGGTGCGACTGTCTTTCAAGGTATGTGTGATGGTGCAGTTGTCTTGGAAATAGACATGTTTTCAACTGCCTTCTGAAGAGTATAGGCTTCTGGATGCTTCGGATGCTGGCTGGTACTGTGTTCCAGAGATTGGAGGCTTGTACTGAGAAAGCAGTGCCTCTTACGGATTTCTTACGGTAAGGTGATATGATAAGTGGTGCAAACCTGGTGCGCAGTGTTTGGATTTGTTTGTATTGCTTGAATTTAGCTTGTAGTTATAGCGGTCCTTTTCCTTGGAGTTTCTGTGAACAATGCAAAGTGCCTTAAACATTGC
The DNA here is from genome assembly GCA_963921515.1 of Calotriton arnoldi. Classification (NCBI taxonomy): domain Eukaryota; kingdom Metazoa; phylum Chordata; class Amphibia; order Caudata; family Salamandridae; genus Calotriton; species Calotriton arnoldi. The sequence continues at coordinate 174,503 of CAWUFW010014893.1, forward strand.
CCTTCTTGCTATAGATAGCAAGCGGAGTAGTGCAAGACTGGAGCCATGTGTTCTCTTAGGTATATGAACAAAACATAAGGATCCACCTGTAGACGGGTTACTACAAAAGTAGTGTTCTTACAGGTTAGAGTGTGTTTCCTATCTTGGTTGGACGCACACAGTGTTTGCTTAAATACCCCTCACACACCAAAAGGGCCCTTGGGGTGTCATGCTTCATCATAGGGGTCTTCCAGCCCCGCTGCGGGACGGGGGGTGCTACGACCTGTGACTACGCGGAAGCACTAATCTTACAGTGCTATGTGTGGTGTAGGGGTAGTGAGAGGAAGGGTCAAGAGTGAATGCGAAAAGTGAATTTAAAAAGGACCTGGCCTCATGGACTTAAGAAACTTTAATAGGTCGTTGAGGCTGGTGCTGTTAAAAGTGGTGGTTCGGAGATGTCCTGCGTGTAATGTGCGGATACTCCTGATCAAGTCAACATGTTTCGAATCATCAAGGCTTCTTCATCAGGACTGGGAATGATCCCTTCAGTACTCACTATGTTGCTATCAAGATGTGATTAAATAGTGTGCTATATACAGAATAGTGAAAAAAATGCAAAATATCATGCACTTTATACAGTACCTAATCGGTATTTCTAAAATGTAAGTCTGAAAAGAGAAAGCACAATTAGTTATACAATTGCGCCTCCCAATGCGTAAACACGTGTAGCCTGTAAATACAAAGCGCCACAATGTGACTGTAGTGTCATTAGCCTTAGTTGTAACTTGAACATAAGTGCTGTGACCTGTGGGGATAAAAAAGACGAACAAGACACACACACATAAAACAGAAACCACACACTATACTAGAGATCAGAGTATTTGAAAATGAAAATGGGTAAGTATTTAAAACAAACACACATAGGTAGATACATACTAGGGTGTGTAGGAGACAATGCTCCATGAGCCTTTTTGAACGGGTGGGAAGGGTGTTGCCACTGTATTCTGTTTGGTAAAAAAAGGGGGGGAAAAATAGTTGTTGTCCATTGCTGGTGATTCAACGAGATCCTTAGAAAGGCTGTATACCACTGGTTCCCTAAACGGCTATGCCGTACTTACGTAGTAGTCAACACTGCCTCGCTCAAGATAACGCCATCCCGCGGCTCCGTGGTATGAATGAGTCCGCGGGAGCGGCTCTATTTATGCTGCTGGTGATTGGCACTTAGTAAACAAAATGATTGCACCTCTGAAGATGTTCGTGGTCATCCGGAAGTGAATGTCCGATCACTTCCGGTGGCCGGGATGTAATGCGCACTAGAGCGGTAGCCTGCCCCGAGAAATATCCAGCAAGAAGTCCAAACGGAAGTGACTTAGCCTGCCGAGATCTTGAAAGCTAGAGCGATGACCTGTTTGCACCGCTGTGAAATAAAAAGTGGATTTAATTTCGAAAGTACCAAGTAGGAGCTCCATAAAAAAAAAAATTTGAGGTCTCTTATGGCTGCAGATTTTAAATGATTTAGAATTGAGCAAAGTAAGTCTAAATATAAATTAAGAGGCATAAAGAACATTTACATTAAGCTGAGGTTAGTATTGAGTATTGACTAGCAGTTGTTAGGTACATGTTCCGTGGGGCGGTATGTATAAAGAATCCTGCTACCGAGCCCATGCGGAGAGGATGAGATCTTATTAGAAAGGCCACGGCCTAAGAATGTTCTATTATGAGTGCGAAAGGCTCATGGCGTGGTGGAGCTGTTTAGAGGTTTTGCCCCTTTCAGTATGGGGAGGTTTATTATGAGAGAATGGCGTGTATCAGAAGCTTTTAGGTTCTTGTCAAAAGACCCACAGAATGGGAGAGTTACCTCAAGAGCACGTATGGCTCATGGCGTATTGGTGCTCCTGGCGGCTTTACCACTAAAGGTATGGGTTCAACAAAAGAAAGAATTTTTTTTAAAAAGCCATTTTTTTGGGAGATAGTGGCGTGTCTCAGAACCAGTGGTAGGCTAGCCCCCACAGGGGGTTATTATTGCATGGACTTGTAGAGTCTCCTAAATCCAGGAGCAGTGTGCCTCGATGATACTATCGTCTCTACATTGGGGTTGTTCCAAGGCTTAAGACAGTTGAGCCCACGGTATGTCGTCGTTAAGACCAGTCAAGTGGGTGCCCAGACGGAACACCCATCGTTGTTCTTTTTCCAGCAGGCCATTTTCGTTGTGGAGTTGCTCAATTACGGTCCACTTCAAGTCATCCACGTTGTGGGCCATAGTTAGGTAGTGACTTGCCATCTTGGTGGTGCTCTTTTTGCAGCGAACATTACTCTTGTGTTCGCCGATACGTATCCTCACCGGTCTTGACGTCATGCCGACGTATTCTAGTCTGCATGGACCCGTGATCATATATATCACGTTTCTGCTATTGCAGTTTGTGAATCTTCTTTGTTCCCAGACTGAGCCATTCATGAACGTGCTGTTTTTGCTTCTTTTTGTGAGGTTGCATGTGCTACAATTACCGCATGGGTAGTGACCCTGTACAGGTGGAAGGGTAGTAGTGGCCAGGTCCCTTACAGGTGTCACGCGTGGTCTAGTATGGACCAAGATGTCCTTCAGATTCCTGCCTCTCTTGTGGGAGAACATGGGTTTTGGAAAATTGAGACTTCCGCAATTGAGAATTCTCCAGTGTTTATTCACTATTTTTGACACTTGATTGGAGTGAGTGTTGAAAGTGGTTACGCAAATGGGTCTTGTTTCCTGTTCTTTGGGAATGCGGTTTTCCAAGAGAGCGTCTCTGTTGTTGTTTCTTGCCCGTTTCAACCCTCTCTTCACAATTCGTTCTGGATAGTTGCGCTCTAGTAACTTACTTTCCAAATTGGAGGCTTGTTTTTTGAAATCTGTGAGCTCGGAGCAGTTCCTCCGTAGGCGGAGGAACTGTCCATAGGGGAGGTTGTCCCGAAGGTGTCTGGGATGAAAACTGTTGTATAGTAGTAGGCAATTCTTTGCCGTCGGTTTGAAATGTGTGGTAGTTTTGAGCTTGCCACTATCCGGATAAATGTTTAGGTCAAGGAATACCAGGCTTGTGTTGGAAAATGTATGAGTGAATTTCAGAAAAGTGTTTTGTTGGATGAGCCATACCATGAAAGCTCTGATGGATTCGGCGATACAAAAGGGGATGATGGACGGAACGTTTGAGCCAATCAAACACTCACCCCCAGTCAACTGATCTGGGTTTAATCCATCATCATTCTTTAGCTCACTCCACCACCCCAGTTCAGACATGGCCATATGCAAATCAGTCTGACCCTGTGCCTCATGGGAACAGTCCAGCACGAACTGCCAAGCCATGTCTTCCTGGACCGGAAACAAGCATCCTAGGACCGGTTTCTGGCATTCCAGCCGTCATCAGCCAGGCTTGCTTGAATCCAGTGGCAAAGTGAGCAAGGGACCCACGTCTGGGCATACCCCCGCCAACTTAGGGCGAACAAAGCGATACAAAAGGGGATGATGGACGGAACGTTTGAGCCAATCAAACACTCACCCCCAGTCAACTGATCTGGGTTTAATCCATCATCATTCTTTAGCTCACTCCACCACCCCAGTTCAGACATGGCCATATGCAAATCAGTCTGACCCTGTGCCTCATGGGAACAGTCCAGCACGAACTGCCAAGCCATGTCTTCCCTGGACCGGAAACAAGCATCCTAGGACCGGTTTCTGGCATTCCAGCCGTCATCAGCCAGGCTTGCTTGAATCCAGTGGCAAAGTGAGCAAGGGACCCACGTCTGGGCATACCCCCGCCAACTTAGGGCGAACAAAGCGATACAAAGGGGATGATGGACGGAACGTTTGAGCCAATCAAACACTCACCCCCAGTCAACTGATCTGGGTTTAATCCATCATCATTCTTTAGCTCACTCCACCACCCCAGTTCAGACATGGCCATATGCAAATCAGTCTGACCCTGTGCCTCATGGGAACAGTCCAGCACGAACTGCCAAGCCATGTCTTCCCTGGACCGGAAACAAGCATCCTAGCTAAAGAATGATGATGGATTAAACCCAGATCATTTGACTGGGGGTGAGTGTTTGATTGGCTCAAGCGTTCCGTCCATCATCCCCTTTTGTATCGCTTTGGTCGCCCTAAGTTGGCTGGATTCAAGCAAGCCTGGCTGATGACGGCTGAAATGCCAGAAACCGGTCCTAGGATGCTTGTTTCCGGTCCAGGGAAGACATGGCTTGGCAGTTCGGGCTGGACTGTTCCCATGAGGCACAGGGTCAGACTGATTTGCATATGGCCATGTCTGAACTGGGGTGGTGGAGTGAGCTAAAGAATGATGATGGATTAAACCCAGATCATTTGACTGGGGGTGAGTGTTTGATTGGCTCAAGCGTTCCGTCCATCATCCCCTTTTGTATCGCCCTGATGGATTCGGCGTCACCTCTCCATATCACCAGCACATCGTCAATGTAACGTTTCCAGACAATGATATTGTCTGGAAACGTTACTTTGATGATGTGCTGGTGATATGGAGAGGTAACGCCGAAACCGACGGCAAAGAATTGCCTACTACTATACAACAGTTTTCATCCCAGACACCTTCGGGACAACCTCCCCTACGGACAGTTCCTCCGCCTACGGAGGAACTGCTCCGAGCTCACAGATTTGAAAAAACAAGCCTCCAATTTGGAAAGTAAGTTACTAGAGTGCAACTATCCAGAACGAATTGTGCAAAGAGGGTTGAAACGGGCAAGAAACAACAAAAGAGACGCTCTCTTGGAAAACCGCATTCCCAAAGAACAGGAAACAAGACCCATTTGCGTAATCACTTTCAACACTCACTCCAATCCAGTGTCAAAAATAGTGAATAAACACTGGAGAATTCTCAATTGCGGAAGTCTCAATTTTCCAAAACCCATGTTCTCCCACAAGAGAGGCAGGAATCTAAAGGACATCTTGGTCCATACTAGACCACGCGTGACACCTGTAAGGGACCTGGCCACTACTACCCTTCCACCTGTACATGGTCACTACCCATGCGGTAATTGTAGCACATGCAACCTCACAAAAAGAAGCAAAAACATCACGTTCATAAATGGCTCAGTCTGGGAACAAAGAAGATTCACAAACTGCAATAGCAGAAACGTGAGATATATGATCAAGTGTCCATGCAGACTAGAATACGTCGGCATGACGTCAAGACCGGTGAGGATACGTATCGGCGAACACAAGAGTAATGTTCGCTGCAAAAAGAGCACCACCAAGATGGCAAGTCACTACCTAACTATGGCCCACAACGTGGATGACTTGAAGTGGACTGTAATTGAGCAACTCCACAACGAAAATGGCCTGCTGGAAAAAGAACAATGATGGGTGTTCCGTCTGGGCACCCACTTGACTGGTCTTAACGACGACATACCGTGGGCTCAACTGTCTTAAGCCTTGGAACAACCCCAATGTAGAGACGATAGTATCATCGAGGCACACTGCTCCTGGATTTAGGAGACTCTACAAGTCCATGCAATAATAACCCCCCGTGGGGGCTAGCCTACCACTGGTTCTGAGACACGCCACTATCTCCCAAAAAAATGTCTTTTTAAAAAAAAATTCTTTATTTTGTTGAACCCATACCTTTAGTGGTAAAGCCGCCAGGAGCACCAATACGCCATGAGCCATACGTGCTCTTGAGGTAACTCTCCCATTCTGTGGGTCTTTTGACAAGAACCTAAAAGGTTCTGATACACGCCATTCTCTCATAATAAACCTCCCCATACTGAAAGGGGCAAAACCTCTAAACAGCTCCACCACGACATGAGCCTTTCGCACTCATAATAGAACATTCTTAGGCCGTGGCCTTTCTAATAAGATCTTATCCTCTCCGCATGGGCTCGATAGCAGGATTCTTTATACATACCGCCCCACGGAACATGTACCTAGCAACTGCTAGTCAATACTCAATACTAACCTCAGCTTAATGTAAATGTTCTTTATGCCTCTTAATTTATATTTAGACTTACTTTGCTCAATTCTAAATCATTTAAAATCTGCAGCCATAAGAGACCTCAAATATTTTTTTTTATGGAGCTCCTACTTGGTACTTTCGAAATTAAATCCACTTTTTATTTCACAGCGGTGCAAACAGGTCATCGCTCTAGCTTTCAAGATCTCGGCAGGCTAAGTCACTTCCGTTTGGACTTCTTGTTGGATATTTCTCGGGGCAGGCTACCGCTCTAGTGCGCATTACATCCCGGCCACCGGAAGTGATCGGACATTCACTTCCGGATGACCACGAACATCTTCAGAGGTGCAATCATTTTGTTTACTAAGTGCCAATCACCAGCAGCATAAATAGAGCCGCTCCCGCGGACTCATTCATACCACGGAGCCGCGGGATGGCGTTATCTTGAGCGAGGCAGTGTTGACTACTACGTAAGTATGGCATAGCCGTTTAGGGAACCAGTGGTATACAGACTTTCTAAGGATCTCGTTGAATCACCAGCAATGGACAACAACTATTTTCCCCCCCCTTTTTTTACCAAACAGAATACAGTGGCAACACCCTTCCCACCCGTTCAAAAAGGCTCATGGAGCATTGTCTCCTACACACCCTAGTATGTATCTACCTATGTGTGTTTGTTTTAAATACTTACCCATTTTCATTTTCAAATACTCTGATCTCTAGTATAGAGTGTGTGGTTTCTGTTTTATGTGTGTGTGTCTTGTTCGTCTTTTTTATCCCCACAGGTCACAGCACTTATGTTCAAGTTACAACTAAGGCTAATGACACTACAGTTACATTGTGGCGCTTTGTATTTACAGGCTACACGTGTTTGCGCATTGGGAGGCGCAATTGTATAACTAATTGTGCTTTCTCTTTTCAGACTTACATTTTAGAAATACCGATTGGGTACTGTATAAAGTGCATGATAATTTGCATTTTTTTCACTATTCTGTATATAGCACACTATTTAATCACATCTTGATAGCAACATAGTGAGTACTGAAGGGATCATTCCCAGTCCTGATGAAGAAGCCTTGATGCTTCGAAACATGTTGACTTGATCAGCAGTATCCGCACATTACACGCAGGACATCTCCGAACCACCACTTTTAACAGCACCAGCCTCAACGACCTATTAAAGTTTCTTAAGTCCATGAGGCCAGGTCCTTTTTAAATTCACTTTTCGCATTCTCTCTTGACCCTTCCTCTCACTACCCCTACACCACACATAGCACTGTAAGATTAGTGCTCCCGCGAAGTCGCAGGTCGTAGCACGCCCCGTCCCGCAGCGGGGCGGGAAGACCCCTATGATGAAGCATGACACCAAGGGCCCTTTTGGTGTGTGAGGGGTATTTAAGCAAACACTGTGTGCATCCAACCAAGATAGGAAACAAACTCTTTTTGACACAGTGAGACACTCTGACAAGAGAACCCTCCTTAGAGGTGGATCCTTATGTTTTGTTCAGATTCCTAGAGGAGGACGTATCCACCTCCAATGTCCACGCAGGACACTACCTCTTCACTCTCTAATCTTGTTTTTTTGTAGTTGTTCTCTTGGGTATAGGCAGAGAAGAAATCTTGAAGCAGCATTTTGGATGAGTTGTATTTTGCATATTATAAATATGGGTGTGACAAGGTATAGGCTGTTGGCATAGTCAAGCTTGGAAATTACGATTGTGAGGATGACTTGCAGTTTCTGTTGGTATCAAAGAAATGGGAGGATGCAACATAGGGGCATATTCTCAAGGACTTATCGCCGAGTTAGCGGCACTTTATCGCAGCCAAAGTGGCGATAGATTTATCGCCCCATTCACAAGCTGGTGCAAACAGCCTATATTGCCAGTTTTCCTGCGATAGCAGCTGCAAAAAACATCGCCATGGATGACACCGGCAACTAACGCTACCGAGATGCAGAGTAGGCGTTCCCGTGCAAAAACCCGCGACAACACCACTTCGCAACATTCCCAACAACCAGCCAGATCGGCGATAAGATCCCAAAACATGCGATAAGGCGCGTTAGCAGCAGGGAATTAACACCTGCTCTTTCCTGGTATTAAGTCGGACGATAACCTGCACCAGAAATGGGAGCCCAGCCCACAGCCACACCAGAAGAACAACAGATGCCATGGAGCTACTGATCATGCACCCTGACACCCAAGAGGGCCACAACACCCACCGCCACCCCCCCAGGATCCCCCCCCCGGGGCCCCACCCGGGACAAAGATATATTACATAAAATTTACGAAATCATGAACAAAACAATTCGCCTGATGTCGCACAAGTACAACAATTAACATCCATGTGCGGTCAGAAAAAGGAGAATCATACATTCATCTTTGAATTTCCAAACAAATTATATTATTCAAATTTAACTCAAAACAACTATTCGTAAGAGTCATGGCAGGTCTTCTCTGGACAATCTGTAAGACACAGCCTGCAAGACAAAATTCTAGATAAGAAGGTGTGTCATGTGCTCATCAAAGGACAGAGAGAGAGAGAAAGAGAGAGAGAATGAAAGGGAGAGAGAGAGAGAGTGAAAGAGAGGGAGAGAGAGAAAGAGAGAGAAAGGGGGAGAGAGGGAGAAGGGAGAGAGAGAGAGAGAGGAAGAGAGAGAGAGACAGTGAAATGAAGAGAGGGAGAAGGAGAGAGAGAGAGAAACAGAGGAAGAGAGAGAGAGACAGTGAAAGGAATAGAGGGAGAGAGAGAGTAACAGAGGAAGAGAGAGAGAGACAGTGAAAGGAAGAGAGGGAGAAGGAGAGAGAGAGAGAAACAGAGGAAGAGAGAGAGACAGTGAAAGGAAGAGAGGGAGAAGGAGAGAGAGAGTAACAGAGGAAGAGAGAGAGAGACAGTGAAAGGAAGAGAGGGAGAAGGAGAGAGAGAGTAACAGAGGAAGAGAGAGAGAGACAGTGAAAGGAAGAGAGGGAGAAGGAGAGAGAGAGTAACAGAGGAAGAGAGAGACAGTGAAAGGAAGAGAGGGAGAAGGAGAGAGAGAGCAACAGAGGAAGTGAGAGAGACAGTGAAAGGAAGAGAGGGAGAGGGAGTGCCGACACTGCGGACCCAGGCCTCACTGCCCACCTGCTGCCACCGGTGTGTCTCCAACCACGTGCCGGTATACACTGCAGTCCACCAGGTCCCTTATCTGAAACAGAGTCCAGATATATGAATGGTAGAGTTCATATCATTGCACATGCCATCATCGCTTGGCCGGCCCTGCGCACACAGGCTGTTGCACCCCAGCCCCTCCCGCCGCCCAGCGGTGTTTTCCCGCCCCTGCGCACCCAGGCATCACTGCTCACCTTCCGCCACCAGCGTGTCTCCAAGAGGGCCCACCACGTGCCGGTGCAAGCTCCAAGCCCGGGGCCCGCGACCTTGGCAGCCTCCACATCATGCAGCCCCGCCCCGTGGGCCACCAGGTCACACACGTGATTCTGGGTCTTGATTTCGCTATGGCAGAGATCATATCAACGCACACGGCATCATTGCAGGCTGCACACCCGCTCAGCTCTATAGGTGCCACTAACTCTGTGAACTGCGAGGCAACGCCACGTGGCGGTAGGCCCGCGCTGCCCGCTGGCTCAGGCCTATACTGCGGTCCAGCAGGGTCACACAAATCCTTACCAGTCCGGACCGCCAGGACGGCGCATCATCGCAGGCTGCACACCCGCTCAGCACTTAAGGTGCCCCTACCTCAGTGCACCGAAAGTCACCGTCCCGTGGCGGTAGGCCCGTGCCGGCCGCAGTGTATCCGGTGCCACCAACTCTGTGCAACGCAAGTCATGGACCCTTTCTGATTGAGTCTCGTGGTATGCCAGGCGGACGCAGCCATGTCACCTCCGGCAGTGGGGAACAACTGGGACACGTAGCGTTGTCCCCCCCCCCTTTATACGTAAGCCGAGTGGGCTGGGTCGGCGTACACCAGGCCAGCGTAGGGGTGTGAATAATTATTCCTGGGCTCTGGGCGTGGTTCATTTCTGGGCTGGACAGGAAACCAACTGATGCATGTGTCTCTGTTGCAGTGTCTGCGCCACACGGCCCGCAATCGACAATGTTGCAATGTCGCATTCACCTGGAGGGTGGCCGCGCACAAAGGGATTGTACAAGGAGCGCAAGGCCGCTCTGGCTCTTGGCTCATGCATGCCAACTGTTGTGTGTGTATCGCCATTGGTGCACCATAAGCCTAAGGCCTAGCCTCAATTGCAGCGCGAAAGCCACATCACATTTCCAGAATGCAAGCAGTAGTCAGACTAACGTTAGGGATGAAAGGTCCTTTGTCTCAATACATAAGTCGGAAGGACATCTGCACCTCCGACCTTGGTCTTGCATGCGGCAGGCACCCCTGAGAGAGATACCATAGCAGATGATGACGACTCCACACTACGCACAGCGCTAATGAAAGACCAACGTATCCACACCCCACACACAAAAGTTCTTGCTCGAGGTACTCTTGCATGGAATGCCCTTAACACTTACGTACACAACAACCCATACGTCCCAACGTTGCACAAACATACGACTCATTGCTCCGAGCTGTGGCATATCATCCACATAACTGCCGCAGGTCAGAAGACTGCCGGTTCTACGAGACCCACCAACGCAATGGCTGAACATCCCGGGCGCATGCACAACACCTGTCACGTGGAACTGTACCATGACCGAATGCTGCCTGTTAGTGTCTGATGCATTGGTCCGCATGTTGTGGCCCTTGTCTTGCCCGTACTGACACGCACATGCTAATAGAGTCTACGCAACTTCACTAGTGTTCAACTGTGATGAGTGTTGATTAGAATGACAAATCGTGTGCCTCAAAGAGCATTGTCCGTACACAGGGAGGGACTGACTGACGCATTTCACTTAGGGATGAGTCCCTATTGCCAAATCCACCTCTGTGAGCCAGACATAGTGGTTGGGATAGTTGCTGATAGACCTGTGCTCTTACGTGTCTTCAGCAATGTGAGTATGGTGTCCATATTCTTGCCATGTGGATCAATGTGATCCATCACTACAGGCTGTGTCCACCCAGTTGAGTGTGAGTAGGTATGCGAAGAGATGTTCTGTTGTCAAATGTGATGGTGGACACTACTTTAGGCCTGCCAATGACTTTGACATTTCATACCCAGCCCTATTTCTAACATTGCGTGGGGCAAAGCTGAGAAATTGCGCAATTGTTGTTTCAGAGCAATGAGGCCACAGCTAGTGCACACATTCCCAGTCATCTCACTTCCTATGTGTGTCACGGTCAAACATGCGCATTGCTTTCATTTCCCAGGGTGTACCTTTTTGGGCAATCAATGTCTTTACATTCATCCATACTTTCATACTTGATCGATTATGGACATGACACATCTGTGTGAATTTGAATGATTTATCCACATTGGGTGGAGTGTCGGAGCTGGAGCAGTACATGGCCATGCAAACACCACATTACATTGTAGCCCAGTGGAGGGCCAGCCAGAGTCATTTAGGGATTGACAAGTACATCGGAAGAGGAAGAGTACAGTCCGCAGTCTGATTACTGTGTCATTGGTAAGCAAACAAAATATGGCAGTCCATGTCGAGGTCCAAGGTGAGTGTCGCTGAGTGTTTCAGGGGACAGTGGGATGTGTTGTTACAGGGCATGATGCAGAGGGCAGAACCAAGCTGAAACAGGGCATATGGCAGGGAAGAATGCTACTAGCTCCTTCTTACTACAAAGGTGGAATCACCCGCATCTTCGTCCTCTATGTCATCTGTCTGACATGCGGGTGCTGATGTTTGGTCTGCAGCACTGTGTGCCACTGACACATCAGGGGCCAGAGATGTGTGTGTAGAAGTACCAGCAGCATTCATCAGCGACTGCCTTAGTGGCAGCAATGCGATGATGAGGATCTGCAGGACATGGAAGATCCCAACAACCTTTCGCTGGTGTGCATCCGTGGCAGCCATTCTTTCCGCATGCATCCACTCCATGTTCTCCATTATCCTCAGCATCTGTGCCAACTCTCGGCTGACATCGCTGAGGCCACTCTGACTAGGCAGTTGTTCTCCTCTCAGAGTCATGACTCCAGCGATGTCGGGCATGGATTGTTGGACATCATAGAGTAAACTGTGGGTGTCCATTAGGGAGTGTAAGTGGTCCCTGATGGGACTTAGACACCCACGTATGTCATCTAGTTTGGCTGCCATGAGGTCGAACCCCACCAGCACCTGTTCAGCCACCTCCTTCTGGCAGTCTAACACATGGCCTTGGAATGCGATGTGTTCTTCGGTGAGGTGCTGGGAGCCAGCCGTGGTGGTGGGTGCTTCCTGCTGTGTGGTCTGTGCAGGGGGTGGGATCTCCTCGATGCAGCTGGGCTGCCCTGCTCCTGGAGGTGGGTTGCCGTAGCTGTCCATGAGCTGTTGTAGGGCATCGGTGTCGAAGGTGTGGAGGTCCTCTTCATCATCACTGATGAGTTGTCTGGTCTGCTCTGCATGGGGTGTTGATTGTCCCTCTGCAATGTGAAGGGGAGATGCATTTTAACATTGTGTTGACATGTATGTTGACGCATTGTTCAAGTTTACATACAGACTGCATGACAATGTACATTATGACTGTTTGGGAGGAGCTGACTATTTGATGCGGAACAGTGGACATTTGTACTACATCATGGATGTGAGGTTGTACACGTACATTATCATCTCACAGTTTCCTGCTATGCCAGATGTGATTGGCCAGTTTCTATGCACAAGCGGAACCAGTTGTGTCCTCTGTTCTGTAGTGAGAGTGTTTTGCCCTTTGTACCACATTGTCGTGAATGATGATGTGCTGTTATTGCTATGTGTGTGCGCTGCACTGTGGGAGAGTCACCCCTGCAGCTGTGATTTTGCTGCCCCTTATCCCTTTGAGGCGGTGTGCCTTTGACTTCTGTACTTCTACAGTGCTGAGATGTTGCAGACTTGGCTAATTTTGGCTCTCGTTCGGAATTTGGACTCTTGGGCATGGTTTATCCGCAGATGTGTTGTTGACGTCAGGGGTTGTTTGTGCACGTGGATGTGTCAGAGTGTGACCTGCTCCTTTACAGATGTGTTCCACACTCAGCCACCTCAGCGTCGTGGCATGCACCATGTCATGATATTTGGACTGCAGCCATGCTATTCGTCATGCAGTGTCACTTGCATTGTCAGTGTGGCTCACAGACACGCAGCTTTGCTGGTTTTGACACGTGTGCATGGGTTGGTTGTGAGATTGGTGCTGTGTGGGGAGGGACCCCTTTGTGCCCATAGTGGACGGGGGCCTACTTGCTGTTTGTATGTGTGCTGCAGTGTGCCAAGGGGATCAGGGACATGATCCAGAGTCATTGTGGGTGTGCAGTGTGCTGTACTTAATTGTGCATATGTGCCATTGTGCTCATCTCCCCCCGTCCCCCCAGTCCCTGTTGGGTACTCACCCTGGTGCTGTTGTGTCAGGTCATGTCGAGCAGTGTCCGGACCCCCAACTCCTGCCACCATCTCCCCACTGATGACTGTGGCCACCATTTCCTCCATCTCATCCAGCTCCTTGTGTTCAGCTGGACTGCCACCTCCAGTCTGCATTGCTGCCTGATGGTTGTCAGCGAGTTTCTTCTTGGTGTTGCGCTTCGCATCATTCCAGCGCCTCTTGACCTCTCCAATTGTCCTCCTCCTCACTCCGACTGCATTCACCTTGTCCAGGATGGACTGCCATATTGCATTTTTATTTGCCAATGACACGTTGGTGGTGACGAACAGTTGTTGGTGGTGTTCTATCACCTCCGTGATGATGATCCTGTTTTCCTGCGGACTGAACCTCGTCTTCCTTGTCTTCGTCTCCTTGCCCTTCCGTGACCCCGAGGTCCCAGGCTGGTCCTCCTGGGGGCTTGTGGGGTTCTGGGCGTCCTCTGTACTTGCTCCGGCTTCCTCCATGGTGCTACGCAGTTTGAATTATTTTGTTTGTGTTTTCCGGTGCTTTTGTAGTGCATTTTCCCGCGTGACGCGTGGGAATTGCAGGCCTGTCGCTGGTTATCGCTGATTTTTTTATCGCGGTTGGCCACATCACCACTTTTTTCACGTTTGTGTTTCGCATTTTTTCGGTGTCACGTTAATTTTAACGCGGTCATTTGGCGCGTTGTTGTGGAATTATCGCATGGTGCCGCCGGGTTGAGAATACAACGATAACACAGTGTTATTTTCCCGCGATAGACTGCGATGTGCAAAGTTGCGTTAAGCTAAATTTGCGATAATTATCACACGTTCTTGGGAATATCCCCCATAGTGTTTTTATTGCGTAGAAGGCCCTCTGTTTTACGTTGTTAACATGTGGTATCAAATATAGGGCTGAATCCATTGTTACCCCAAGGTTTCTGACTTTGCTTGATATTGTTGGAAAGGCCTCTTGTTCCTTAGGCCAAATGGCAGTAGGCTGGTATTTTTGTCATTGTCGCCAGGTCATAAGCTCTGTCTTTGCATTGTTTGGCTTTAGATGGTTATTCATCATCCATGTGTTTATGGCCCGAAGGCAGTCGTCAAGTTTTAAATTGTTGAGGTCTTCCAGATCACCCATTTTTTAAAATGATTTGGGTGTCATCAATACAGTTGTAACAGGTGAGGTGGAATGATTTAATCAGGTGTGGTAAGGGGGTTAGGTAGGTGTTGAATAGTAGCGGGGATATGATGGACCACTGTGGGATGCCACACAGTTGTGTGTAAGGAGGAATATATGATGTTACAACGCAAACCATTACAACTCATGCTTTTACAACGCAGACTTTACAACGCAGCTACCATTACATCGCATGTTTTTACATCGCATACTATTACAACGCAAATTAATTACAATGCACAAAAACTACCATTACAATGCAAACATTTACAATGCATACTAGTACTACGCATACCATTACTACGCATTTTTAAAAAAAAAGTATAATTAACCCCTAGGACGGGATTCAGGAAAAATAGGGGTTTTGGGTGGGGTAGTGTATTTATACACGGGTATTTAAAATTAATACCTGAATATTACAATTAATACTTGTGTTAAACTTATTACTCGTGTATATTTTTATACAATAAATAGATTTTTTTTTAAATGTCTAACTTACCTCAGGGACGGGATGCAAAGGAAATAGGGGTTTTGGGTGGGGAAGTGTATTAATACATGGGTAGTTAAAATTAATACACGAGTATTAAAAATAATACTCGAGTAATAAAATAAATACACGTCTAAAAATCACAAAAAAGTAATAATATTCACCCTATAAATCCATAATTTATTATTTACAATATTAAAAAAATAAAAAATAGAATGTATGTATAATACGACTTTTTGGTACAAAATAACATTAATAAACGAACAATATTAACAAATAGACATCTTAAAAAATATAAATCCCGTTTTTTTTAAAGCGTACCTAAAAAAAAGTCCATGTACTTAATTTAATATGAAAAAACAACTACCTATAAAAAACATATTATTATATTAAATCAAACGCCAATAAACTAATACATAACAAATAAGCCACCATTTTACAGCACTAAAACAAAAGTCCTTCAACACTTTCTATGAATGCACCTTAACCCGCAGTTCACCAAAATGGCGGACAATACATCAAAAAAAGATATAACGAACAAATTAAAATTGCTAAAAATAATTACACATTTTCTCAGCATTTAAAACACGCCAAAAAAATATGAACAAAAAATAAATTATCGTTCACCATAAAAAAAGTATAAAAGCAGCCGACCACCTTTTTGAAAACAGTGGTAAACTGACTTCCACAGAGACAACACGCGTTTTGCCAGCCAAGCAGTTCTCGAACTCAAACAGTGCCATCTACAGTTTCAAGTAAGTGTACCCATAAAAAATATATTATAACTACAAAACTAAAACATAGACTTTAAATAAATAACATTTAACATTTTAAATATTTTACAGCATTTTCTGAATTTAAATTTGGCATGATATTTACACAAATAACGGCACAGCCAATAAATCCAAAAACTCTGTAAGTAAAAGAAACTTTTTTAAGCAGATTTAAACAGAAAAAAAATTCAATTTTCAGAGAGTGTACAAATGTAAAATTCCTACTCCAAACTGTGTTAACGACAAGGAAACACTTTTGTGTTTGTGTTTTTAAAATTAATAATTCAACTACAAACTATGTTTACGTCAAAAAAAGTAGTAAAAACAGGTGGGGACAATTTTACTATTCCAACTACAAAGAGTGTTTCACTTAGAAAAAGTGCATTAAGCAGGTGTGTGCAAAAGTACTATTCCTACTCCAACCTGTGCATGTCTCAGGGGAAATGCATGATAGTGGAAAAAGTAAATGAACTATTCCTACTCCGACATGTGCTTGCCTCAGGAAAAGTGTTGGATAGTGGTAAAAGTAAAAATGCTATTCCTACTCCGACAGGTTCTTGCCTCAGGGAAAGTGTTGGTTAATGGTGGGGGCAAAATTACTTTTCCTACTTCGACAACTGCTTGCCTCAGGGAAAATGCTGGATGGTGGTGGGGCAAAATGTACTATTCCAACTCCAACATCTGCTTGACTCAGGGAAAGTGTTGGATAGTGGTGAGGGTATAAATACTATTCCAACTCCAACCTGTGCGTGCCTCAGGGAAAGTGCTGGATGGTGGTGGGGGAAAATTACTATTCCTACTCCGACATGTGTTAGCCTCAGGGAAAGTGCTGGATGGTGTTGGGGGCAAAATTACTATTCCTACTCCGACAAGTGCTTGGCTCAGGGAAAGTGCTGGATAGTGGTGGGGGTAAAATTACTATTCCTACTCCGACAGGTGCTTGCCTCAGGGAAAGTGCTGGATGGTGGTGGGGGCAAAATTACTATTCCTACTCCAACCTGTGCTTGCCTCAGGGAAAGTGCTGGATGGTGGTGGGGGTAAAATTACTATTTCTACTCCGACAAATGCTTGCTTCAGGGAAAGTGCTGGATGGTGGTGGGAACAAAATTACTATTCCTACTCCGACCTGTGCTTGCCTCAGGGAAAGTGCTGGATGGTGTTTCAGACATAAAACAATGTTCAAATATTATAAAACATTTTTAACACATTTATTTTTTTCAACAGATAAAATCATCATCAAACACAAGTTCAAAAGGACACAGCCCATATTCTGTTAAAAAGACAATCAAATAAAGAAAAAAAAGAAATAAACCAAGGTAAATAAAAATCAAGTTTTTATAAATATTAAAACACAAGCAATGTAATGCGAAGTTGAATATAGTATGCAAAATAGGAATTAAAATCTCTTTCATTTTTAAAATATTTTTAACAACTTTTGTTTACAGATTTTTCATCGAACAAAACATTTTGGATTTCAGAAATCGAACCACAAAGAACCTCATCTTACAAAGGTAAATTTTTAACTTATTATTTTTGTAAATAAAGTTGAAATAGCTGGAAAAAAAATGTGTACAATTTCCTTCAAACAGAACCTTTTCCAAAACAGACATCTATGCAAAACAAAGACCAAATTTACAAGGTAAAGAAATAACCAAAGGTAAATATAAATAAAGTATAAAAAAACCTCAAGAATAAAAAGTAAAACCGAAGCAAACTGTCCATTGAAAAACAAACCAAACTTTCAACTGTTCAAGCATTACAAATAACTAATCTATTCCATTGCAGGTCAATTCAAAATATCAAAAAACCAAAAAAAGACTCATTGATTTTTTTCACTTCCAGACCCAACTGAGAAGAAAAAGTCACACTTCTGAAAATCACCAACACCACATAAAAATACCACCTCAAAACATCGGATACACCAAAACCATCAAAAAACAGAAAGAAAAAAGGTAAGATATAACACTAAGGGGCCGATTCTGATGCGGGTTGGAAAAGCTTCCCGACCGAATCGGTTGGGAAATGGTGTCCGACCCACTCGGATCGGGAAAGTCCGACCGGCGGAGTAGGATGCATCCGGATGCTTCCAGAAACGAATTGGTTGAACTCCCATTGACTTCAATGGGAACATTTGTTCCTAACCGCATCAGAATTGGGCCCTCGGTCGGGAAGACACGTTCCCGATCCGATTTTGAAGGAGCAAATGCCGTTAGGAGGCCTTCCTAACCGCATCAGAATCAGGCCCTCGGTCGGGAAGCTTTTCCAACCCGCATCAGAATCGGGCCCTAAATAATCTGTATAACAACTTAACCATTTTTCTCTCTTAGGTAAATAATTTCGATTTTATAAACTGCAATATTCAAAAGCAACATGGGTAAACAATTTATTCAAACTTCATAGTGCATTACAATTAAAAGAGTATAAAAATATGCATAAAATGTTTACAAACTTTTTTGTTCCAAACAGGAAATCACCATCACTTAAAAATATATTAATTTTTTTTTCCTCTTTCAATCCATAACAGATAATGGAGGATATTCACAAGAACGTGCGATAAACATCGCCAAAATAGGCTAACGCAAATTCCCATATCGCCGTCTATCGCGGGAAAATAACTCTGTGTCAACTTCGTATTCCCAACACGGCGGCAACATGCGATAGTTCCCCAAGAACACCTGAAATGTTCACGATACAACTACCGTGACAGCGATAAAAAAGG
The DNA here is from genome assembly GCA_963921515.1 of Calotriton arnoldi. Taxonomy (NCBI): domain Eukaryota; kingdom Metazoa; phylum Chordata; class Amphibia; order Caudata; family Salamandridae; genus Calotriton; species Calotriton arnoldi. Next base: position 193,020 of record CAWUFW010014893.1, read on the forward strand.
AAACCCAAATATGCAAAAAGTTGCGATGGGCCCAACTGCGATAAAAATCCAGCGAAAAGCAGCGCCAGGTACGCAAGTCCCACAAGTAAGGCGGGAACAATCACCATGAAATCTGCACACAAAAACACCTACAAAACACAAACAACTGCGAAGCACCATGAAGGGAGCCGGAGCAAGTACAGAGGACAACCAGAACCCCACAAGCCCCACGGAGGACCAGCCTCGGACCTCGGGGTCAGGGAAGGGCAAGGAGAAAAAGAAGAGGAACACGCATTTCAGTACGCAGGAAAACCAGATCCTCATTACGGAGGTGAAAGAACACCACCACCAACTGTCCATCACCTCCACTGTGACATTGGCAATGAAAAATACAATATGGCAGTCCATCTTGGCCAAGGTGAATGCAGTCGGAGTGAAGAGAAGGGAAGTGGATGACTGCAAGAAGCGCTGGACTGATGTGAAGCGCAAAACCAAGCTGAAAATTGCTGCCAACCTGAGAGCAGCAATGCAGACTGGAGGTGGGAGCCCAGCGACACACCAGGAGCTGGATGAGATGGAGGAAATGGTAAGCCGAGTCAACATTGGGGAGACGGTGGCAGGAGTTGGTGGACCGGACACTGCACAACATGACCCGAGCCAACAGCAACAGGGTGAGTAACGACCAGGGACTGGGGGCACGGGGGAAATGGGCACAATGGCACACATGTACAATTAAGTAGAGCACATCTGCAGACAAACCATGCACAAGAGTCACAACTCCGACCAAGAGCCCAATTTACCCAAGTCTGCAATATCTCAGCACTGTATAAGCACAGAAGTGAAAGGCACACCGCCTGAAAGGGAGAAGGGCCAGCCAAATCAGAGCTGAAGGGGCAACACACCCACAATGCAGCACACACACATAAGAATCAGAGCACCGCAACATTGACAACAATGTGGTACAAACTGCAAAACCCTCACAACAGAACAGAGGACACAACTGCTGCCGCTTGTGTGTAGAAAATGGCCATTCGCACTTGGCATAGCAGGAAACTGTGAGATGACAATGGACAAGTACAACCTCACATCCCTGATGGCGCAGAAATGTCAACTGTCCCGCATCAAATAGGCATCTCCTCACAAACAGTCACAATGTTTATTGACATGCAGTCCGTCAGTTAACCTGTACAATGCGTGAACATATATGTGAACACAGTGTCAATCTGCATCTCCCCTTCACATTACAGAGGGAGAATCAACACCTCCTGCAGAGCAGACACAACAACTCAGCACTGATGACGAAGAGGACCTCCCCAACATCGACACCGACGCCCTCCAGCAGCTCATGGACAGCTTCGGCACCCCACCTCCAGGAGCAGGGCAGCCCAGCTGCATCGAGGAGACCCCACCCCCTGCACAGACAACACAGCAGGTAGCACCCACCACCACGGCTGTCTCCCAGGACCCCCACGACCAACACATGGCATTCCAATGCCATGTGTCAGGGTGCCAGGAGAAGATGGCTGATCAGCTGCGGGTGGGGTTCGACCTCATGGCAGCCAAACTAGATGCCATACGTGGGTGTCTAAGTCCCATCAGGGACGACTTACAGTCCCTAACGGACACCCACTGTCCGCTCCATGGTCTCCAACAATCCATAGCTGACATCGCTGGAGTCATGACTCGGAGACAAGAACACCTGTCTAGTCAGAGTGGCTCCAGCGATGTCAGCCGGGAGTTGGGGCACATGCGGAGGATCATGGAGAACATGGAGCGGATGCATGCGGAACGATTGGGTGCCACGGCTGCACACCAGTGAGATGTAGCTGGGATCTTCCATGCCCTGCAGATCCTCATCATGGCATTGCCGCCACACGGCCTGGCACGGATGAATGCTGCTGCTACTACTCCATCCACATCTCTGCCCCAGAAGTGTCAGTGTCACACAGTGCGGCAGACCAAACACCACCACCCACATGTGAGGCACCTGACACATCAGAGGACGAAGATGATGATGAATCTGGCTTGGTGTCAAGATTGAAGTGGCAGCATACATCACCGCCACATGGCCTGTTTCAGCCAGTCACTGCCCTCTACATCATGCCCTGGAATAACATCTTCCACTGTCCCCCGTTACACTCAGCGACACTCACCTTGGACCACGACATGGACTGCCATATTTGGAATGGTTACCAATGACACAGCAATCACACTGCGGACTGAAGTCTTCCTCTACCTATGAACCTGTCAATCCCTAAAGGACTCTGGCTGGCACTCCACAGGGCGACAATGTAAAGTGGGGTTTGCATGGCCCTGTACTGGTCCAGCTGAAACACCCCACTGAATGCAAATAAAACATCCAAATTCACACTGATGTGTCATGGCCCTGATCAATTATGCATGAAAGTATTGATGAATGTAGGGACAGTGATTCCACATAAATGGTACTCCCTGGGTAATGCCATCAATGCGCATGTATGGCCGTGACCCAGATAGGCAGTGAGACACACATCGTTATTCAAAACAACTCACATCACAGTTGAATACAAGTGAATGTGCGTAGACTTTATTAGCATATGCGTGTCAGTACGGGCAAGAGAAGTGCCATAACATGCGGAGCAATGCAGCAGCATGTCAGAATGAGGAATGTTGCCAAGCGCCGCTGTCCACTCCGGGGGAGTGCCTCACCTTTCACAGGTGTGTGTTACCCCGCATGGTTGTCCGCTCACGTATTCGGGGTCCAGGCGAATGCAGCCATGTCCACTGTTGTCGTGGGATATGTGACCAGAACCGCAAGATGCAATAAGGTGTCGGGACATGTGCAATGGGTTCCAAACTGTTGGGGCTGCAGGTACGTAGTTACACGTCCATGAAAGCGATCGCAGCTTCGTAGGCAATCAACTCCAACATGAGGTCATTGTTGACTCCATCGAACAGGACGGCGAGGCTATCCATTAGCAGGTCCGGACAGATGTGCTGCGTCCACCCCCTGTCACCATTAGCACTACAGCCCAATAGGGGAGCGGCTCAATGTGGTCACTGCACACGAGGAGTTCTGCAATATCCCAGGTCCAGCTGCCAGCATGTATGCCAAGTATCCAGGCATCCCATAGACGGGTATCATGGTGATACTCCTGGTCGTGGGCCAACAGGGGGCGCACACACATGTCGTAATCCAGTTTGCCTACCGTCCTGTTGGATAGGCAGACATCCATGGACCACTCGAATATGCACGATCGGCAATGCAACACAGGCTGAACGCAGGTGACGTTGGCAAGGCGGAAGCTTAGCCGGTAACTGACCCGCAGCACTACCAATGACAGTGCCCCCAGTAAACGCAGCATACGTGCACGGTACAGTTCCACATGACAGGGGTTGTGCATGTGTCCGGGATGTTCTTCCATTGCGTTACTGGCCCTGGTTGAAGCGGCACTGTTCTGACCTGCGCCAGTTCTGTGGATGAAATGCCACAGCTCGGATCAATGAGTTGTTTAAGTGTGCAACGGTTGTACACCTGGGATGGTGTGGGAGTAAGTGTGAAGGCCATTCCATGCAAGATAAGTCAGAGCAAGGACTTCTGTGTGTGGGGTGTGTATACGTTGGTCTGTCGTCGGGCTGTGCGTAGTGTGGGAGTCGTCCTCAGCTGCTATCGTATCTGTCAGGGGGTGCCGGGCACATGCAATTCCGAGGTCGGATGTGCAGATGTGCTTCCGCCTGATAGTTCAGACAAAGGAGCTTTCATCCCTAATGTCAGTTTGTCATCTGCTTGCATTCAGGAATTGTGATGTGGCTTGTTGGGTGTGGGGTGGGATGTGTGCGACTTTGGGATTCATGTTTGACATGTCTTGCATGTGGCAAATGTGCGGCATCACTGTGTGTTACGTTGCCTCACAGCTGCTCCTCCCTCCCCCTGGGCCTATTCACTTGTGTACGCTGCGCGATTGCATCACTTGCACTCCAACAGCACACCATTGTCATGCCTGTCTGCGCATGTCCACAAGCCTGACAACGACACTGTGATGTTGGCCGTTGAAGGTGGGCGGCCATGTGAGTGTAGGCCTATGGTAAGGATAGTGCGGACACAGATGTAGAGTTCATGCCTGGCTGAACTCGCCCTGCAATTAAGGATAGGCATTTGGCTCATGCTGCGGCAATGCAGATACACACAACACTTGGCATGTATGAGCCAAAACCCCCAGCGGTCTTGCGCTCATTCATTTCACCGTTCGTGCGAGCCCGCCCTCCGGGTGCATGCTACATTGCAACATTGTCAATTGCGGGCCGGGTGGCGCCGACACTAAAACAGAGACAAACGCATTTGTTGATTCGTTCTCCAGGCCAGAACTGGACCACGCCCTGAGCCCCGGGCTAATTCTACACAACCCTGCACTGGACTGACGTACGCCGGCCCAACCCACTCCGCTTACGCTTACAGGGGAGGACGACACGGATACATGACCGGGGTCTTCCCCACTGCCTGAGGTGACATGGTTGCGTCCACTGTCCACAACACTACATACACCAGCAGTATATGTCCACATGGACATGTCTGTGCTCTGCATACTGTAGTCTGTCCAGCACATCACCGCCACACTTGGCATTGTGTATATTCTTATTTATGGGTGACTTGCCTCCTTCACACCTATTTGGTTCCCACCTCTCCCCACATTCTGCAAATGTGTGGCTGAGGGGCCATGCCGTTTTGGGAAGGTCAGCTGTCTTGTTCGGCACTGCCTCGGTGGTAGTCCGGGGGGGGGCCTGGGGGTGGTGGCGGTGGGTGTTGTGGCCCTCTTGGGTCTCCGAGCTGCATGGTCAGTAGCTCCATGACATGTGTTGGTCTTCAGATGTGGCTCTGGGCTGGGCTCCCTTTCATGCTGCAGTTTGTCATCCGGCTTTACACCAGTAAAAGGCAGGTGTTAAATCCCTGCTGCTAACGCGCCTTATCGCCTGTTTTTGGGTCGCATCGCGGATCGGGCTGGTCATTGAGAATATCGCGAAGTGGTGTTTTTGTGTGTTTTTGCACGGGAACGCGTACTCTGCATATCATTAGCGTTAGTTATCGCTCTCATCCGTGGCAATGTTTTTTGCAGCAGCAATCGCTGGGAAACTGGCGATGTCTACAGTTTGCACCAGCTTGGGAATGGGGCGATTAGTCTATCGCCACTTTTGCGGCGCTAATGTGCCGATGAATCGGCGATGGCTCTTTGAGAATATGCCCCAATGTCTTCAAATCAAGAGGCAAAATACATCTCCTCTAGCCGAGGGAACCGTCTCCTAAAGCATAGTGGGTATGTTTATTGTAAGGAGAGACTAACTGAGCCCAGGTGCCATTGGAGGTGTGTGCAATACTACTCATCCCATTGCACAGGCAGAGCGGTTACTCTTGGTGACTCTGTTTTAAGAACTACAGAGCACAAACACTCAGCCTCTGCAATGGAGATTGAAGTACGGGAAAATATAAATGAAATAAAAGCTATTGCATCCTCCTCCAATGAACCCTGTGGCGCAGTTTTGAGGGAGGTATCCCAACACATTCCGTCTCATGTTGCTAGTAGTATGTCCACAATATCCAACATACGCAGAATTATTCAGTGTAAAAAACAGGCAAGTAACTCACAAAGAGTAACACCTCATACCTTTTCTGACATTAGCATTCCTCCTGAACTTTCTATAACAGTTGCTAATGAACCATTTCTTTTACATGACAACCAAAACCCTCAAAAAAGAATACTAATCTTTAGCACATCCCATAACCTTGTTAAGTTGGAGAGTAGTGATATTTGGATGATGGATGGGACGTTTAAATCCACACCCCATCCTTTCACCCAAATATACACTATTCACGTCTATATTAATATTACAGTTGTTCCCTTAGTGTACAGTTTACTCCCTGATAAACAATCCTCAACATACACTGAATTTTTGTCAGTGATAAAAGCTAAAACAGCAAACAAAGTCCTAGAAAAGTATTAATTGACTTTGAATTACCAATGATTAATACAATTACCAAAATGTACACGGATACCCAAATTCAAGGATGTTCTTTTCACTTTTATCAGGCATATTGGCAAAAAATGTAAAAAACATCCTTAGTTGAAGATTATATATCAGACAGCAAACTTCAATTTGAATTAAAAAAACAAACAGCCCTTTGTTTTGTTCCTCCTGACAGTGTAGACGAATACTACACTTCTATTACAGAATCTGAATACTTTACATCAAACGAAGACAAATTTGCACCCTTTCTAAATTACTTTGAAGACACATGGAGGCAGATTTACAAGCCCCTTGCGCCACTTTTGCGTCACTTTCCCCATGTTAAAAATGACGCAAAAGTGGTGCAAGGGCCTTGTAAATAAGCCCCATGGATTGGCCATCTAAGCAGGTCAGGTCGCAGGAGGAAACCACGTTTCCATGTGAAGTGGTGGAACTGCAACTCGACCTGCTTAGAGGGAGGAGCAAAAACAAACAATGCCATAGAGGGATGGCACAACTCCTTTAATCAATCAATTGGCAAACCTCATCCTAACTTCTATCATTTCTTGGAAATTTTGAGGAAAGAGCAAAGTTTCCAAGAAATGAGAAAGTCGCAATAATTATCTGGTAGTCTGAACCCACGAATATCAAAAAGAACAAAATAAATGTCCGAGAGACTATTGGATGCAATTCAACAATTTACGTTGATGGTGGCTTCAGACAACCTAGATAATATTGCACACATCCTCCATTTCTAACCTCCACTATCTCCTTACTTGCCTGTTTTGCCCAAATAAACCCCCTAATTCAATTGGCATTTTTTAAAAATAACATAAATTAATTTTAAAAGTCGGGTTTTCTTACCTTCTGCTGTCTTCTTTTTTCAACTCTTGGACTTACGTACAATCCAATTTTTCACCAAGAGTCCTTTGCAGTCATTTAATCCATTGCAAAAAATCCATAATCCTTTTTACAGTCCATGACCCGAATAAAACGTTTAAAAAGTGCGCAGTTCTTAAAAAACATATTATTACAGTATTTTCTTTGACTGTTAAAAATATCTGTGCATACCTACAAAAATCGCAGCCAAAAAAAAAAATCCCGAAAATGAAAAATGGTTTGGCAAAAATCGCAAACAAAATCCAGCGAAGCAATCCAATCTCAATCGAAATTAAAACAAACTGTAATCCACGTCCAGAAATCAATCAATGAAATCCCATCTCGAAAAAAAACAAATCGATCTTCCAAAAACCAATATGCAATGGATTTAAATATATCCAAAATTATTTATTATTTAAAAAGGAGACCTTTTTGTAAAATCATATAAAAAATACATCTAACCGCGACGACGCATTAACTTTATTTTCACAAAAAAACCTGTCACAAAACCAAAAAATAGAAAAAAACATTCTCTTTAGAAACACTATTGTTTTTTAAAATTTATAATCTATATATTTTTATAAACTTTATTAAACAAAAGGTGTTACGAAAGAATGAGACCCGACGTGTGCCTACTACTGCAACCTGTTATGGAATGAATTTGTACGTTAACACACAATAAAAGTACCAAAAACACATTTACTACTTCTAACTACCTCCCTCCTCTCTCCCTACAATAAACATTACCACTATTCATTTTTTTAAAAATAATTTAATATTGTCTTACCTTGACGGAGCTCTCCCTTGCATCTCATCCGTAGCGCGACGATGCTCGTAATGACGAAAGTTACGTTTACGCGGCAACGTCATGTCTTTCTGTAAAAATGAAAAAAGGACAATTTCACCCATTGACTTCAATGGAAAAGCGTGGGAAAACCTAGAAAACAGGTTAAAAAAAATGTTACTGTACAATACAAATTCTATATTTATTTAAAAAAAATATTACAATAAAATATTTTTTCAATATTTGATTGTATTTTATTCATAATGCTATGTTTTAAAAAAAATGTTAATAACAATATTTTTAATATGTACTGTTAACTTATCTATATGTATTTTTTTAAATTATACAGTTCAATACATTTTACAAATTATTATTAGTATGTCTAATTAATGTTTTAATATTTTTATAAATCAAATATAATCATATTACGCACTATATTTACTTCTAAAATATATTACTTTCTACTCTGATCCCCTCTCTTACAAAACAAATTAAATCTTATATTTTAGAGTACATTTATTTTTTACAGAAAAATACATATTTATTATTAAATTTTTAATCTAAATTATTTTTTTAACAAAGTATTTAAATATTTCATCACTGCAAACCACTATTTTTTTAAAAAACCTTTCAACAGCCTTTTTATTAAATATTTCTATTTTTAATTCTATTTAATGATTAACATTTCTCTATTTTAACTCTATTTTTATATTACTATAATGAACCACTTTTTTAATAAATATTTTTTTATTCAACTATTTATCATTTTATAATAAATTACTCCAAAATTACTTTTTAAAAACTCTAGTAATAATTTTAATACCTGAGTACTAAATTGTACCCTTACTATTTAATTTCAATTTTTTTAAACAAATAATTCTTTTTAAAACTATTTTTTAAGCATAGGATTAGCACAGTGCCATCCATGCCGAGATAGAAAAGGACAAAATCTTTTGCCATTTCTACAGCAAAGTCTTTAAGCATAGGACTAGCACAGTGCTGTCCACGCCGAGCTGTAAAATGACAAAAGCCATTTACCACTCCAGGCACAATATTACAGCTTTGAATTGGTAAAATACCAACCAAGCCAACCTGAAATGAGTAAAAACAACACACAACACACAACACACAACACACAACACACAACACACAACACACAACACACAACACACAACACACAACACACAGTCTCACTCTAGTTAGAGCTTTTCAGAGAGGTATAGCTTTGTCCAGCCACAAGGGATCACCCAGTATAAGTCAAAACAATACCCTTTCAGGCATAGAGTGACGCATAAATTATGCAAAAAAGAAGCAGAGAACTCTGGGTAGTTCTCAAGTTTAGGTGGAAAGCAGCTCCTGTATAGAGCACTCTCAACACGAGCGACACTCTAGATCTGCTCACCTCAAATGTCTGCTTTTCTATCAAAGTTTTTAAGCATAGGATTAGCCCAGTGCCATCCATGCCGAGATAGAAAAGAACAAGGGGGCTTATTTACAAGCCCCATGCGCCACTTTTGTTTCATTTTTAACATGGGAAAAGTGACGTACGGGTGGTGCAAGGGGCTTGTAAGATCAGAGCTGCAGGGGTGACTCTCCCACAATGCAGCACACACACATAGCAATCATAGCACATCAACATTGACCACAATGTGGTAGAAAGTGCCACACGTACACCACAGAACAGAGGACACAACTGGTGCCGCATGTGCCTAGAAAATGGCCAATCACATCAGGCATAGCAGGGAACTGTCAGATGATAATGTACGAGTACAACCTCACATCCGTCATGTAGTCAGAATGTCCACTGTCTCCCATCAAATACCCAGCTCCTCCAAAACAGTCACAATGTACATTGTCATGCAGTCAGTATGTAAACATGTACAATGCGTGCACATACATGGAACACACTGTTAACCTGCATCTCTACTTCACATTGCAGAGGGACAATCAACACCTCCTGCAGAGCAGAGCAGACATCTCTTCAGAGATGAGGAGGAGGAACCCCTGGCCATCTGCTCCGACACCCTCCAACGGCTCGCGGACAGCCTCCGCACCCCACCTCCAAGAGCAGGGCAGCCCAGCTGCATCAAGGTGATACCACCCCCTGCACAGACCATACAGCAGGAAGCACCCACCACCACAGCTGTCTCCCAGCACCTCACCGAAGAACACATGGCATTCCAACGCCGTGTGTCAGACTACCAGAGGGGGCTGGCTGAACAGGTGCGGGTGGGTTTCGACCCCATGGCAGCCAAACTAGATGCCATACGTGGGTGTCTCAGTCCCATCAGGGACCACTTACAGTCCCTAACGGACACCCACAGTCCGCTCCATGCCCTACAACAATCCTTGGCTGACCTCGCTGGATCCATTACTCGGATACAAGAACTGTCTAGGCAGAGAGGCTCCAGCGACGACAGCACAGAGTTGGACAATGGAGAACATGGAGCGGATGCAGGCAGGAAGGATGGCTGCCACGGCTGAACACCAGCGAGATGTAGCTGGGATCTACCATGCCCTGCAGATCCTCATCTTGCCATTGCTGCCACAGAGCCTGTCCCAGATGACTGCTGCAGGAACTTCGACACACACATCTCCGCCCCTGATGTGTCAGTGGCACACAGTGATGCAGCCATACCACCTCCGCCCCCTGATGTGTCAGTGGCACACAGTGATGCAGCCATAACATCACCACACACACCTGGCACACCTGACACAGAAGACGTATCAGAGGATGAAGATGTGGACGGTAATGACTCTGTGTCAAAAAGGAGGTTGTAGCATTCATCCACCGCCATATGGCCTGTTTCTGCTTGGTACAGCCCTCTGCATCATGCCCTGGTACTACACCTTCCACTGTCCCCCGAAACACTCTGCGACATTCACCTGGACCCCGACATGGACTGCCATATCTGCTCTGGTTACCAATGACACAGCAAACAGGCTGCGGACTCAACCTTCATCTACCGATTAACCTGTCATCCCCTAAAGGACTCTGTTTGGCCCTCCACTGGGCAACCATGTAATGTGGGGTGTGCATGGCGATGTACTGCTCCAGCTCCGACACTCCACAGGATGTGAATAAAACATTCCTAATCACACAGATGTGTCATGTCTATGTTCAATCAAGTATAACAGTATGGATGACTGTAGGGACATTTATTGCACAAAAAGGTACACCCTGGTAAATGACATCAATGCGCATCATGGCCAATTACATGACTGTGGAGGTGTGAACTAGCTGTGGCCTTATTGATCATGAACAACAATCTCGCAACCCCCCAACGTAGTCCCACGTCCATGTATTAAATAGGGCTGTGTGTAAATATGTCAAAGTCGGTAGGAGGCCTAAAGTAGTGTCCCACATCACATGTGACAACAGAACATCTCTTCGCATACCTACACACACTCAACTGTGTGGACACAGCCTGGTTTGATGGAACACATTAATCCACATGGCAAGAAGTTGGACACCATACTCACATTGCTGAAGACACGTAAGCACACAGGTCTACCAGCAACTCTCCCAACCACAATGTCTGTCTCACAGAGGTGGAGCTGGCAATAGGGACTCACCCCTAAGTGAAATGCGTCAGTCAGTCCCTCCCTATGTATGGACAATGCTCATTGGGGCACACGATTTGGCATGCAAATCAACACCCATCACAGTTGAACACTAGTGAAGCTGCGTACACTTTATTAGCATGTGCGTGTCAGTACGGGCAAGACAAGGGCCACAACATGCAGACCAATGCATCATACACTAACAGGCAGCCAAGGAACATGTAGAGGTGCAAGACATGGGGAGGCACAAATAAACACCAACCATGACGGATGCCAACGGTCTCAGCCCACCTTGCCTTGCTGGACGAGTCATGTGGTGTTTGGCGAATGCTCATTGCACCGTGTCAGGGGACACCACTCACAGCCATGGGATCGGCATAGTCCTTTACCACCGGACAGCGCTGACTGTCTGCTCTGCTGACAGTGAGCAGGTGAAGGAGTCCAACAAGGTCACATGTAGTTCTACATTGTCATGTGTGTACTCTCCCTCCAGCGGTGTCAGGTTGAGGAACGTTGCCAGGCGCCGCTGTCCACTGACCTTGCACAGGTGTGTGTCAACCCGCAGTCTTGCACGGACATGAATTCTGAGTCCAGGCGAATGAAGACATGTCCACTGTCATGGTGGGATATGTGTCCATTTCCCCAAGATGCAAAAGGGTGTTGGGACCTGTGGCATGGGTTACAATCTTTTGTGGCTGCAGGAACGTAGTTACTCGTCCATGAAAGCGAGCGCAGCTTCATGGGCAATCAGTTCCAAGAGTACGTCGTGGTCAACTTCAACGAACACGGGGGCGAGCCAATCCATTAGCTGGTCCGGACAGATGTGCTCCGTCCACGCCGTTTCACCAATCCACAACACAGCCCAATAGGGGAGCGCTTCCATGTGGTCACTGCACATGAGGAATTGTGCGATCTCACATGCCCAACTGCCAGCATATACGCCCAATACCAAGGCATCCCATGAACGGTATCACGGTTACACTCCTGGTCGTGGTCCAACAGGGGGCGCACACACATGTCATAATCCAGTTCAGCTACCGTTGTGTTGGATAGGCAGACATCCATGGGCCACTCGAATATGCATGATCGGCAGTGGAACCAGGGCTGGACCCAGGTGACGTACGCAGGACGGAAGCTCAGACGGTAACTGATGCGCAACACTGCCAGTGGCAGTGCCCCCAACAAATGCAGCATTCGGTCACGGTACAGTTCCACGTGACAGGGGTTGTGCATGTGCCCGGGATGTTCTGACAATGCGTTGTTCGCACTCGTAGAACCGGCACTCTTCTGACCTGTGGCTGTTATGTGGATGATATGCCACAGCTCGGAGCAATGAGTCGTATGAGTGTGCAAAGTTTGTACGTATGGGTTGTCCTGCACGTAAGTGTCAAGACCGTTCCATGCAGGAGTACCTCGAGCAAGGACTTCTGTGTGTGGGGTGTGGATACGTTGATCTTTCATTGGCGCCATGTGTAGTGTGGGAGTCGTCTTCGTCTGCATTGGTATCTCTCTTAGGGGGTGCCTGCCGCATGCATTTCCAAGGTCGGGGGTGCAGATGTCCTTCCGCCTTCTGTATTGAGACAAAGGGGCTTTCATCCCTAATGTTAGTCAGACTACTGCTTGTATCCTGGGAATGTGATGTGGCTATCGCGCTGCAATTGAGGCTAGGCCTTGGGCTTATGGTGCACCAAAAGCGATGTACACACACACCAGTTGCCATGTATGAGCCAAGACCCCGAGCAGTCTTGCGCTCCTTGTACAGTCCCTTCGTGCGCGGACGCCCTCCGGCTGCATGCAACATTGCAACATTGTCGATTGCGGGCCGTGTGGCGCAGACACTGCAACAGAGACACACGCATCAGTTGGTTTCCTGTGCAGCCCAGATATGAACCACGCCCAGAGGACAGGGATAATTGTTCACACCCCTACGCTGGCCTGGCGTACGCCGACCCAGCCCACTCGACGTACGTATAAAGGGGGGACGACGACGCTACGTGTCCCAGTTCTTCCCCACTGCCTGAGGTGACATGGCTGCGTCCGCCTGGCCTACGACGAGACTCAATCACATAGGGTCCATGACTTGCGCTGCACGGTGTCAGTGGCACCGGTTGCACTGCGGACGGCACGGGCCTACCGCCACGGGACGGTCACTTACTGTGCACTGAGGTAGGAACACCTAAAGTGCTGAGCGGGTGTGCAGCCTGCGATGATGACATGTGCACTGATATGGTCTCTGCCATTGCTATATCAAGACCCAGAGTCAAGTGTGCGCCTGGTGGACCGCAATGTAGGCCTGAGCCAGCAGGCAGCGCGGGCCTACCGCCACGTGGCGTTGCCTCGCGTTTCACAGAGTTAGTGGCACCTAGAGAGCTGAGCGGGTGTGCAGCCTGCGATGATGACGTGTGCACTGATATGATCTCTGCCTTTGCAAAATCAAGACCCAGAGTCAAGTGTGCGATCTGGTGGCACGCACTGTGGGGATGCGTTATGTGGAGGCTGCCAAGGTCGCGGGCCCCGGGCTCGGAGCTTGCACAGGGACGTGGTGGGCCCTCTTGGAGACACGCCGGTGGCGGAAGGTGAGCAGTGAGGCCTGGGTGCGCAGTGGCGGGCAATCCACGCTGGGCGGCGGGAGGGGCTGGGGTGCAGCGGCCTGGGTGCGCAGGGGCGGCCATGCGATGTTGCCGTGTGCAATGATATGTACTCTGCCATCATTAGCTGTGGACACTGTTTCAGATGAAGGACCTGGTGGCCTGCAGTGTGAACCGGCACGTGGTTGTAGACACACCGGTGGCAGCAGGTGAGCAGTGAGGCCTGGGTGCGCAGTGTCGGCACTGTCTCTCTCTCTCTCTCCCTCTATCTTTCTCTCTCTTTCTCTCTCGCTCTCCCTCTCTTTCTTTCACTGTCTCTCCCTCTCCCTCTCCCTTTCTTCCTTTCACTGTCTCTCTCTCTTCCTCTGTTACTCTCCCTCTCCTCCCTCTCTTCCTTTCGCTGTGTCTCTCTTCCTCTGTTTCTCTCTCTCTCTCCTTCTCCCGCTCTCCCCCTTTCTCTCTCTCTCTCTCTCTCCCTTTCTTTCTCTCTCTCTTTCTCTCGCCATGACTCTTCCAATTATTGATGTTGATTTGAATTTGAATAAATTGATTATTTTTGGAATTCTGAGATGTATGTATGTTTTTCCTTTTTCAAACCACACATGGATGTTGGTTGGTGTACTTGTGCGACATCAGGCGAATTGTTGTGTTCATGAATTTGTGAGGTAGATGTGAAATATCTTTGTCCGGGGGGGAGGGGGGGTGCCCGGGCTAGGGCCACGGGGGGGTTCCTGGGGGGGGTGGCGGGCCTGGGGGTGGTGGCGGTGGGTGTTGTGGCCCTCTTGGGGCTCCGAGCTGCATGGTCAGTAGCTCCATGGCATCTGTTGTTCTTTTGGTGTGGCTGTGGGCTGGGCTCCCTTTTGTGGTGCAGGTTGTTATCCGACTTAACACCAGGTAAGAGCAGGTGTTAAATCCCTGCTGCTAACGTGCCTTATCGCATGTTTTGTGGTCTTATCGCCGATCTGGCTGGTCGTTCGGAATGTTGAGAAGTGGTGTTTCCGCGGGTTTTTGCACGGGAACTCCTACTCTGCATCTCATTAGCGTTAGTTGCCGGTGTCATCCGTGGCGATGTTTTTTGTGGCTGCTATCTCAAGGAAACTGGTGATATCGGCTGTTAGCACCAGCTTGTGAATGGTGCGATGAATTTATCACCACTTTGGCTGCGATAAAGTGCCGCTAACTCTGCGATAAGTCCTTGAGAATATGCCCCTAGATCTGCTCACCTCAAATGTCTGCTATTCTATCAAAGTCTTTAAGCATAGGATTAGCACAGTGCCATCCATGCCGAGATAGAAAAGGTCAAAGTCATTTGCCATTTCTACAGCAAAGACTTTAATCATAGGACTAGCACAGTGCTGTCCACGCCGAGCTGTAAAATGACAAAAAGCATTTACCACTCCAGGCACAATATTACAGCTTTGAATTGGTAAAATACCAACAAAGCCAACCTGTAATGAATAAAAGCAACCCCAGACACAGGGGGATATTCTCAAGAACGTGCGATAATCATCGCCAAAATAGGTTAACGCAAATTTACATATCGCCGTCTATCGCGAGAAAATAACCCAGTGTCAACGTGGCATTCACAACACGGCAGAAACATGCGATAGTACGCCAATAACGCGGCAAATGTCCACGATAACACAACCGGGACGACGATAAAAACCACAACCCAAACGTGAAAAAACTTGCGATGGGCCCAACCGCGATAGAAAAATCGGCGACAAGCAGCGCCAGGCCTGCAATACCCATGTCATGTGGGTAAAATCACCATAAAAGCAGCAAACAACCCAGAAATAAATAAAAAAGACATAACAACTGTGAAGCACAATGGAAGGAGCTGGAGCAAGTACAGAGGACAACCCAAATCCCACAAGCCCCACGGAGGACCAGCCTGGGACCCCGGAGTCAGGGAAGGTCAAGGAGAAGAAGAAGAGGAACCCGCGATTCAGTCCACAGGAAAACAGGATCCTGATAACGGAGGTGACACTCCCACCATCCAATTGCCATTGGTGTAATTGACGAAAGAACAATTGATGGACAGAATGCAGAACAATGTCATACATTCACCCCAGATATCTGGGCCTAAATCCATCGTTTTTTTGCTCACCATGCCATTCCAGTTTGGACCCAGCCATATGCAAATCAGTCTTGACCCTGCGCCCAATGGGAACAGTCCAGCCCGAACTGCCAGGCCAGGTCCTCCCTGGACTGGAATCAAGCATCCTAGGACCGGTTTTGGGGTTTTACCCCTCTTCAGCCAGGATAGCTTGACTCCAGTGGCATGGAGAGCACGGGACCCACGTCTGGGCATACCCTGGATTCAAGCTAGCCTGGCTGATGAAGGGTGATGCCCTGAAACCGGTCCCAGGATGCTTGTTTCCGGTCCAGGGAGGACCTGGCTTGGCAGTTCGGGCTGGACTGTTCTCACAAGGAACAGGGTCAAGACTGATTTGCATATGGCTGGGTCCAAACTGGGGTGGTGTGGTGAGCAAAAGAATGATGGATTAAACTCAGATCCTTGTGACTGGGGGTGAATGTTTGCATTGTCCAGCATTCCGTCCATCAATTGTTTCTTTTGCATATGTCTCCCTAAGTGGGAAGGGTATGCCCAGACGTGGGTCCCGTGCTCACTACACCACTGCATTCAAGCTAGCCTGGCTGATGAAGGGTGATGCCCTGAAACTGATCCCAGGATGCTTGTTTCCGATCCAGGGAGGACCTGGCTTGGCAGTTTGGGCTGGACTGTTCCCACAAGGAACAGAGTCAAGACTGATTTGCATATGGCTGGGTTCAAACTGGTGTGGTGAGCAAAAGAATGATGGATTAAACCCAGATCCTTGTGACTGGGGGTGAATGTTTGCATTGTCCAGCATTCCGACCATCAATTGTTTCTTTTGCATATGTTGCCCTAAGTGGGAAGGGTATGCCCAGACATGGGTCCTGTGCTCACTACACCACTGGATTCAAGCTAGCCTGGCTGATGAAGGGTGATGCCTTGAAACCGGTCCCAGGATGCTTGTTTCTGGTTCAGGGAGGACCAGGCTTGGCAGTTCGGGCTGGACTGTTCCCACAAGGAACAGGGTCAAGACTGATTTGCATATGGCTGGGTCCAAACTGGGGTGGTGTGGTGAGCAAAAGAATGATGGAGTAAACCCAGATCCTTGTGACTGGGGGTGAATGTTTGCATTGTCCAGCATTCCGTCCATCAATTGTTTCTTTTGCATATGTCACCCTAAGTGGGAAGGGTATGCCCAGACGTGGGTCCCCTGCTCACTACACCACTGGAATCAAGCTAGCCTGGCTGATGAAGGGTGATGCCCTGAAACCGGTCCCAGGATGCTTGTTTCCGGTCCAGGGAGGACCTGGCTTGGCAGTTCCGGCTGGACTGTTCCCCCAAGGAACAGGGTCAAGACTGATTTGCATATGGCTGGGTCCAAACTGGGGTGTTGTGGTGAGCAAAAGAATGATGGATTAAACCCAGATCCTTGTGACTGGGGGTGAATGTTTGCATTGTCCAGCATTCCGTCCATCAATTGTTTCTTTTGCATATGTCGCCCTAAGTGGGAAGGGTATGCCCAGACGTGGGTCCCGTGCTCACTACACCACTGGATTCAAGCTAGCCTGGCTGATGAAGAGTGATGCCCTGAAACCGGTCCCAGGATGCTTGTTTCCGGTTTGGGGAGGACTTGGCTTGGCAGTTCGGGCTGGACTGTTCACACAAGGAACAGGGTCAAGACTGATTTGCATATGGCTGGGTCCAAACTGGGGTGATGTGGTGAGCAAAAGAATGATGGATTAAACCCAGATCCTTGTGACTGGGGGTGAATGTTTGCATTGTCCAGCATTCCGTCCATCAATTATTTCTTTTGCATATGTCGCCCTAAGTGGGAAGGGTATGCCCAGACGTGGGTCCCGTGCTCACTACACCACTGGATTCAAGCTAGCCTGGCTGATGAAGGGTGATGCCCTGAAACCGGTCCCAGGATGCTTGTTTCCAGTCCAGGGAGGACCTGGCTTGGCAGTTCGGGCTGGACTGTTCCCACAAGGAACTGGGTCAAGACTGATTTGCATATGGCTGGGTTCAAACTGGGGTGGTGTGGTGAGCAAAAGAATGATGGATTAAACCCAGATCCTTGTGACTGGGGGTGAATGTTTGCATTGTCCAGCATTCCGTCCATCAATTGTTTCTTTTGCATTTGTCGCCCTAAGTGGGAAGGGTATGCCCAGACGTGGGTCCAGTGCTTACTACACCACTGGATTCAAGCTAGCCTGGCTGATGATGGGTGATGCCCTGAAACCGGTCCCAGGATGCTTGTTTCCGGTCCAAGGAGGACCTGGCTTGGCAGTTCGGGCTGGACTGTTCCCACAAGGAACAGGGTGAATGATGGATTAAACCCATATCCTTGTGACTGGGGGTGAATGTTTGCATTGTCCAGCATTCCGTCCATCAATTGTTTCTTTTGCATATGTTGCCCTAAGTGGGAAGGGTATGCCCAGACGTGGGTCCCGTGCTCACTATACCACTGGATTCAAGCTAGCCTGGCTGATGAAGGGTGATGCCCTGAAACCAGTCCCAGGATGCTTGTTTCCGGTCCAGGGAGGACCAGGCTTGGCAGTTCGGGCTGGACTGTTCCCACAAGGAACAGGGTCAAGACTGATTTGCATATGGCTGGGTCCAAACTGGGGTGGTGTGGTGAGCAAAAGAATGATGGAGTAAACCCAGATCCTTGTGACTGGGGGTGAATGTTTGCATTGTCCAGCATTCCGTCCATCAATTGTTTCTTTTGCATATGTCACCCTAAGTGGGAAGGGTATGCCCAGACGTGGGTCCCCTGCTCACTACACCACTGGAATCAAGCTAGCCTGGCTGATGAAGGGTGATGCCCTGAAACCGGTCCCAGGATGCTTGTTTCCGGTCCAGGGAGGACCTGGCTTGGCAGTTCGGGCTGGACTGTTCCCACAAGGAACAGGGTCAAGACTGATTTGCATATGGCTGGTTCCAAGCTGGGGTGGTGTGGTGAGCAAAAGAATGATGGATTTAACCAAGGTCCTTGTGACTGCGGGTGAATGTTTGCATTGTCCAGCATTACGTCCATCAATTGTTTATTTTGCATATGTTGCCCTAAGTGGGAAGGGTATGCCCAGACGTGGGTCCCGTGCTCACTACACCACTGGATTCAAGCTAGCCTGGCTGATGAAGGGTGATGCCCTGAAACCAGTCCCAGGATGCTTGTTTCCGGTCCAGGGAGGACCTGGCTTGGCAGTTCCGGCTGGACTGTTCCCCCAAGGAACAGGGTCAAGACTGATTTGCATATGGCTGGGTCCAAACTGGGGTGTTGTGGTGAGCAAAAGAATGATGGATTAAACCCAGATCCTTGTGACTGGGGGTGAATGTTTGCATTGTCCAGCATTCTGTCCATCAATTGTTTCTTTTGCATATGTCGCCCTAAGTGGGAAGGGTATGCCCAGACGTGGGTCCCGTGCTCACTACACCACTGGATTCAAGCTAGCCTGGCTGATGAAGAGTGATGCCCTGAAACCGGTCCCAGGATGCTTGTTTCCGGTCCGGGGAGGACTTGGCTTGGCAGTTCGGGCTGGACTGTTCACACAAGGAACAGGGTCAAGACTGATTTGCATATGGCTGGGTCCAAACTGGGGTGGTGGGGTGAGCAAAAGAATGATGGATTAAGCCCAGATCCTTGTGACTGGGGGTGAATGTTTGCATTGTCCAGCATTCCATCCATCAATTGTTTCTTTTGCATATGTCGCCCTAAGTGGGAAGGGTATGCCCAGACGTGGGTCCCGTGCTCCCTACACCACTGGATTCAAGCTAGCCTGGCTGATGAAGGGTGATGCCCTGAATCCGGTCCCAGGATGCTTGTTTCTGGTCCAGGGAGGACCTGGCTTGGCAGTTCGGGCTGGACTGTTCCCACAAGGAACAGGGTCAAGACTGATTTGCATATGGCTGGGTCCAAACTGGGGTGATGTGGTGAGCAAAAGAATGATGGATTAAACCCAGATCCTTGTGACTGGGGGTGAATGTTTGCGTTGTCCAGCATTCCGTCCATCAATTATTTCTTTTGCATATGTCGCCCTAAGTGGGAAGGGTATGCCCAGACGTGGGTCCCGTGCTCACTACACCACTGGATTCAAGCTAGCCTGGCTGATGAAGGGTGATGCCCTGAAACCGGTCCCAGGATGCTTGTTTCCAGTCCAGGGAGGACCTGGCTTGGCAGTTCGGGCTAGACTGTTCCCACAAGGAACAGGGTCAAGACTGATTTGCATATGGCTGGGTTCAAACTGGGGTGGTGTGGTGAGCAAAAGAATGATGGATTAAACCCAGATCCTTGTGACTGGGGGTGAATGTTTGCATTGTCCAGCATTCCGTCCATCAATTGTTTCTTTTGCATATGTCGCCCTAAGTGGGAAGGGTATGCCCAGACGTGGGTCCAGTGCTTACTATACCACTGTATTCAAGCTAGCCTGGCTGATGATGGGTGATGCCCTGAAACCGGTCCCAGGATGCTTGTTTCCGGTCCAGGGAGGACCTGGCTTGGCAGTTCGGGCTGGACTGTTCCCACAAGGAACAGGGTGAATGATGGATTAAACCCAGATCCTTGTGACTGGGGGTGATGGTTTGCATTGTCCAGCATTCCGTCCATCAATTGTTTCTTTTGCATATGTTGCCCTAAGTGGGAAGGGTATGCCCAGACGTGGGTCCCGTGCTCACTACACCACTGGATTCAAGCTAGCCTGGCTGATGAAGGGTGATGCCCTGAAACCAGTCCCAGGATGCTTGTTTCCGGTCCAGGGAGGACCTGGCTTGGCAGTTCCGGCTGGACTGTTCCCCCAAGGAACAGGGTCAAGACTGATTTGCATATGGCTGGGTCCAAACTGGGGTGGTGTGGTGAGCAAAAGAATGATGGATTAAACCCAGATCCTTGTGACTGGGGGTGAATGTTTGCATTGTCCAGCATTCTGTCCATCAATTCTTTCTTTTGCATATGTCGCCCTAAGTGGGAAGGGTATGCCCAGACGTGGGTCCCGTGCTCACTACACCACTGGATTCAAGCTAGCCTGGCAGATGAAGGGTGATGCCCTGAAACCGGTCCCAGGAGGCTTGTTTCTGGTCCAGGGAGGACCTGGCTTGGCAGTTCGGGCTGGGCTGGACTGTTCCCACAAGGAACAGGGTCAAGACTGATTTGCATATGGCTGGGTGCAAACTGGGGTGGTGGGGTGAGCAAAAGAATGATGGATTAAACCCAGATCCTTGTGACTGGGGGTGAATGTTTGCATTGTCCAGCATTCCATCCAACAAATGTTTGTTTTGCATATGTCGCCCTAAGTGGGAAGGGTATGCCCAGACGTGGGTCCCGTGCTCCCAACACCACTGGATTCAAGCTAGCCTGGCTGATGAAGGGTGATGCCCTGAAACCGGTCCCAGGAGGCTTGTTTCTGGTCCAGGGAGGACCTGGCTTGGCAGTTCGGGCTGGACTGTTCCCACAAGGAACAGGGTCAAGATTGATTTGCATATGGCTGGGTCCAAACTGGGGTGGTGTGGTGAGCAAAAGAATGATGGATTAAACCCAGATCCTTGTGACTGGGGGTGAATGTTTGCATTGCCAGCATTCCGTCCATCAATTCTTTCTTTTGTATATGTCGCCCTAAGTGGGAAGGGTATGCCCAGACGTGGGTCCCGTGCTCACTACACCACTGGATTCAAGCTAGCCTGGCTGATGAAGGGTGATGCCCTGAAACCGGTCCCAGGATGCTTGTTTCCAGTCCAGGGAGGACCTGGCTTGGCAGTTCGGGCTGGACTGTTCCCACAAGGAACAGGGTCAAGACTGATTTGCATATGGCTGGGTCCAAACTGGGGTGGTGTGGTGAGCAAAAGAATGATGGATTAAACCCAGATCCTTGTGACTGGGGGTGAATGTTTGTATTGTCCAGCATTCCGTCCATCAATTGTGTCTTTTGCATTGGTGTAATTGACAGCACTAAATGTTGCACATACACCTGTCAGAGCGATGTGCCAATGAAGAGGAGTGACATGCACACAGGGTATGTGACTAGGAATGAATTTATTTGCACCTGCTGTGCCTGTGGTCATTTTGACCTGTCCCATGATTGCAAAGGACAGTCCCCATGTGACGTGCCTATGTGAAGAAATTGTGAATGATAGTGTCCCTTCGGGCCATCCCAGCTGCTGCTGCACCGAGTGTGGTCCAGCTGCCTCATCTTCATCATCATCGTCCAGTGCATCAGGCACTTGGATCCATGGGGCATCGGTGCGTACACATATGTTGTGCAACACACAACATGCAATGATCATCTTGCACACTATTTGCGGGCTGTATAGGAGTCTTCCACCTGTGATGTCCAGGCACCTGAAACGTGACTTCAACACGCCAAATGAGCGCTCCACAATGCCCCTGGTGCGTATGTGGGCCGCATTGTACTGCCTCTGGGCCTGGGTGTTCGGGGCTCGGAGGGGTGTCATCATCCACAGTGCATATCCTTGATCACCTGTGACAGGGGAGAGAGATGTGTCAATTGGTGGTTCGTCATTCTGTGTTGGCAAGCTCATCAGTATATTGGTGTGTGATGTGTGGTACTTTGGGATACATGTCTGACATGTCTTGCATGTGGCAAATTAGCGGCATCCATGTGTAGTACGTTGCTGCACATCTGCTCCTCACTCCCCCGAGCCTATTTACTTGTGTGCGCTGCGCGGTTGCAACACTTGCACTCCTGCGGCACACCATTGTCATGACTGTCTGCGCATGTCTACAAGCCTTACAACGACACTGATATATTGGCCGTTGAAGCTGGTCGTCCACGTGTGCGTAGTCCTATGGTCGGGACATGGAGGGAACAGAGACACACGCAGTGGTTGCCTCGGTGGCCATCCCAGAAGTGAACCACGCCCTGAGCCCCGGGCTATTGATTGCCACTCCTACGCTGGCCCAGCCCACTCCGCTTCCGCTTACAGGGGGGGACGACATGGCTACATGTCCAGGGTCTACCCCACTGCCTGAGGTAACATGGTAGCGCCCACTGCCTACGACACTACAAACACCAGCAGTATATGTCCACATGGACATGTCTGTGCTCTGCATACTTAAGTCTGTCCAGCACATCCCCTCCACACTTGGCATTGTGTACATTCTGATTCATGGGTCACTTGCCTCCCTCGCACATACTTGGTTCCTGCCTCTCACCACATCCTGCTATTGTGTGGCAGAGGTGCCATGACGTGGATGGCTTGTCTGCATGTCTGGCCCCTGTTACAACATTACCATGTGTTGTCGTGTCTGGTGGTGGGCATGTTGTTTGGCATGTCGTATGTGATGTTGTAACGTGTGCATTCCCACAGTTGTGAGTTGCATGATTGTGGAGTTGAGGTGTGTGGTGTGTTCCGTTGGTACTTACCGACGAGCAGTGCATTTCGGTAGGTGCCATCCTGGAAGCGCTGGTTGATGATGGACTGTCGGAAGATGTAGGAATCATGCACACTGCCTGGGTAGTTGGCGACGACGTTGGTGAAGAGTCCCCGGTGGTCCACTATAGCCTGCACATTGATGGAATGCGTGTGCTTTCTGTTGCTGTAATTGTGTGCAGTGTCGGCAGGGGGCACAAGTAGGACATGTGTGCAGTCAATTGCCCTCAACACGTGCGGGAAGCCAGCTACGGCATAGAAGCCTTGCTTAGTCTCCAGCTGTTCCTGCACAGTGTGGGGGAAGTGAAGGTACTGGGGTACCAAGCTGATGATTGCATCCAAGACAGATGTGAGGAACTTTGATAGGGCTGGCTGTGAGACTCCTCCGACTCTGGCAGTTCTTGGTTGGAAGGTACCAGAGGCCAACAGGTGCAGCACAGCCAGCAGCTTTGTCTGCGGAGGGATGTTGGTTCTCCGCTGTGTTGGTACCGTCAGCCTGTGGGCAATGTGGGACAGGATGCAGAGGATGGTCGTCCTTTTGAGCCTGTAGTGGGCAATGACTTCCTTTGGCGTTAAGTCTCCGAGGCTGGTGCGTTTTCAGAAAGACCGCTGTCTCATTCTGCACTGTCTCGGTGGTAGTCCCGGGGGGTGGTCCTGGGGAGGTGGTGGGCCAGTGGGGGGGGTGGCGGTGGGTTTTGTGGGCCTCTTGGGGCTCCGAGCTGCATGATCAGTAGCTCCATGACATGTGTTGGTCTGCCGATGTGGCTTTGCGCTGGGCTCCTGCACATCTAACCTGGGCTTCTATTGGAATTCTATAACGCATATTAGCAAGCCCATTATCGCCGTTTTACCGGCAGTTTCCTGCCGCTAAAACGGCGATAATTTTAACGAGGTTCTTGCTAATATGCCCCAAAGTCTTTTGCCATTTCAACAGCAAAGCCTTTAAGCATAGAACTAGCACAGTGCTGTCCACGCCAAGCTGTAAAATGACAAAAGCCATTTATCACTCCAGGTACAATATTACAGCTTTGAATTGGTAAAATACCAACCAAGCGAACTTGAAATGAATAAAAGCAACACCCGACACAGTGTCTCACTCTAATTAGAGCTCTTCAGAGAGATATAGTTTTGTCCTGACACAAGGGAGCACCCAGTATAAATCAAAACAATACCCTTTCAGGCATAGAGTGACACATAAATTATGCAAAAAAGAAGCAGAGAATTCTGGGTAGTTCCAAAGTTTAGGTGGAAAGCAGTTTCTGTACAGAGCGCCCTCAACACCAGCGACACTCTAGATCTGCTCACCTCAAAATGTCTCCTTTTCTATCAAAGTCTTTAAGCATAGGACTAGCACAGTGCTCTCCACGCCGAGCTGTAAAATGACAAAAGCCATTTACCACTCCAGGCACAATATTACAGCTTTGAATTGGTAAAATACCAACCACAACAACCTAAAATGAGTATAAGCAACCCCCGACACAGTGTACTGCTCTAGTTACAGCTCTTCAGAGAGGATGAGCTTTGTCCAGACACAACGGAGCACCCAGTATAAGTCAAAACAATACCCTTTCAGGCATAGAGTGACACATAAATCTTGCAAAAAAGAAGCAGAGAACTCTGGGGAGTTCTCAAGTTTAGCTGGAAAGCAGCTCCTGCATAGAGCATTCTCAACACAAGCGACACTCAAGATCTGCTCACCTCAAATGTCTGTTTTTCTATCAAAGTCTTCAAGCATAGGGTTAGCACAGTGCCAACAAGGCCGAGATAGAAAAGGACAAACTCTTTTGCCATTTCTACATCAAAGTATTTAAGTATAGAACTAACACAGTGCTATCCAAACCGAGATGTAAAATGACAAAAGCCATTTACCACTCCAGGCACAATATTACAGCTTTGAATTGGTAAAACACCAACCAAGCCAACCTGAAATGAGTAAAAGCAACCCCCAACACAGTGTCTCACTCTAGTTAGAGCTCTTCAGAGAAGTATAGCTTTGTCCAGACACAAGGGAGCAACCAGTATAAGTCAAAACAATACCCTTTCAGGCATAGAGTGACGCATAAATTATGCAAAAAATAAGCAAAGAACTCTGGGTAGTTCTCAAGTTTCAGTGGAAAGCAGCTCCTGTATAGAGCACTCTCAACACCAGCGACACTCTAGATCTGCTCAACTTAAATGTCTGCTTTTCTATCAAAGTGTTTAAGCATAGGACTAGCACAGTGCCATCCATTCGGAGATAGAAAAGTACAAAGTCTTTTGCCATTTTAACAGCAAAGTCTTTAAGCATAGGACTAGCACAGTGCTGTCCACGCCGAGCTGTAAAATGACAAAAACCATTTACCACTCCAGGCACAATATTACAGCTTTGAATTGGTAAAATGCCAACCAAGCCAACCTGAAGTGAGTAAAAGCAACCCCCGACACAGTGGGGGATATTCTCAAGAACGCCCAAATTGCTTAACGCAACTTCTCACATCGCAGTCCATCGCGGGAAAATAACACCGTGTTAACGCAGCATTCACAACCCGGCGGCACCATGCGATAGCCTCACGATAACGCGACAAATGCCCGCGTTAAAATCAACGCGATGCCGAAAAAATGCGAAACCCCAACGCTAAAAAAGTTGCGATGACCCCAATGGCGATACAAAAATCAGCAAAAACCAGCGACAGGCCGGCGATTCCCACGCTCCATGCGTGAGAATGCACTATAAAAGCAGGGGGAAAAAAAGACAAATAAATGCAACTGCGTAGCACCATGGACGAACCCGGACCCAGTGCAGAGGACAACGCGAACCCCACAAGCCACACAGACGACTAGCCAGGAACCCCGGGGCCAGAGAAGGGCAAAGAGAAGAGGAAGAGGAAGACGTGGTTCACTCCGCAGGAAATCCGGGTCATCGTCACGGAGGTGACCGAACACTACCAACAACTGTACGTCACCTCCACTGTGTCATCAGCAACACAAACGGAAATATGGCAGTCCATCGTGAACACCGTGAATGCAGTCGGAGTGTCGAGGAGGTCAATGGAGGAGGTCAAGAGGCGCTGGCATGATGTCAAAAGCCAAACCAAGCAGAAACTCGCTGCCAACCTGAAGGCAGCAACGGCCACTGGAGGTGGGAGTCCTGCGCCACAGGAGGAGCTGGATGAGCTGGAGGAAATGGTGGCCACAGTCATGAGTGCGGAGGCGGTGCAAGGAGTTGGGGGTCCGGACACTGCCCGAAATGACCTGACCCAACATCAACAGGGTGAGTAACCACCAGGGACTGGTGGGACGGGGGGATACGGGCACAATGGCACACATGCACAATCAAGAATAGCACACTGTACACCCACAATGACGGTGGAACCTGTCCCTGATGGCCTTGGCACACTGCAGCACACACAGAAACACCAAGTAGGCCTGTGTCCAACATGTGCACAAATGCCTCCCCCCTCACCAATCCCACAACCTACCCATGTACATGTGCTGAACCCAGCAAAGCAGCGGCTCTGTGAGCCACACTTACAATGCAAGTGACACTGCATGACCACTAGCATGGCTGCAGTCAAAATACATGACATGGAGCACGCCACGACACTGAGGTGGCCCAGTGTGGATAACATTCCCAAAGGAGCAGGTCACACTCTGACACATCCACATGCACATACAACCCCTGACGTCAACAACACATCTGCAGACAAACAATGCACAAGAGTACAAAATCCGTACAGGAGCACAAATGACCCAAGTCGCCAACATCTCAGCACCGTAAAAGCACACAAGTCAAAGGCACACCGCCTCAAAGGGATAAGGGGCCGCTAAATCAGAGCTGCAGGAGCGACTCTCCCACAATGCAGAACACATACATAGCAATCACAGCACATCAACATTGACCACAATGTGGTACAAAGTGCCACACGTACACCACAGAACAGATGACACAACTGGTGCCGCACGTGCGTAGAAAATGGCCTATCACATCAGGCATAGCAGGAAACTGTCAGATGATAATGTACGAGTACAACCTCACATCCGTCATGTAGTTGGAATGTCCACTGTCCCCCATCAAATAGCCAGCTCCTCCAAAGCAGTCACAATGTACATTGTCATGCAGTCAGTATGTAAACATGTACAATGCGTGCACATACATGGAACACACTGTTAACCTGCATCTCCCCTTCACATTGCAGAGGAACAATCAACACCTCCTGCAGAGCAGACCGGACATCTCTTCAGTGATGAGGAGGAGGAACCCCTGGCCATCTGCTCCGACACCCTCCAACGGCTCGTGGACAGCCTCCGCACCCCACCTCCAGGAGCAGGGCTGCCCAGCTGCATCGGGGTGATCCCACCCCTGCACAGACCACAGCAGGAAGCACCCACCACCACGGCTGGCTCCCAGCACCTCACCGAAGAACACATGGCATTCCAACGCCATGTGTCAGACTGCCAGTGGGGGCTGGCTGAACAGGTGCGGGTGGGTTTCGACCTCATGGCAGCCAAACTAGATGCCATACGTGGGTGTCTCAGTCCCATCAGGGACCACTTACAGTCCCTAACGGACACCCACAGTCCGCTCCATGCCCTACAACAATCCTTGGCTGACCTCGCTGGATCCATTACTTGGATACAAGAACTGTCTAGGCAGAGAGGCTCCAGCGACGACAGCACAGAGTTGGCACAGATGCGGAGGACAATGGAGAACATGGAGCGGATGCAGGCAGGAAAGATGGATGCCACGGCTGAACACCAGCGAGATGTAGCTGGGATCTACCATGCCCTGCAGATCCTCATCTTGCCATTGCTGCCACAGAGCCTGTCCCAGATGACTGCTGCAGGAACTTCGACACACACATCTCCGCCCCCTGATGTGTCAGTGGCACACAGTGATGCAGCCATACCACCTCCACCCCCTGATGTGTCAGTGGCACACAGTGATGCAGCCATAACACCACCACACACACCTGGCACACCTGACACAGAAGGCGTATCAGAGGACGAAGATGTGGACGGTAATGACTCTGTGTCAAAAAGGAAGTTGTAGCATTCATCCCCCGCCATATGGCCTGTTCCTGCTTGGTACAGCCCTCTGCATCATGCCCTGGAACTACACCTTCCACTGTCACCCGAAACACTCTGCGACATCCACCTGTACCCCGACATGGACTGCCATATCTGCTCTGGTTACCAATGACACAGCACACAGGCTGCGGACTCAACTCTTCCTCTACCGAATAACTTGTCATCCCTAAAGGACTCTGTTTGGCCCTCCACTGGGCAACCATGTAATGTGGGGTGTGCATGCCATGTACTGCTCCAGCTCCGACACTCCACAGGATGTGAATAAAACATTCCTAATCACACAGATATGTCATGTCTATGTCCAATCAAGTATGACTGTATGGATGACTGTAGGGACATTGATTGCACAAAAAGGCACACCCTGGGAAATGACATCAATGCGAATGTTTGACCGTGACACACATGGCCAATTACGTGACTGTGGAGGTGTGAACTATCTGTGGCCTCATTGATCATGAACAACAATCTCGCAACCCCCCAAAGTAGCCCCACGTCCATATATTAAATAGGGCTGTGTGTAAATATGTCAGAGTCGGTAGGAGGCCTAAAGTAGTGTCCCACATCACATGTGACAACAGAACATCTCTTCGCATACCTACACACACTCAACTGTGTGGACACAGCCTGGTTTGATGGAACACATTGGTCCACATGGCAAGAAGTTGGACACCATACTCACATTGCTTAAGACACGTAAGCACACAGGTCGACCACCAACTCTCCCAAACACAATGTCTGGCTCACAGAGGTGGAGCTGGCAATAGGGACTCACCCCTAAGTGAAATCCGTCAGCCAGTCCCTCCCTGTGCACGTACAATGCTCAATGGGGCACACGATTTGGCATGCAAATCAACCCTCATCACAGTTGAACACTAGTGAAGCTGCGTAGACTTTATTAGCATGTGCGTGTCAGTACGGGCAAGAAAAGGACCACAACATGCAGACCAATGCATCATACACTAACAGGTAGCCAAGGAACATGTAGAGGTGCAAGATATGGGGAGGCACAAATGAACACCAACCATGACGGATGCCGATGGTCTCAGCCCACCTTGCCTTGCTGGACGAGTCATGTGGTGTTTGGCGAATGCTCATTGCACCATGTCAGGGGACACCACTCACAGCCCATGGGTTCTGCATAGCCCTGTACCACCGGACAGCGCTGACTGCCTGCTCTGCTGACAGTGAGCAGGTGAAGGAGTCCAACAAGGTCACATGTAGTACTACATTGCCATGTGTGTACTCTCCCTCCAGCGGTGTGTCAGGTTGAGGAATGTTGCCAGGCACCGCTGTCCACTCACCTTGCACAGGTGTGTGTCAACCCGCAGTCCTGCACGCACATGCATTCTGAGTCCAGGCGAATGCAGACATGTCCACTGCCATGGTGGGATATGTGTCCATTTCCCCAAGATGCAAAAGGGTGTTGGGACCTGTGGCATGGGTTACAATCATTTGTGGCTGCAGGAACGTAGTTACTCGTCCATGAAAGCGAGCGCAGCTTCATGGGCAATCAGTTCCAAGAGTATGTCGTTGTCGACTTCAACGAACACGGGTGCGAGCCAATCCATTAGCTGGTCCGGACAGATGTGCTCCGTCCACGCTGTTTCACCAATCCGCAACACAGCCCAATAGGGGAGCGCTTCCATGTGGTCACTGCACACGAGGAATTGTGCGATCTCACATGCCCAACTGCCAGCACATACGCCCAATTCCAAGGCATCCCATGAACGGGTATCAAGGTTACACTCCTGGTCGTGGTCCAACAGGGGGCGCACACACCTGTCATAATCCAATTCAGCTACCGTTGTGTTGGATAGGCAGACATCCATGGGCCACTCGAATATGCATGATCGGCAGTGGAACCAGGGCTGGACGCAGGTGACGTACGCAAGATGGAAGCTCAGACGGTAACTGATGCGCAACACTGCCAGTGGCAGTGCCCCAAACAAATGCAGCATTCGGTCACGGTACAGTTCCACGTGGCAGGGGTTGTGCATGTGCCCGGAATGTTTTGACATTGCGTTGTTCGCACTCGTAGAACCGGCACTCTTCTGACCTGCGGCTGTTATGTGGATGATATGCCACAGCTCGGAGCAATGAGTCGTATGAGCTTGCAAAGTTTGTACGTATGGGTTGTCCTGTACGTAAGTGTCAATGCCGTTCCAGGCAGGAGTACCTCGGGCAAGGACTTCTGTGTGTGGGGTGTGGATACGTTGATCTTTCATTGGCGCCGTGTGTAGTGTGGGAGTCGTCTTCGTCTGCCATGGTATCTCTCTTAAGGGGTGCCTGCCGCACGCGTTTCCAAGGTCGGGGTTGCAGTTGTCCTTCCGCCTTCTGTATTGATACAAGGGGGCTTTCATCCCTAATGTTAGTCAGACCACTGCTTCTATCCTGGGTATGTGATGTGGCTATCACGCTGCAATAGAGGCTAGGCCTTGGGCTTATGGTGCACCACGAGCGATGAACACACACACCAGTTGCCATGTATGAGCCAAGACCCCGAGCGGCCTTGCGCTCCATGTACAGTCCTTTCGTGCGCATACGCCCTCCGGCTGCATGCAACATTGCAACATTGTTGATTGTGGACTGTGTGGCGCAGACACTGCACCAGAGACACAAGCATCAGTTGGTTTCCTGTGCAGCCCAGATATGAACCACGCCCAGAGGCCAGGGATATTTGTTCACACCCCTACGCTGGCCTGCCGTACACCGACCCAGCCCACTCGGCGTACGTATAAAGGGGGGGACGATGACGCTACATGTCCCAGTTCTTCCCCACTGCCTGAGGTGACATGGCTGCGTCCGCCGGGCCTACGACGAGGCTCAATCATATAGGGTCCATGACTTGCGTTGCACAGAGTCGGTGGCACCGGTTGCACTGCGGCCGGCACGGGCCTACCACCACAGGACGGTGACTTGCTACGCACTGAGGTAGGAACACCTAAAGTGCTGAGCGGGTGTGCAGCCTGCGATGATGACATGTGCACTGATATGGTCTCTGCCATTGCTATATCAAGACCCAGAGTCAAGTGTGCGCCTGGTGGACCGCAATGTAGGCCTGAGCCAGCAGGCAGCGCGGGCCTACCGCCACGTGGCGTTGCCTCGCGTTTCACAGAGTTAGTGGCACCTATAGAGCTGAGCGGGAGTGCAGCCTGCGATGATGACGTGTGCACTGATATGATCTCTGCCATTGCAAAATCAAGACCCAGAGTCAAGTGTGCGCCTGGTGGCCCGCGTTGCGGGGATGCGTGATGCGGAGTCTGCCAAGGTCACGGGCTCCGGGCTCGGAGCTTGCATCGGGACGTGGTGTGCCCTCTTGGAGACAGGCCGGTGGCGGAAGGTGAGCAGTGAGGCCTGGGTGCGCAGGGGCGGGCAATCCGCGCTGGGCGGCTTGAGGGGCTGGGGTGCAGCGGCCTGGGTGCGCAGGGGCGGGCATGCGATGTTGCCGTGTGAAATGATATGTATCCTGCCATCATTAGCTGTGGACTCTGTTTCAGATGAGGGACCTGGTGGCCTGCAGTGTGACCCGGCACGTGGTTGGAGACACACCTGTGGCAGCAGGTGAGCAGTGAGGCCTGGGTGCGCAGGGGCGGGCAATCCGCGCTGGGCGGCGGGAGGGGCTGGGGTGCATCTGCCTGGGTGCGCAGTGTCGGCACTGTCTCTCTCTCCCTCTCTTTCTCTATCTTTCTCTCTCTTTCTCTCTCTCTCTCCCTCTCTTCCTCTATCTCTCTCTCTCTTTCTCTCTCTCTCTCTCCCTCTCTTTCTCTCTCTTTCTCTCTCTCCTCTCCCTTTCTTTCTCTCTCTCTTTCTCTCTCTCTCTGTCCTTTGTTGTGCGCATGACACACCTTCTTATCTTCAATTTTGTCTTGCAGGCTGTGACTTACGGTTTGTCTGGAGAAGACCCGCCATGACTCTTCCAATTATTGATGTTGATTGGAATTTGAATAAATTGATTATTTTTGGAATTCTGTGATGTATGTGTGTTTTTCCTTTTTCGAACCACACATGGATGTTGGTTGGTGTACTTGTGCGACATCAGGCGAATTGTTGTGTTCATGAATTTGTGAGGTGGTAGTGAGATATCTTTGTCCGGGGGTAGGGCCACAGGGGTGGGGTTCTGGGGGGGGGTCCTGGGGGGGGTTGTGGCCCTCTTGGGGCTCCGAGCTGCAAAGTTAGTAGCTCCATGGCATCTGTTGTCCTTCTGGTGTGGCTGTGGGCTGGGCTCCCTTTTGTGGTGAAGGTTGTCGTCCGACTTAACACCAGGTAGGAGCAGGTTTTAAATCTTTGCTGCTAACGCGCCATATTGCATGTTTTGTGGTCTTATCGCCGATCTGGCTGGTCGTTGTGAATGTTGCGAAGTGGTGTGTCCGCGGGTTTTTGCATGGGAGTGCCTACTCTGCATCTCATTAGCGTTAGTTGCCGTGTCATCCGTGGAGATGTTTTTTGCGGCTGCTATCGCAGGAATACTGGTGATGTCGGCTGTTAGCACCAGCTTGTGAATGGTGCGATGTATTTATCACCACCTTGGCCACGATAAAGTGCAGCTAACTGGGCGATAAGTCCTTGAGAATATGCCCCAGTGTCTTGCTCTAGTTAGAGCTCTTCAGAGAGTTATAGATTTGTCCAGACACAAGGGAGCACCCAGTATAAGTCAAAACAATACAGTTTCAGGCATAGAGTGACTCATAAATTATTCAAAAAAGAAGCGGAGAACTCTGGGTAGTTCTCAAGTTTAGGTGGAAAGCAGCTCCTGTATAGAGCACTCTCAACACCAGCGACACTCTAGATCTGCTCACCTCAAATGTCCGCTTTTCTATCAAAGTCTTTAAGCATAGGATTAGCACAGTGCCATCCATGCCGAAATAGAAAAGGACACGGGGGCTTATTTACAAGCCCCTTGCAACACTTTTGCGTTATTTGTAACATGGGAAAAGTGACGTACGGGTGGCGCAAGGGTCTTGTAAATAAGCCCTTAAGTCTTTTGTCATTTCTACAGCAAAGTCTTTAAGCATAGGACTAGCACAGTGCTGTCCACGCCGAGCCGTAAAATGACAAAACCCATTTACCACTCCAGGCACAATATTACAGCTTTGAATTGGTAAAATACCAACCAAGCCAACCTGAAATGAGTAAAAGCAACCCCCCCACACAGCATCTCGCTCTAGTTAGAGCGCTTCAGAGAGGTATAGCTTTGTCCAGACACAAGGGAGCACCCAGTATAAGTCAAAACAATACCCTTTCAGGAGTGACGCATTCATAGAGTGACCCATAAATTATGCACAAAAAAAAGCAGAGAACTCTGGGTTGTTTTCAAGTTTAGGTGGAAAGCAGCTCCTGTATAGAGTACTCTCAACACCAACAACACTCTAGATCTGCTCACCTCAAATGTCTGCTTTTCTATTAAAGTCTTTAAGCATAGGATTAGCAGAGTGCCATCCATGCCGAGATAGAAAAGGACAAAGGGGCATATTATCAAGGAAACGCGATAAGAATCGCATTTCCCGCTTTGCGCGATTCTTGTTAACGCCGCGTATCGCAGGATTTAATCGCCGAGATATCGCGGTATTATCAACGCATATCTCCACGGCGATTAAATCCTGCGATAGCAGCGTGAAACAGAATCGCGCAAAGCGGGAAATGCGATTTATATCGCGTTTCCTTGATAATATGCCCCGTTGCCTCAGCCGTACAATCCACCTGCCATTATAAGTATGGCTTAGTCGGTTTCGAACTAGGCGTTACAAACCCACGATAACCGCGGTTAGCGCGGTTTATTTTATCGCATCGCGGGTTTGCTGGAAGGTTGCTAATATTGCGCTGTCGTGTCAGCGCCGATTTCCATGGAGAAATGGTAAGGTATGCCCACTTTGCATGTCATTAGCGATATTCATCGCTGACATGCAAAGTGGAGTGGAAAGGGCTGCTAACTCAAGGAAACACGCGTTAGCGTGTCCTTGATAATTGAGTGGAAAAGAAAACGCCGCTTTTCGGCCGAAAACGGCTGCTAAAGCGGCAGAATTTGGCTTGATAATATGCCCCAAAGTCTTTTGCCATTTCTACAACAAAGGGGCATATTAGCAAGACCCACATTAAAATTATCGCCGTTTTAGCGGCAGGAAACTGCCGCTAAAACGGCGATAATGGGTTTGCTAATATGCGTTATAGAATTCCAATAGAAGCCCAGGTTAGATGTGCAGGACATCTAACCTGGGCTTCTATTGGAATTCCATAACGCATATTAGCAAGCCCATTATCGCCGGACTTGCTAATATGCCCCAAAGTCTTTAAGCACAGGACTAGCACAGTGTTGTCCACGCTGAACTGTAAAATGACAAAAGCCATTTACCATTCCAGGCACAATATTACAGCTTTGAATTGTTAAAATACCAACCAAGCCAACCTGAAATGAGTAAAAGCAACCCTGGACACAGTGTCTCACTCTAGTTAAAGCTCTTCAGAGAGATATAACTGTGTCCAGACACAAGGGAGCACACAGTATAAGTCAAAACAATACCCTTTCAGGCATAGACTGATGCATAAATTATGCAAAAAAGAAGCAGAGAACTCTGGACAGTTCTCAAATTTAGGTGGAAAGCAGCTCCTGTATAGAGCACTCTCAACACCAACGACACTCTAGATGTGCTCACCTCAAAAGTCTGCTTTTCTATCAAAGTCTTTAAGCATAGGATTAGCACAGTGCCATCCATGCCGAGATAGAAAAGGACAAAGTCTTTTGCCATTTCTACATCAAAGTCTTTAAGCATAGGACTAGCACAGTGCTGTCCACGCCAAGCTGTAAAATGGCAAAAGCCATTTACCACTCCAGGGCACAATATTACAGCTTTGAATTGGTAAAGTACCAACCACAACAACCTGAATTGAGTAAAAGCAACTCCTGACACAGTGTCTCACTCTAGTTAGAGCTCTTCAGAGAGAATTAGCTTTGTCCAGACACAAGGGAACACCCAGTATAAATCAAAACAATACCCTTTCAGGCATAGAGTGACGCATAAATTATGAAAAAAAAGAAGCAGAGAACTCTGGGTAGCTCTCAAGTTTAGGGTGAAAGCAGCTCCTGTATAGAGCACTCTCAACACCAGCGACACTGTTGATCTGCTTACCTCAAATGTCTGCTTTTCTATCAAAGTCTTTAAGCATAGGATTAGCACAGTGCCATCCTTGCCGAGATAGAAAAGGACAAAGGGGCATATTACCAAGAATTTGCGATGTTTTTTTATCGCCGGCTATCGCTGGATTTCATCGCGGAGATATCGCGTTATTATCAACGCTTATCTCCAAGGCGATAAAAAATCCAGCGATAGCGGTGAAACCCAGCAATAGCGCGAGAAATCCAGCGATAAATTCACTGTGCTAATGAAAAGCTTGCTAATAGGCAGGCGAGGACTTTACCTTACAATCCACCTCCCATTGACAAGATGGTTAAGTCAAGTTTTTATCAGGTGTTAAATTCCAGCGATAATCACGGTTTGCGCGACTTTTTTTATCGCTTCGCGGGCATTGCTAATAGGGGGAAGTTGTGTTTGCGACTGTTTGCAGTCGCTTTTAGTTGGAAACGCCTACTTTGCATGTCATTAGCAATAATTATCGCTGACATGCAAAGCGGCAACAAAACGCCCGCTATCGCCATTAAGCTGTCGCTAACAGCTGTTTGCGACAGCTTGCTAATAGGGTAATAAAAATATTGCCGCTTTATCGGCAAAAAGTGCCGCTAAAGTGGCAACACTGCCCTTGGTAATATGCCCCAAAGTCTTTTGCCATTTCTACAGTAAAGACTTTAAGCATAGAACTAACACAGTGTTGTCAACACCGAGCTGTAAAATAACAAAAGGCATTTACCAATGCAGGCACAATATTACAGCTTTGAATTGGCAAAATACCAACCAAGCCAACCTGAAATGAATAAAAGCAACCCCCGACACAGTGTCACGCTCTAATTAGACCTTGCTTTTCAGAGCGGTATAGCTTTGTCCAGACACAAGGGAGCACCCAGTATAAGTCAAAACAATACCCTTTCAGGCATATAGTGATGCATAAATTATGCAAAAAGAAGTAGAGGACTCTGGGTAGTTCTCAATTTTAGGTGGAAAGCAGCTCCTGCATAGAGCACTCTCAACACCAGCGACACTCTAGATCTGCTCACCTCAAATGTCTGCTTTTCTATCAAAGTCTTTAAGCATAGGATTAGCACAGTGCCATCCATGCCGAGATAGAAAAGGACAAAGGGGCATATTCTCAAGGACTTATCGTCGATTCATCGGCACTTTAGCGCCGCAAAAGTGGCAATAGATTTATCGCCCTATTCCCAAGCTGGTGCAAACTGCCGATATCGCCAGTTTTCCAGCGATAGGTTCCGCAAAAAACATCGCCACGGATGAGAGCGACAACTAACGCTAATGATATGCAGAGTAGGCGTTCCCGTGCAAAAACACACGAAAACACCACTTTGCGATATTCTCAACGACCAGCCAGATCTGCGATGCGATCCAAAAACAGGCGTTAGCAGCAGGGATTTAACACCTGCCTTTTACTGGTGTAAAGCAGGACAACAACCTGCAGTATGAAAGGGAGCCCAGAGCCACATCTGAACACCAACACATGTCATGGAGCTACTGATCATGCAGCTCGGAGACCAAAGAGGTCCACAACAACCCCCCCCCGGCCCCCCACCGGACTACCACCGAGGCTGCGCAGAACAAGACAGCTGACCTTCCGAAAACGGCATGGCCCCTCAGCCACACAATTGCAGAATGTGGGGAGAGGTGGGAACCAAGTATGTGTGAAGGAGACAAGTCACACATGAATAAGAATGTACACAATGCCAAGTGTGGCGGTGATGTGCTGGACAGACTTCAGTATGCAGAGCACAGACATGTCCATGTGGACATATACTGCTGGTGTTTGTAGTGTTGTGGACAGTGGAAGCAACCATGTTACCTCAGGCAGTGGGGAAGACCTCGGTCATGTAGCTGTGTCGTCCCCCCTGTAAGCGTAAGCGGAGTGGGCTTGCCCGGCATATGCCAGTCCAGCATAGGAGTGTGAATAAATAGGCCGGGGCTCTGGGCGTGGTTCACTTTCGGGATGGCCAACGCGTCTGCCAAGGCGGCGCCCCTCACCCTGCCACGAGTCCGCCGCCGTGACCGCCAGCCTCCTCAGCCGATCGCTGGCTTCCGTGACACAGGCCCCCAGCGCACCCAGCGGCACAGCACCGCGGAGTTATCTGTGTGCTGACTACTGCCTTTGGCCTACACTGCGGTCAGCAGGTTCCCCAATTCAAGTTGAGTTTTGATTTATTGATGGCGCAGTCCAGTAGGCAACAGACATTGCTTCCAGTGCGGCCCGCCCGGACGACGCATCATCGCAGGCTGCGCACCCGCTGAGCGCTTCAGGTGCCACTAACTCTGTGCAGCTCAAGTCAACGCCACGTGGCTGTGGGCCCTTGCTGACCGCTGCCTCTGGCCTACACTGCGGTCAGCAGGGCTCACACATATCAAATCCAATCCTGACCTGCAAGGACACGCCATCATCGCTGGCTGCTCACCCGCCACCACCACCAGGACCACCTCCAACCAACAACTGCCAGAGTCGGAGGAGTCTTACAGCCAGCCTATCAAAGTTGCTCACACCTGTCTTGGATGCCATCATCAGCTTGATACCCTGCGCAGCTCTTCAGGTGCCACTAACTCAGTGCACCACAAGTCATGGACCCTTTATGATTGAATCTTGTGTGTGTGATTCCAAATCTGGTGCCCCTACCTCAGTGCACTGCAAGTCATGGACCCTTTATGATTGAATCTGTGTGTGTGATCCGTGACCCTGGTAATAAAAAGGGGCCGGGCGCACGTGCCTGTAGCCAGTTCCACTATCTATCTAAGTGTGTCCGTGTGGTCATTATGTATGCATGATGGCCCCGGGCCCTACCACATTACATTGTGCTGTGGACGCGGACGCAACCATGTCACCTCAGGCAGTGGGTAAGACCTTGGACGCGTAGCTTTGTCGTCCCCCCTGTAAGCGTAAGCGGAGTGGGCTGGGCCGGCGTATGCCAGTCCAGCGTAGGGGTGTGAACAATTTGCCCGGGGCTCTGGGCGTGGTTCAGTTCTGGCCTGGTCAAGGAAGTAACTAATGCATGTGTCTCTGTTGTAGTGTCGGCACCACCGGCCCGCAATCGACAATGTTGCAATGTAGCATGCACCCGGAGGGCGGGCTCGCACGAACGCCATGCCAAGTGTTGTGTGTATCTGTATTGCTGCAGCATGAGCCAAATGCCTAGCCTTAATCGCAGCGCGAGTTCAGCCAGGCATGAACTCTACATCTGTGTCCGCCCTATCCTTACCATAGGCCTACACTCACATGGCCGCCCACCTTCAGCGGCCAACATCACAGTGTCGTTGTCAGGCTTGTGGACATGCGCAGACAGGCATGATAATGGTGTGCCGTAGGAGTCCAAGTGATGCAACCGCGCAGCGCACACAAGTAAATAGGCTCGGGGGGAGGGAGGGGCAGCTGTGAGGCAACGTAACACACAGTGATGCCGCTCATTTGCCACATGCAAGACATGTCAAACATGAATCCCAAAGTCGCACACCCCACCCCCAACAACCCACATCACATTTCCTGAATGCAAGCAGATGACAAACTAACATTAGGGATGAAAGCTCCTTTGTCTGAACTATCAGGCTGAAGCACATCTGCACCTCCGACCTCGGAATTGCATGTGCCCTGCACCCCCTGACAGATACTATAGCAGCTGATGACGACTCCCACACTACGCACAGCCCGACGAAAGACCAACGTATACACACCCCACACACAGAAGTCCTTGCTCGAAGCTATCTTGCATGGAATGGGCTTCAAACTTACTCCCACACCATCCATGGCGTGCACACTAAAACAACTCATTGATCCGAGCTGTGGCATTTCATCCACAGAACTGGCGCAGGTAAGAACAGTGCCGCTTCAACCAGAGCCACTAACGCAATGGCAGAACATCCCGGACACATGCACAACCCCTGTCACGTGGAAATGTACCGTGCACGTATGCTGCATTTACTGGGGGCACTGCCATTGGCAGTGCTGCTGATCAGTTGTAATTGTAATTGTAATTGTAATTTGCATTTAACAAGCGCGTTATCACCAGCAGGTCTCTAAGCGCTACCGGAGGGACATATAACCTAGTGAGTGGTGAAAAGGCAGGGGTTAAATGATGCCCCCGGCTTCTAAGAAAAGTACTGTCTTCAGCTTCTTTCTAAAAGGGAGTAGGTACAGTTCCTTGCGTAAGTTTACCGGGAGACTATTCCACAGCCGAGGTATTGATGCTGAGTAGGCTCTTCCTCCAACTGAGGACAAGTTAAAACGGGGGCAAACCATTAGGCAGGCCTCAGCTGACCGAAGCACCCTACTAGGAACATAGTTAGCTAGACGGTCTTTAATATAGCTAGGGGCTAAGCTTCCGCCTTGCCAACGTCACCTGCGTTCAGCCTGTGTTGCATTGTCGATCGTGCATATTCGAGTGGTCCATGGATGTCTGCCTATCCAACAGGACGGTAGCTGAACTCGATTTTGACATGTGTGTGCGCCCCCTTTTGGCCCACTACCAGGAGTGTCACCGTGATACCCGTTTATGGGATGCCTTTATACTTGGCATACATGCTGGCAGCTGGACCTGGGAGATTGCACAACTCCTCGTGTGCAGTGACCACATTGAACCGCTCCCCTATTGGGCTGTAGTGCTAATTGGTGAAAGGGGGTGGACGCAGCACATCTGTCCGGACCTGCTAATGGATTGCCTCACCGTCCTGTTTGATGAAGTCGACAACGACCTCATGTTGGAAATGATAGCCTACGAAGCTACAATCGCTTTCATGGACGAGAAACTACGTACTTGCAGCCACAACAGATTGGAACCCATTGCACATGTTCCAACACCTTGTTGCATCTTGGATATCTGGTCACATATCCCACAACAACAGTGGACGTGGCTGCATTCGCCTGGACTCCGAATACATGAGCGAACAACAACGCGGGTTAACACACACCTGTGAAAGGTGAGGCACTCCCCCAGAGTGGACAGCGGCATTGGGCAACGTTCCTTATTCTGACATACTCATGCATTGGTCTTCATGTTGTGGCACTTATCTTGCCCGTACTGACACACATATGCTAATAAAGTCTACGCACCTTCACTTGTATTCAACTGTGATGAGTGTTGATTTGAATGACAATGTGTGTCTCACTGCCTATCTGGGTCACGGCCATACATGCGCATTGATAGCATTGCCCAGGGAGTACCTTTTTGTGGAATCACTGTCCATACATTCATCCATACTTTCTTACTTGATTGCTCATGGCCATGACACATCTGTTGTGAATTAGAATGTTTTATTCGCATTCAGTGGAGTGTTGAAGCTGGACCAGTACAGGGCCATGCAAACCCCACTTTACATTGTTGCCCCGTGGAGGGCCAGCCTGAGTCCTTTAGGGATTGACAAGTTCATCGGAAGAAGAAGACTTCAGTCCGCAGTGTGATTGCTGTGTCATTGGTAACCAAACAAAATATGGCAGTCCATGTCGAGGTCCAAGGTGAGTGTCGCTGAGTGTATCGGGGGACAATGGAAGGTGTTATTCCAGGGCATGATGCAGAGGGCAGAACCAAGCTGAAACAGGCCATATGGCGGAGATGAATGCTACCACTTCATTCTTACCACAAAGCCAGATTCATCATCATCTTCGTCCTCTGATGTGTCAGGTGCCTCACATGTGGGTGGTGGTGTTTAGTCTGCATCACTGTGTGGCACTGACACATCAGGGGCCGGAGGTGGAATGTCTGCTGCACTGTGTGGCACTGACACTTCAGGGGGCGGAGATGTGGATGGAGTAGTAGCAGCAGCATTCATCCGCGCCAGGCCTTGTGGCGGAAATGCCATGATGAGGATCTGCAGGGCATGGAAGATCACAGCTACATCTCGCTGGTGTGCAGCCGTGGCAAACATTTGTTCTGCCTGCATCCGCTCCAAGCTCTCCATCCTTCTCCTTATGTGTCCCAACTCCCGGCTGACATCGCTGGAGCCACTCTGACTAGACAGTTGTTCTTGGCTCAGAGTCATGACTCCAGCGATGTCAGCCATGGATTGTTGGTGAGCATGGAGCGAACAGTGGGTGTCCGTTAGGGACTGTAAGTCGTCCCTGATGGGACTTAGACACCCACGTATGGCATCTAGTTTGGCTGCCATGAGGTCGAACCTCACCCGCAACTGATCAGCCATCTTCTCCTGGCACCCTAACACACGGCGTTGGAATGCCATGTGTTGGTCATGGGGGTCCTGGGAGACAGCTGTGGTGGTGGGTGCTTCCTGCTGTGTGGTCTGTGCAGGGGGTGGGGTCTCCTCGATGCAGCTGGGCTGCCCTGCTCCTGGAGGTGTCCATGAGCTGTTGGAGGGCGTCGGTGTGGATGTTGGGGAGGTCCTCTTCATCATCAGTGCTGAGTTGTTGGGTCTGCTCTGCAGGAGGTGTTGATTCTCTCTCTGCAATGTGAAGGGGAGATGCAGATTGACATTGTGTTCACATGTATGTTCACGCATTGTACAACTTTACTAACAGACTGCATGACAATGTACATTGTGACTGTTTGTGAGGACATGCCTATTTGATGCGGGACAGTTGACATTTTTACACCATCAGGGATGTGAGGTTGTACTTGTACATTGTCATCTTACAGTTTCCTGCTATGCCAAATGCGAATGGCCATTTTCTACACACAAGCGGCAACAGTTGTGTCCTCTGTTCTGTTGTGAAAGTGTTGCAGTTTGTACCACATTGTTGTCAATGTTGAGGTGCTCTGATTCTTATGTGTGTGTGCTGCATTGTGGGTGTGTTGCCCCTTCAGCTCTGATTTGGCTGGCCCTTATCCCTTTCAGGCGGTGTGCCTTTCACTTCTGTGCTTATACAGTGCTGAGATGTTGCAGACTTGGGTAAATTGGGCTCTTGGTCGGAGTTGTGACTCTTGGGCATGGTTTGTCCGCAGATGTGATATACTTAATTGTGCATGTGTGCCATTGTGCCCATCTCCCCCCGTCCCCCCAATCCCTGGTCGTTACTCACCCTGTTGATGTTGGCTCAGGTCATGTTGTGCAGTGTCCGGTCCCCCAACTCCTGCCACCGTCTCCCCAATGATGACTCGGGTCACCATTCCTCCATCTCATCCAGCTCCTGGTGTGTCGCTGGACTCCCACCTCCAGTCTGCATTGCTGCTTTCAGGTTGGCTGCGAGTTTCAGCTTGGTTTTGCACTTCACATCAGTCCAGCGCTTCTTGCAGTCGTCCACTTCCCTTCTCTTCACTCCGACTGCATTCACCTTGGCCAAGATGGACTGCCATATTGTATTTTTTGTTGCCAATGACACAGTGGAGGTGATGAACAGTTGGTGGTGGTGTTCTATCACCTCCGTAATGAGGATCTGGTTTTCCTGCGTACTGAAACGCGGGTTCCTCTTCTTCTTCTCCTTCTCCTTCCCCTTCCCTGACCCCGAGGTCCCATGCTGGTCCTCCGTGGGGCTTGTGGGGTTCTGGTTGTCCTCTGTACTTGCTCCGGCTACCTCCATTGTGCTTCGCAGTTGTTTGTGTTTTGTTTGTGTTTTTTGTTGCTGCTTTTATAGTGGTTTTTCCCGCCTGACTTGTGGGACTTGCAGGCCTGGCGCTGCTTATCACTGGATTTTTTATCACAGTTGGGCTCATCGCAACTTTTTTCACGTTCGGGTTTAGATTTTTATTGCCGTCCCGGTCATTTTATCGCGGACATTTGACGCGTTATCGGGAAACTATCACGTTACCGCCGTGTTGAGAATATGACGTTAACACAGAGTTAATTTCCCGTGATAGACGGCGATATGAAAAATTGCGCTAACCTATTTTGGCGATGATTATCACACGTTCTTGAGAATATCCCCCAAAGTCTTTTGCCAGTTCTACAGCAGTCTTTAAGCATAGGACTAGCACAGTGCTGTCCACACCAAGCTGTACAATGACAAAAGCCATTTACCACTCCAGGCACAATATTACAGCTTTGAATTGATAAAATACCAACCAAGCAAACCTGAAATTTGTAAAAAGCAACCCCCGACACAGTGTCTCACTCTAGTTAATGCTCTTCAAAGAGGTATAACTTTGTCCAGACACAAGGGAGCACCCATTATAAGTCAAAACAATACCCTTTCAGGCATAGAGTGACACATAAATTATGCAAAAAAGAAGCAGAGAACTCTGGGCAGTTCTCAAGTTTAGGTGGAAAGCAGCTCCTGTATAGGGCACTCTCAGCACCAACTACACTCTAGATCTGCTCACCTCAAATGTCTGTTTTTCTATCAAAGTCTTTAAGCATAGAATTAGCACAGTGGCATCCATGCCGAGATAGAAAAGGACAAAGGGGCATATTCTGAAGGAGCTATTGCCGAGTTAACAGCACTTTATCGCAGCCAATGTTGCGATAAATACATCGTACCATTCACAAGCTGGTGTTAACAGCCCCTAACACCAGTCAATCCGCGATATCAGTGGCCAAAAGCATCGCCACAGATGACACCGGCAACTATCGCTAATGAGATGCAGAGTAGGCGTTCCCGTGCAAAAAGCCGCGTCAACACCACACCGCAACATTCACAACGACCAGGCAGATCGGCGATAAGGCCACAAAACATGCGATATGGCGCGTTAGCAGCAGGAAACTAACACCTGCTCTGACCTGGTGTAAAGTCGGATGGCAGCCGGCACCAGAAAAGGGAGCCCAGCCCACATCCACACCTGAAGGACAACAGATGCCATGGAGCTACTCATCATGCAGCTCGGAGCCCCAACAGGGCCACAACACCCACCGCCACCACCCCCCGGACCCCCCTGCA
Organism: Calotriton arnoldi; assembly: GCA_963921515.1. Classification (NCBI taxonomy): domain Eukaryota; kingdom Metazoa; phylum Chordata; class Amphibia; order Caudata; family Salamandridae; genus Calotriton; species Calotriton arnoldi. The sequence goes on from CAWUFW010014893.1 coordinate 237,208, forward strand.
CCACCCCCCCGAACCACCACAGAGGCAGCGCAGACACAGACCGCGGACCTTCAGAAAACGCACCAGCCTCACAGACATGACACCAGAGTATGTCATTGCCCACTACAGGCTCAAAAGGACAACCATCCTCCGCATCCTGAACATCATTGCCCACAGGCTGACCGTACCAACACAGCGGACAACCAACATCCCTCCGCAGACAAAGCTGCTGGCTGTGCTGCACCTGTTGGCCTCTGGGACATTCCAACCAACAACCGCCAGAGTCGGAGGAGTCTCACAGCCAGCCCTATCAAAGTTCCTCACACGTGTCTTGGATGCCATCATCAGCTTGGTACCCCAGTACCGATACTTCCCCCACACTGCGCAGGAATAGCTGGAGACCAAGCAAGGATTCTGCGCCATAGCTGGATTCCCGCACGTGTTGGGGGCAATAGACTGCACACATGTCCTACTTGTGCCCCCTTCCGACACTGCACACAATTACCGCTACAGAAAGCACACGCATTCCATCAATGTGCAGGCAATAGTGGACCACCGGGGACTCTTCACCAATGTCGTCACCAACTACCCAGGCAGTGTGCATGATTCATACATCTTCTGACAGTCCATCATCAACCGGCGCATCCAGGATGGCACCTACGGAAATGCAGTGCTCGTTGGTAAGTACCAAATAAACACACCACACACCTCAACTCCACAATCATACAACTCACAATCCTGGAAATGCACACGTCACAACCCACATACAACATTCCAAACAACATGCCCACCCACCAGACACGACAGCATAACTCACCATGGGAACCAGGCCTAGCCATGTACATGAGCCATCAACGGCATGGCACCTTAGCCACACATCAGCAGAATGTGGGAAGAGGAGGGAACCAGGCATGTGCGAAGGGGGTGCTGTTACTGATGAATGGGACTGAACACAATGCCAAGTGTGGCGAGGATGTGTCAGACACACTGCAGTATGCAGACCACACACATATCCATGTCCACATACACCGCTGGTGTGTGGTGTAGTGGACAGTGGACGCAACCATGTCACCCCAGCCAGTGGGGGAGACCAAGGAAACGTAGCTTGTCACGTCCCCCCCTGTAGGCCTGAGAGGTGTGGGCTGGCCCGGCGTACGCCAGGTCAGCGTATGGGTGTGAATAAAAAGCACGTAGCCCTGTGTGTGGACCTCTTCCGGAATGCCCAACATCCCTGCCAGGGCGGTGCCTCTCACCCCGCCACGAGGCCTACGCCATGAGAGGTGTTGCCTGGGATCCTGTGCGCCTGCTGCACCACAGACCACTGGTCCCCGGAGCCGTCATGCCCGCCCCTGCACATCCAGGCATCACTGCTCACCTGCCAACACAGGCGTGTGTCAAAGCGGGCCCACCACGTGCCGGTGCCTGCTCCAAGCCCGAGGACCCCGACCTTGGCAGACTCCTCGGATCATCACGGCCACCGCGTCACAGGCCCGCGGACCTCCATTCCTGTTGACGTACTCCACCAGCATGCACAGCGGACAAGTAGGTCACACATATGGAACTGAGTCTTGATCACACCATGGCAGAGTACATGTTTGAAGGCTGAGTACATGTCACCATACTCCCTCCGATGTGGTGCCAACAAGTCTGTGCATAGGACTCCCACCAAACGTGTCTGTGGGCCCTTGCTGACTCCGGGCTTCGGCCTGCACTGCGGTCCTGCAGGCCTCACGCCAATCCAATGCAGTCCGTCACAGGCAGGATACGGTCTCCTCTCCGACTGCACACCCGCTCAGCTCTGGTGCCACAACCTACGTCACCCACAAAAGTAAGAAAAATGCCATTCCAACGTTGTGTGTGAGAGATCCAGGAGCAGATGGATGGACGGCGGTTGGCCCGCGCTGACCGCTGCCTCCGGCCGACACTGCGCCCAACTAGGTTGCACTTTTGGAACTGAGTATTTATTTCTTCATGGCACTCTTCATGTCACAGTACGCAAGGAGAGGAGTAGGAGGAAGACGCGCTTCGGTCCGGAGGTGAAAAGGTTCACCTTTACAGAGGTGATGGGACACTACCAACGACTGCACTGGTGCCACTGACTCTGTGCAGCGCATGCCTACCACACGTGGCTGTGGGTCCCTGCTGACCGCTGCCTCCAGCACACACTGCGGTGGAGTAGGGCACATGATTTGAACTGAGTCTTGGTCTGTACATAGCAGAGTCCATGTCATTGTACAGGCCTCATCGCAGACTGCATCCCCTTCCAGCTCTGGCGCCACTGAGTGTGTGCCCTGAAATCCAAGGGCAATCTCTGTCTGGACGTCGGTGGCGTCTGAGCCCATGGGCTGGAGGCTGTCTTCATCTACATGTAGCTGATACTGACAAGCTGCACAAGTGGGGTCTGTAGCATTCAACTCCGCCATCTACCTGTTCCTGCTTGCTTCTGCCCTCTGCATCATGCCCTGGAAGGACACCTGCCACTGTCTTCCGCAACCCTCTGCGTAAGTCCCCTTGGACATCTACGAGTACCCGCTCAGCTCGTGTGGCACTACCTCAGTGCACCGCAAGTCACCGTCCCGTGGCGGTGTGCCTGTGCCGGCCACTGTGCATCCAGGGCCACAAACTCTGTGCTGCTCAAGTCAGGGACCCATGATGTACGTACCTTGTACTGCTGATTGTCTGCTCACTGTTGTTGTCTTTGCCAGCACCAACCAACCCCTGAGTGGTGGCTTACACTACCCAACACCCATCCAGCACAGGCGTCACTGGAGATGTGAGCCTGGCAATAAAAGGGTCCGGGCGCACGTGCCCGTGGCCAGTCCCACGAACTCACTCTGTGTGTCCGTGTTGTTGTTGTGTATGCATGGGGGACCGGGGTCATTCCACATGACTTTGTTCTGTGTGCAGCGTGCGCATCCATGTCACTGCAGGCAGTGGTGTAGACCTGGGACATGAAACCGTGTCGTACCTCCCTGTGAGCGTAAGCGGGCTGGACTGGCATACGTCGGTACTGCGTAGGGGTGTGGCTATTCCACACGTGGATCTGGGTGCGGTGCAGTGTAGGCCTTGCCAGGGATGTGGCTGATGCGTGTGTCTCAGTTGTAGTGTCTGCGCCACCCGTCCCGCAATCGGCAATGTTGCCATGTGGCATGCCCCCGGTGTGCGTGCGCTGCCGCAGGGGTACATGGGGGAGGGCATGCCTGCTCGGGGTCGGGGATCACACATGCCAACTGTTGTGTGTGTCGCTATTGTCTCTGCATGAGCCAAAGATGTACCCTCAACTGCATGTCGGGTTCAGCCAGGCAGGTGCTCTACATCTGTGTCAGCCCTGTCCTTGCAATGGGCCGACACACACGTGGCGGCCACATTCTGCGCAGCATCATCACTGTGTCGTAGCCAGGCTTGTTGACATGCGCAGACAGGCATGATAATGGTGTGCCGCAGGGGTGCATGTGACGCAATCGCCATGCGCACAATAGTGAATGTGCTCGGGGGTGTGGTGCAGCAGTGAGGCTACGTACTACACAGTGATGCCGCTCATTAGCAACACGCAGTACATGTCATGCGGGTATCACTGACTCACACATATCACACACCAATGAAGCAGTGGGCCTGCCAACACATCATGCAGTACGTAGTCTTGACTCATGTCTCTCTGCACTGTCACAGGTGACCAAGGATATGCACTCTGCGCTTGAATGATGACACCCATCGGGGCCCCGAACACACAGCCCCAGAGGCAGTACAATTTGGCCCACAGACGCACCAGGGGCATCGTGGAGTGCACATTTGGCGTGTTGAAGTCACGTTTCAGGTGCCTGGATGTCACAGGTGGAAGGCTCCTGTACATCCCAGGCCTCGTGTGCAAGATGATCGTTGCATGTTGTATGTTGCACAACATATGTGTACGCAGCAGAGCCCCATGGATACGTGTGCCAGATGCACCGGACGATGATGATGGAGATGAGGCAGGTGGACCACACCCCACTGCAGCCGCAGCAGGAATTGCCCGTAGGGACTACATCATTGGCAATTTCTTCTCTGGTTGACGTCACATTGTGAGGGTCCTTAGCAGTAATGGCACAGTACGTTGACTGACCACAGGCACAGCATGTGCTAATAAATGCATTCTGAGACACATTCCCTGCGTGCATGTCACTCATCTCTACAGGCACTTCACTCAGACACGTGTGGGCGCGACATGTTGTGCTGCCAATTTGGGGAATTGTTTATGGATGGTGGGTGTGTCACCTCTGTGCAGTGAGGCTGTTTAGGGTGTCACGTTTTAGTAATGCCAGTACTGTGTATCACAGTTGTTACGGTATCCCACTCTTCGGCGTTTCATGTGTGTCCCAGTTCATTCCATTTTGGCTGTCATTTGTGGCCGTCAAGTGACAAGAGGGCTTCTTTTGGGCTCTGTTATGTGCCGCCATGATGCAGGGATGCACCCTGTGACTCAAGTCCCGTGACATGGGCGACATGTATGTGGGGGGAGTCACTGCCCCTACATTGGTCCGTGGTTCCATTATTGTTTGTTCATGGACAAGGCACGTCGGTGTGCAGGGGGTGTTGTTTGTCCCTCTGCAATGTGAAGGGGAGATGCGGTTTCACAGTGTGTTCCATGTTTGTTTCCGCATTGGCTCAGGTTACCTGCTGAATGCATGTCAATGTACATTGTGGCTGTTTGTGGGGGACTGACTGTCGGATTTGGACAATGGTCATTTGTTCTGCATCACAGCTGGGGTGTTGTGCTCGGACGTTGTCATCTCACCGTTTGTTTGGTCTGCTTTTCTGGTGTTTGTTCCCGCCTGACGCGTGTGACTTGCAGGCCTGTGGCTGGTTTTCGCTGCTTTTTCTATCGCGCTTGGCCTCATCTCAGCTATTTTTGCGTTCGTGTTTCGCATTTTTGAGGCGTGGCGTTGATTTTAACGCGGACAGTTGTCGGGTTATCTGGGGACTATTGCATGGTACCGCCATGTTGTGAATACTTGGTTAGCACGGAGTAACTTTCCCGCGATGAACTGCAATGTTGAAGGTTGCATTAAGTAACTTTTGTGATGGTTATCGCACTTTCTTGTGAATATGCCCCAAAGTCTTTTGCCATTTATACAGCAAAATCTTTAAGCATAGGACTAGCACAGTGCAGTCCACGCTGAGCTGTAAAATGACAAAAGCCATTTATCCCTTCAGGAACAATATTACAGCTTTGAATTGGTAAAATACCAACCAAGCCAACCTGAAATGAGTAAAAACAACCACCAACACAGTGTCTCGCTCTAAATAGAGCTCTTCAGAGAGATATAGCTTTGTCCAGACACAAGGGAGCACCCAGTATAAGTCAAAACAATACCCTTTCACGCATAGAGTGATCCATAAATTATGCAAAAAAGAAGCAGAGAACTCTGGGTAGTTTCAAGTTTAGGTGGAAAGCAATTCCTGTATAGAGCACTCTTAACACCAGCGACACTCTAGATCTGCTCACCTAAAATGTCTGCTTTTCTATCAAAGTCCTTAAGCATAGGATTAGCACAGTGCCATCCATGCCGAGATAGAAAAAGACAAAGGGGCATATTACTAAGGGCCTTATCGCCGCTTTAGCTGCACTTTTTGCCGCTAAAGCGGCGATAATTTTATCGCCCTATCAGCAAGCTGTCGCTAACAGGCGTTAGCAACAGCTTTCAGGCGTTAGCGGCCGGTTTTACCATCGCCTTGCATGCCAGCGATAATTATCGCTAATGACATGCAAGGTAGGCGTTCCCACTAAAAGCGACTGAAAACAGTCGCTAACACAACTAACCCCTATTAACAAGGCAGGCGAAGCGATAAAATAAATCGCGCTAAGCGCGTTTATCGCTAGATTGTAACACCTGCTACTGAGGATGACTTACCTGTTTAAAGTATAGGAGGTGGATTGTCAGGCTGAATCCATCCTTGCGTTAATGCGAGAAAATCGCTGCTTTTCTAGCGATATTCTCACATTTTGCTGCTATCGCTGGAAATTTTATCGCTATGGAGATAAACCTTGTTAATAGGGTGTTATCTCAGCGATATTTTCCAGCGATAGGCGGCGTTAAAAAAATTCGCGCTAGGCGCGGTTAGCGATAAATATCGCTATTCCTTGATAATATGCCCCAAAGTCTTTTGCCACTTCAACAGCAAAGTCTTTAAGCATAGGACTAGCACAGTGCTGTTCACGCCGAGCTGTAAAATGACAAAAGCCATTTACCACTCCAGGGACAATATTACAGCTTTGAATTGGTAAAATACCAACCAAGCCAAACGGAAATGAGCAAAAGCAATGCCCGACACAGTGTCTCACTCTAGATAGAGCTCCTTAGAGAGATATAGCTTTGTCCAGACACAACGGAGCACCCAGTATGTCAAACAATACCCTTTAACGCATAGAGTGATCCATAAATTATGCAAAAAAGAAGCAGCGAACTCTGGGTAGTTTCAAGTTTAGGTAGAAAGCAGCTCCTGTATAGAGCACTCTCAACACAAGCGACACTCTAGATCTGCTCACCTCAAATGTCTGCTTTTCTATCAAACTCTTTAAGCATAGGATTAGCACAGTGCCATCCATGCCGATATAAAAAAGGACAAGGGGGCTTATTTACAAAGCCCTTTCGCCACTTTTGCTTCGTATTTAACATGGGAAAAGTGACGGTCGGGTGGCGCAAGGGGCTTGTAAATAAGCCCCTAAACCTTTTGCCATTTCTACAGCAAAGTCTTTAAGCATAGAACTAGCACAGTGCTGTCCACGCCGAGCTGTAAAATGACAAAAGCCATTTACCACTCCAGGCACAATATTACAGCTTTGAATTGGTAAAATACCAATGAAACCAACCTGAAATGAGTAAAAGCAACCCAGAACACAGGGTCACACTCTAGTTAGAGCTTTTCAGAGAGGTATAGCTTTGTCCAGACACAAGGGAGCACCCAGTGTAAGTCAAAACAATACCCTATCAGGCATAGAGTGACGCATAAATTATGCAAAAAAGAAGCAGAGAACTCTGTGTAGTTCTCAAGTTTAGGTGGAAAGCAGCTCCTGTATAGAACACTCTCAACACCAGCGACACTCTAGATCTGCTCGCCTCAATTGTCTGCTTTTCTACCAAAGTCTATAAGCATAGGATTAGCACAGTGCCATCCATGCCGAGATAGAAAAGGACAAAGGGGCATATTAGCAAGGGCGTTATCGCCGCTTTAGCGGCACTTTTTGCCGCTAAAGCGGCGATATTTCTATCGCCCTATTAGCAAGCTGTCGCTAACAGCTGTTAGCGACAGCTTTATGGCGAAAGCGACCGTTTTGGTGCCGCTTTGCATGTCAGCGATATATATCGCTAATGACATGCAAAGTAGGCATTCCCAACTGAAAGCAACTGAAAACAGTCGCAAACACAACTTCCCCCTATTAGCAATGCCTGCGAAGCGATAAAAAAAGTCACACTAACCGCGATTATCGCTGGAATTTAACACCTGCTAAAAACTTGACTTAACCATTCTTGTCAATGGGAGGTGGATTGTAAGGTTAAGTCCTCACCTGCCTATTAGCAAGCTTTTCATTAGCGCAGTGATTTTATCGCTGAATTACTCGCGCTATTGCTGGGTTTCGCCGCTATCGCTGGATTTTTTATCACCTTGGAGATAAGCGTTGATAATAACGCGTTATCTCCACGATGAAATCCAGCAATAGCCGGCGATAAAAAAAAAAAAAAAAACAGCGCTAAGCGCGCTTTGCGATAATTATCACAAATCCTAGGTAATATGCCCCAAAGTCTTTAAGCATGGGACTAGCACAGTGCTGTCCTCGCCGAGCTGTAAAATGACAAAAGCCATTTTCCACTCCAGGTACAATATTACAGCTTTGAATTGATAAAATACCAACAAAGCCAACCTGAAATGAGTAAAAGCAACCCCCGACACAGTGTCTTGCTCTAGTTAGAGCACTTTAGAAAGATATCGCTTTGTCCGGGCATAAGGAAGCACCCAGTATTAGTCAAAACATTACCCTTTCAGGCATAGAGTGACGCATAAATTATGCAAAAAAGAAGCAGAGAACTCTGGGTAGTTTCAAGTTTAGGTGGAAAGCAGCTCCTGTATACAGCACTCTCAACACAAGTGACACTCTAGATCTCTCACATCAAATGTCTGCTTTTCTATCAAAGTCTTTAAGCATAGGATTAGCACAGTGCCATCCATGCCGAGATAGAAAAGGACAAAGGGGCCTATTAGCAATAACCGGCGATAATTATCGCTAAGCGCAGTTAGCGCTTGGATAATTATCGCCGGCTATCGCAGGTTTCTATCGCGGAGATAGCGTGCTATCAGCAACGCTTATCTCCTAAGCGATAGAAACCCTGAAGAACAGTGTGAATATCGCTTGAAAACAAGCGATATTCACAATGTGACCAGTGTTAGCTTGGCGATATGGATTTAGCCATGTAATCCACCTCCCATTGGATTACATGGCTAAGTCAGGTCTGGACCAGGCATTCACAAACCAGCGCTAAACGTGTTTAGCGCTGGTTCGTTAATCACCTCCCCTGCCTCGCTAATAGGCGATAGCGAGCTTAGCGACTGTTTCCAGTCGCTTTTAGGTTGGGAACGCCTACTTTGCATGCCATTAGCGATAAATATCGCTGGCATGCAAAGCGGCACCCAACCCGGTCACTATCGCCTAGAAGCTGTCGCTAACAGCAGTTAGCGACAGCTTGCTAATAGGGCATTAGAATTATCGCCGCTTTAGCGGGAAAAAGTCCAGCTAAAGCGGCGATAGAGCCCTTGATAATATGCCCCAAAGTCTTTAAGCATAGGACTAGCACAGAGCTGTCCATGCCGAGCTGTAAAATGACAAAAGCCATTTTCCACTCCAGGCACAATATTACAGCTTTGAATTGGTAAAATACCAACCAAGCCAACCTAAAATGAATAAAACCAACCCCGGACACAGTGTCTCACTCTAATTAGAGCTTTTCAGAGAAATATAGCTTTGTCCAGACACAAGGGAGCACCCAGTATAAGTCAAAACAATACCCTTTCAGGCATAGAATGACGCATAAATTATGCAAAAAAGAAGCAGAGAACTCTGGGTAGTTCTCAACTTTAGGTGGAAAGCAGCTCCTGTATAGAGCACTCTCAACACCAGCGACACTCTAGGGGGTATATTCACAAGAACGTGTGCTAAACATCTCCAAAAAATGTTAACGCAACTTTACACATCGCAGCCTATTGGGGGAAAATAACCCTGTGTTAACGTGGAATTCACAACACGGCGGTACCATGCGATAGTCCGCTGAAAACGCGGCCAATGTCCGCGATACAACCACCTCGACGGAGATAAAAACACAAACCACAACAAAAAAACGTTTGATGAGCCCATTCGCCATGAGGAAAGCAGCGATAAGCCCCGCCAGGCCCGCGACACACACACGGCAGGCTGGAATAAGCACAACAAAAGCCTGAAAAAGAAAGACAAACCAAACAGAAAACAACAGCCAAGCACAATGGAAGCAACCGGAGCCAGTATACAACCCCACAAGCCCCATTGGCAACAAAGCATTGTACATGGCAGGCCATCGTGGACAAGGTGAATGCAGCCGGAGAGCGGAGGATGACAATGGAAGAAAACCAGAACAGCCGGAATGATGCGAAACGCACAAACAAGCAGAAACACGCCAACAACAAGAAGGCAGCAATGCACACCGGAGGTGGGAGTCCAGCGCCACACCAGGAGGTGGATGACATGGAGGAAATGGTGTCCACCACATCAGTCTGGAAATGGTGGCAGGACTCGGGGCCCGGAAACTGCCCAAAACAACAGACACAACAGCAACAGGGAGAGGAACGACCAGGGACTGGGGGGACGGGGGGAGATGGGCACAATGGCACACATGCACAATTAAGCACAGCACAACTGCAGATAAACCATGCCCAAGAGTAACAACACCAACCAAGAGCACAAGTCACACAACCCGGCAATATCACACCACTGAACAAGCACAGAAGTGAAAACCACACTGCCTGAAAGGGAGAAGGGTGAGCCAAATCAGAGCTGAAGGGACATTTCACACACAATGCAGCACACACACATAGGAAGCAGAGCACCCCAACATCCAACACAATGTGGTACAAACACCAACATTTGCACAACCGAACACAGGACACAAGTGCACCCGCTTGTGGCCGGTAAACGGCCATACGCATCTGGCAAAGCACGAAACAGGGACATGATAATGCACAAGTACAAACTCACAGCCCTGATGGGGTAGCAATGCACGTATGGCAGGGAGCCAGAGAGTCCGTGACACACACATTGGCATACAAATCAAGACACAACACAGTTGGAGACAAGTGAAAGTGCGGAAACTTTATCAACAAGTGCGTGTCAGTACGGCCAAGAAAAGTGCCACGATATACAGACCAATGCAGCAGCATGTCTGAATGAGGAACATAGGAAAGCGCCCATGTCCACCCCGGGGGAGTCCATCACCAACACAAGTCAGTGCCAACCCGCGTTGGTTGTCCGCGCATGGATCAGGAGTCCAGTCCAATGCAGCCATGTCCACTGTCGTCTTGGGACATGTGACCAGATTCCCAACATGCAACCAGGCGTCGGGACACGTGCAATGGGTCACATCCAGTTGTGGCTGCAGGTACCTTGTCACTCGTCCATGAACGCGAGTGCAGCAGCGTAGGCCAACATCTCCAATGAGAGATCGTTGTCCACCACATCTGACAGGTCCTCGACGTAATCCATCTTCTGACCCGGACAGATGTGCTGACTCCAACCCCTGGCCCCAATGTGCACCAAAGCCCAATCGGGTAGTGGCTCAATGTGCTCACTGCACACGACGACTCGTGCAATCTCCCAGGTCCAGTTGCAAGCATGCATGCCAAACATCCATGCATGCCATAAACGGGCATCACAGTGACACTCCTGGTCGTGGGCCAACAGGGGGCGCACACACACGTCGAAATCCAGGTCAGCTACCGTTACGTTAGAGAGGTAGACATCCATGGTCCACTCGAATATGCACGAGCGACAATGCAACACAGGCTGAACGCAGGTGACGTTCGCAAGGCGGAAGCTCAGCCGGTAACTGATCCGCAGCTCTGCCAATGGCAGTGCCCCCAGTACATGCAGCAGACGTGCACGGTACAGGTCCACGTGACTGGAGTCGAGCATGTGTCCGGGATGGCCTGCCATTGCATTAGTGGCCCTGCTTGAAGCGGCACTGGCTTGCCCTGTGCCAGTCCTGTGGATGAAATGGCACAGCTCGGAGCAATGAGCAGTGTCGGTGTGCAACGGGTGCAGGCCTGGGGTGGGGTGGGAGTACGTGTGAAGGCCATTTCACGCACGCTAACTACGACCAAGGACTTCTGCGTGTGGGATGTGTACACGTTGGTCTCAGGTCAGGCAGTGCATAGTGTGGGAGTCGCAAGTAAATGCTATCATATCTGTCAGGGGGTGCTGGCCACATGCAAGTCCCAGCTCGGAGCTGCAGATGTGCCACCGCCTGATAGTACAGACAAAGGACCCTTCATCCCTACAGTAACTTCACCATCTGCATGCATTCAGGAGATGTATAGAGGCCTGTCATGGGTGTGGTGGGATGTCTGCGACCCTGGGAATCATGGATGATATGCCCAGCACGTGGCACATGAGCGGCCTCACTGTGTGTTACGTTGCCTCACAGCTGCTCCTCCCTCCCACGAGCCCCCACACTTGTGTGCGCTGCGCGGTTGTATCACGTGCACTCCTACGGCACACCATTGTAATGCCTGCCCGCGCATGTCCAGCGGCATGCCAACAACACCGTGACGCTGGCCTTTGAAGGTGTGCGGCCACGTGAGTGTAGGCCAATGGTCCGGACAGGGCAGACACAGGTGTACAGTCCATGGCTGGCTGTGATCGCGCTCCGAATGAGGCTAGGCAACTGACTCATGCAGCCGCAGGACTGATACACATAACACTTGGCATGCATGTGCCAAGACCCCGAGCGGTCTTGCGCTCCTACATTTCCCCGTCCGTGCGGGCCCGCCCTCCTGGTGCATGCTACATTGCAACATCGACTACTGTGGCCCTGGTGGCGACAACACCCCAACACAGAGACACACTTACTGCACTTCCTGCCCAAGGCCAGGTCCGAGCCACGCCCTGCTCCCCCTGCCGAATCAGCACACCCCTGCGCTGACCTGACGTACGCCTGACCAGCACACACCGCTTGTGCATACAGGGGGGGTGGGCGAAGCTACATGTCCAAGGTCCCTGCCAACACTGAAGTGACATGGTATCGTCCGCTGAAGACAGCACACTGTGATGTTGCAGGGCCCGTGCCCATCATGCTGACACAATGACCACATGGACACACTTGCTCAGATGGTGTGAATGGTTACGGGCACGTGCACCCAGCCACATTTATTAGCAGGCACACATATCGAGTGACACCTGTGTTGGATGTGTGTGGGGTGTGTGCACACCAGCCGGCAAGGGCTGCCTCGTGCAGTCAGAAATCGACAACAGTGTACATCGTAAAGGACACAACCATTCAACCATAAAGGCCCCATGACTTGTGCTGCACAGAGTTAGTGGCCCCGGATGCACAGCGTCCTGCACGGGCCTACCGCCACGGGCCGCTGACTTGCGGGGCACTGGGGCAGGGTCATGAGTGCAGAGCAGGTTTCCGTAGATGACAAAGGGGCTTGTCGCGGAGTGTCTCAGTGGACAGTGGAAGGTGTACCCCCAGGGCATGATGCAGAGGGCAGAACCACGTTGAAACAGTCACTATGGTGGAGGTGAATGGAACAGACACATGTCGGACACCAAGTCCGGTCCAGCCAGATGAAGATGCAGAAAACCCCCAGGCCATGGACTCAGACGCCACCAAGGTCCAACCAGATAGTGCCCATGACTCATTGCGCACACAGTTAGTGGCACCAGTGCTGTTAGGGGATGCCGCCTGCGATGAGGCATGTCCAATGGTGTGGACTCCTCCACATCTTACCCAAGACACAGTTCCACATGTGTGACCTACTTGACCGCAGTGTAGGCCTGAGGCAGCGGTCAGCATGGGCCATTCACCGAGTATCGCCGGCTTAGGTTGGATGGTCCCACTGGCCTGCGTAGTTCAGGTTCAGTGGCACCACGGGACACGGACTTGCGGTGAACAGGGTTGATGGCACCAGGTCAGTTGTTGATAGTGTTCGATCACCTCCGTGACTCTGATCCGGCTTTCCTCCGGACTGAGCCGCATCTTCCTCTTACTCCTCTCCGTGCGTTCACTGGTGTGGACTCTACCATTCATGATTCGCGACTAAGTGCTGGATGTGGGACCTACTGGTCCGCAGGGTAGGCCTGAGCCCTCATCCACGTGTCGCCGGCTTGCGTTGAACAGGGTTAGTGGCACCACGTGTCGCCGGCTTGCGTTGAACAGGGTTAGTGGCACCACGTGTCACAGGTCTGCGATACGGAATTATGCTTCACTGATCGAAGGGAGTCTGGTGCTGTGGCCGCTGCCACGGACCTGGGGTCACTGCCATTCAAGACTCAGGACACAGTTCCACATGTGGGACCTACTGGGCCGAAGAGGACGCAGGTGGAGTATGTCAATGAGAAAGGAGTAATGTGGGCCAGCGTCGTGGGGGCCAGCGATGGTCTGCGGAGGTTGCAGAGGTCGCGGGACTGGGGCTTGGAGCTTGCACCAGCACGTGGTGGGCCCTCTTTGACACACGCCGGTGTAGGCAGGTGAGCGGAGCCTCGTTGGTGCGCTGGGGCAGGCATGACAGGTCTGGGGACCAGCGGCCCGGGGTGCAGCAGGTGCACAGGGACGCAGGCCCCACCGCGCTCAGCGCAGGACTCGTGGTGGGGTGAGAGGCGCCGCCCTGGCAGACATGTTGTCCATTCCGAATGAGAACCACTCCCAGTGCGACGGGCTTTTTGTTCACACCCCTACGCAGGCCTGGCGTACGCAGGTCCAACCCACTCTGCCCGTGCATGCACGGGGGGACGTAACGTGCGACATTTCCGAGTTCCGCCCCACAGCCTGTGGGGACATGGTAGCGTCCACTGGCCACTACACTCCATGCACCAGCAGTTGATCTCCACATGGCCATTTCTGTGGTTTGCACATTGTGGTCTGTCTGGCACCTCCACGCCACACCTGGCATTGGGTGGGTTCAAATTCCTTAGTCACTTGCCGCTCTCGCACATGCCTGCTCCATGCCTCTCCTCACATCCTGCTATTGTGTGTCTGTGGTGCCATGCCGTGGCTGGGTTGTGGGCATGGCAAGGCCAAGTTCCCAATGGAGTTGTGTTGTTGTGTCTGGTCGGTTGGCATGTTGTGTGGCATGTTGAATGTAGTTGTGCTGCGTGCCCATTGCCAGTGTCGTGAGTTGCATGACTGTGGGCTGGAGGTGTGTGGTGTGTTCATTTTGGACTTACCAACGAGCACTGCATTTCCATGGGTGCCATCCTGGGAGCACTGGGTGATGATGGACTGTCGGGAGATGTGAGAATCATGCACTCTGCCTGGGGAGTTGGCCACGACATTGTTGAGGAGTCCCGGGTGGTCCACTATTGCCTGCACATTCATGGGATGCGTGTGCTTTCTGTTGTGGTAGTTGTGTGCAGTGTCGGCAGGGGGCACGAGGGGTACATGTGTGCAGTTGATTGGCCCCGACACGTGAGGGAATCCAGCTATGGCGTAGGGGCATTGCTTAGTCTCCAGCTGCTCCTGCGCAGTGTGGGTGAAGTGGAGGTGCTGGGGTACCAGGCTGATGTTGGCATCCAGGACAGGTGTGATGACCTTGGATGGGGCTGGCTGTGTGACTCCTCCGACTCTGGCAGTTGTGGGTTGGATGGTACAAGAGGCCGACATGTGCAGCGCAGCCGGCAGCTTTGTCTGCGGAGGGATGTTGGTTGTCCGCTGGGTTGGTACCGTCAGCAGGTGGGGGATGTGGGTCAGGATGCGGGGGATGGTTGTCCTTTTGGGCCTGTAGTGGGCAATGTCCTCCTCTGGCGTTGGGTCTGGGTGGCAGGTGCGTTTCATGTGGGTCCGCTGTCTTTGTGTACGCTGCCTCTGTGGTGTTCCCGGGGGGGGCGGGACGGGTCCTGGGGGTGGTGGCGGGCCTGGGGTGGGTGACGGTGGGTGTTATGGCCCTCATGGGTCTCGGAGCTGCATGATCATTGTCTCCATAGCATCTGTGGGTCTTCAGATGTGGCTCTTGGCTGGGCTCCCTTTCATGCTGCAGGTAGTCGTCCTGCTTAACACCAGCAAAAGGCAGGTGTTAAATCCCTGCTGCTACCGCGGCTTATCGCGTGGTTTTGACTCGCATCGCAGATCTGGCAGTTTGTTGTGAAAGTGGTGTGGTTTTTTTGTGTGTTTTTGCACGGGAACGCCTACTCTGCATCTCATTAGGGTTAGTTGGTGGTGTCCACAGTGGAGTTAAATTTTGGGGCAGTTATCGCGGGAATACTGGCGATGTCTGCAGTTTGCACCCGCTTGTGAATGGGGTGTTAAATCGATCTCCACTTTTGATGGGTTAAGGTGGAGATAAATCGGCGGTAGGTCCTTGTGAATATGCCCCTAGATCTGCTCACCTCAAATGTCTGCTATTCTATCAAAGGGGCATATTCACAAGGAGCTATCGCTGAACTAACAGCACTTTATCGCAGCCAAAGTCGTGATAAATATACCTCCCCATTCACAAGCTGGTGTAAACAGCCCACAGCACCAGGTCACCCGCGATAGCAGCCGCAAAAAACATCGCCACAGAGGACCCGCACAACTATCGCTAATGAGATGCAGAGTGGGCATTCCTGTGCCAAAAGGCGCGACAACATCACACCTCAACATTCACAACGACCAGCCACATCGGCAATAAAAACACAAAACAGTCGATAAGGCGCGTTAGCACCAGGAAATCTACACCTGCTCTGACCTGGTGTAAAGTCGGACGGCAGCCTACAAACCAAAAGGGAGCACAGCCCAGGGCCACATCGGAAGGGTAACAGATGCCATGGAGCCACCCATCATGCAGCCCGGACACCCAACACCCACCGCCACCACCCACAGGACCACCCCTCCCTGGCACCCCCCGACCAAAGACATGCCACATCAGCCACACCTAAACATGTACAAAATATTCCGCTTGATGCTGCACAATCACAACTGGTGACATGCATGTGTCTTCACAGAAATGAGCAGCACACATTCACTTTTGAAGCAACAAATGAAACTTTATTAAAATGAACACCGAAATGAAATGAAGACACATGGCCGCTCCCCTCGGGACAATACGTAGGTCACAGCCTGTAAGACAAAAAACATGATGAGAAGGTGTGTCCTGCGCACATCAGAGGACAGAGAGAGAGCGAAGGAGAGAGAGAGGGAGGGAGAGAGAGAGAGAAGAGGAGAGAGAGAGGAAGAGAGGGAGAGAAAGAGAGAGGAAGAGAGGGAGAGAGAGAGAAGAGGAGAGAGAGAGGAAGAGAGGGAGAGAGAGAGAGAACGTGCCGCCCCTGCGCACCCAGGCCACACTGCTCACCTGCTGCCACCGGTGTGTCTCCAACCACGTGCCGGTATGTATAGCTGGACACCAGGTCACACATCTGAGTCAGAGCCGTCAGCTGAAACAGAGCCCAGATACATGACTGGCACAGTACACACACTTGCACAAGACAACATCGCCTGCCCGCCCATGCACACCCAGGCAGAGGCACCCCAACCCCTCCCACCGCCCATCGGAGCATGCCCGCCCATGCACACCCAGGCAGAGGCACCCCAACCCCTTCCGCCGCTGATCGGAGCATGCCCGCCCATGCACACCCAGGCCTCAATGCTCACCTCCCGCCACCGGCGCGTAGACAGGAGGTCCCACCACGTGCCGCTGCAAGCCACAAGCCTGGGGCCCGTGGACATGGCACCCTCCACATCATGCAGCCCCGCTCCGCAGGCCACCAGGTCTCACGTTTGGTGCTGGGTCTTGATTACTCCATGGCATAGGACATACCAGTGCACCAGGCACCATCGCAGGCTGCACACCCGCTCAGCCCAATGGGTGCCACCAACTCTGGGATCCCGGAAGCAAGGCCACATGGCGGTAGGCCCGCGCTGCCCGCTGGCTCTGGCCTGCACTGCGGTCCAGCAGGGCACACAAAACCTGAGCTCTCCGGACCGCCGGGATGGGGCATCATCGCAGGCTGCACACCCGCTCAGCAGCTTAAGGTGCCACTGACTCAGTGCAACCAAAGTCACCGTCCCGTGGCGGGGTGCCTGTGCCGTCCGCAAGGCCCCGTGTGCCACTAACCCTCTGCAACCCCAGTCTGCGCCACGTGGTGGTAGGCCCATGCCGTCCACAAGGCCTCGTGTGCCACTAACCCTGTGTGCAAAAACTCATGGGCCCTTAATGATTGAGAACCGTGGGGCGTCCGTCATCCAGTCACCACCGGCTGAGGGGAATGTGACATCGTCGGCCCCTTATGTTGGCGGAGTCACATGGCCTGTGACGCCTGTGCCGGATGGGTGTGGTGTGCGTGCAAACCTGCCCTCAGGGAGTGGCTGTGACTTGCTGACAACTAGACCAGTGACCTGCACACCACCAGCGAGTACGCCTGCGACGGGTAGCAATGAGGGCCCCCCTCGGAGCGTTAGCGGAGTAGTCTGGCCTGCCGTACGCCGGACCAGCGCAGGGCTTGCAACAATGACTCGTGGGCTCTGGGTGTGGTTCAGTCCATGTCCGGACAAGGAAGTGACTGATGCGTGTGTCCCTCTTGTAGTGTACACGGGACCCTGTACACAAAATGCAATGTAGCACCCTCTGACTGGCATCCCACAGGATGAACATCATTGACACAAGGGAAGTCACTGTCCCTACATTAATGCACACATTCACACATGAATGATGAAAGGCATGACACAGCAGTGCGTCACTGGATGTTTATTGCACATCCAGTGCAGTTATCAAGCTGGAGCGGTACAGGGCAATGCCGAGTACACTACACAATATGGGCACGTGGAGGGCCAGCCAGAGTCCATCCGGGGATGACATGTACTGCAGAAGAGGAAGGCTACAGTCCGCAGTCTGGTCGCCGTGTCATTGGTCGTCAAACAGGATGTGGCAGTCCATGTCGCTGTCCAAGGTGAGTGCATCGGAGTGTATCGGGGGTCAGTGGAAGGTCATGAGGCCATGTGCGGGACCAAGCAGAAACAGGCCAGGTGGCGGAAATGTATGCTAGAGCCTCCTTCTGAGAGCCAACCCATTCATGTCCTCGTCCTCGGATGTGTGCTCTGCCCCACCTGTGGGTGTTGCAGTACCGGCTGCGGCACTATGTGCCACTGACACATCAGGGGCCTGAGTGGATACGCCTGCCACACTGGGAGGCACTGACACACCACGGGGCAGAGATGTGGATGGTGTGGGGGCAGCCGCATTCATCAGCGACACGCCTTGTGGCAGCAATGCCATGATGAAGTGCTGCAGGGCATGGTGGATCCCAGCTACATTTAGATGGTGTGCAGCGGTGGCTGCCATCCTTTCCGCCTCCATCCGCACCATGTCCTCCATGAGCCTCCGCATGTGTGCCAGCTCACGGCTGGCATCGCTGGAGCCACTCTGAGCGGACAGGTGTTCTTCTCTCCGCGTCATGAATCCAGCGATGTCAGTCAGGGCTGGTTGGAGACCATGGGGCAGACATAGACACCCATGGATGGCGTCCAGTTTGGTAGCCATGAGGTCGAACCCCACCCGCACCTGCTCAGCCTTCTCCCTCTTGCCCTCCAGCACACGGCGTTGGAAGGCCATGTGTTGTTCCTGGGGGTCTTGGGAGAGTGCCGGGGCTGTGGGTGCCTCCTGCTGGGTGGTTTGGGTGGTGGGTGGGGTCTCATCGATGTGGCTGGGCTACCCTGATCCTGGAAGTGAGTGGCGGATGAGGTCAATGATGTCTTGGATGGTTTGGGTGTCAATGCTGGTGTTGTCCTCCTCGTCATCAGTGAAGAGTGGCTGGGACTGCTCTGCAGGAGGTGTTGACGTTGCCCCTGCGATGTGAAGGGGAGATGGTGTATTACAATGTGTCCACATGTATGTAGCCGCATGGTACAGGTTGACATTCAGACAGCATGGCATTGTACATTGTGACAGTCTGTGGGTCTGGGCGAGGACCCAGGGTCATTGTGGGTGTGCACTGTGCCATGCTTGCTTGTGCATGTGTGCCATTGTGGCCATCTCCCCCCATCCCCCCAGTACCTGGAGGTCACTCACCCTGTTGCGGTTGTGTTGTGTCCTGTCGAGCAGTGTCCGGTCCCCCGACTCGGGCCACAGTCTCCATACTGATGACTGTCGACACCAGCTCCTCCATGCCATCCAGCTCCAGCTGTGGCGCTGGGCCCCCACCTCCGGTCTGCGTTGCTGGCTTCTGGTTGGCGCTGAGTTTCTCCTTGGTCTTCCACTTGATATCATTCCATCGCCTCTTGACCTCGTCCATTGTCCGCTTGTGCTCTCCGACGGCATTCACCTTGTCGACGATGTCCCGCCATATTCCATTTTTGGTGCCCAATGACACGTTGGAGGTGACGAAGAGTTGTTGATGGTGTTCCATCACCTCCGTGACTATGATCCTGTTCGCCTGCGGACTGAACTTGGTCTTCCTCGTCTTCTTGTCCTTGCCCTTCCCTGTCCCTGAGGTCCCAGGCTGGTCGTCCGGGGTGCTTGTGGGGTTGCGCTCGTCCTCTGCGCCTGCTCCGGCTGCCTCCATGGTGCTTGGGTGTTGGTCAGTTTGTGTGTGGGTGTTTTTTCTACTTTTATGGTGGTTTTTGACACCTGCCAGGTGTGTGTTGCAGGCCTGGCGCTGCTTGTCGCTGATTTCCTCCTCGCGCGATTTGGCCCATCGCGTGTTTTTTGGTGTTGTGGTTTGTGTTTTTATCTCCATCGTGGTGGTTGTATTGCGGACATTGTCCGCGGTTTCGGCAGACTATCGCATGCTACCGCCTTGTTGTGAATTCCACGTTGACACGGGGTTATTTTCCCGCGCTAGGCTGTGATATTGAAAGTTGCGTTACGCTACTCTTGCGGTAGATATCACACGTTCTTGTGAATATACCCCAAAGTCTTTACGCATAGGATTAGCACAGTGCCATCCATGCCGAGATAGAAAATTACAAAGTCTTTTGCCATTTCTACAGCAAAGTCTTTAAGCATAGGACTAGCACAGTGCTGTCCACGCCGAGCTGAAAATAACAAAAGCTATTTACCACTCCAGGCACAATATTACAGTTTTAAATTGGTAAAATACCAAACAAGCCAAACTGAAATGAGTAAAAACAACCCACGACACAGTGTCTCACTCTAGTTAGAGATTTTGAGAGAGGTATAGCTTTGTCCAGCCACAAGGGAGCACCCAGTATAAGTCAAAACAACACCCATTCAGTCATAGAGTGAAGCATAAATTATGCAAAAAAGAAGCAGAGAACTTTGGGTAGTTTTCAAGTTTAGGTGGAAAGCAGCTCCTGTATAAAGCACTCTCAACACCAGCGACACTCTAGATCTGCTCACCTCAAACGTCTGCTTTTCTATCAAAGTCTTTAAGCATAGGATTAGCACAGCGCCATCCATGCCGAAATAAAAAAGGACAAGGGGGTTTATTTACAAAGCCCTTGCGCCACTTTTGCTTTGTTTTTAACATGGGAAAAGTGACGTCCGGGTGGCGCAAGGAGCTTGTAAATAAGCTCCTAAGTCTTTTGCCATTTCTACAGCAAAGTCTTTAAGCATAGGACTAGCACAGTGCTGTCCACGCTGAGCTGTAAAATGACAAAAGCCGTTTACCACTCCAGGCACAATATTACAGCTTTGAATTGGTAAAATACCAACCAAGCCAACCTGGAATGAATAAAAGCAACCCCCGACACAGCGTCTTGCTCTAGTTAGAGCTTTTCAGAGAAGTATAGCTTTGTCCAGACACAAGGGAGCACCCAGTATAAGTCAAAACAATACCCTTTCAGGCATAGAATGATGCATAAATTATGCAAAAGAAGCAGAGAACTCTGGGTAGTTCTCAAGTTTAGTTGGAAAGCAGTTCCTGTGTAGAGCACTCTCAACACCAGCTACACTCTAGATCTGCTCACCTCAAATGTCTGCTTTTCTATCAAAGTCTTTAAGCATAGGATTAGCACAGTGCCATCCATGCCGAGATAGAAAAGAACAAAGGGGCATATTATCAAGGGCAGTATCACCACTTTAGCGGCACTTTTTGCCGATAAAGTGGCAATATTCTTATAGCCCTATTAGCAAGCTGTCGCTAACAGCTGTTAGCGACAGCTTAATGGCGATAGCGGGCGTTTTGTTGCCGCTTTGCATGTCAGCGATAATTATCGCTAATGACATGCAAAGTAGGCGTTCCCAACTAAAAGCAACCGCAAACACAACTTCCCCCTATTATCAATGCCCGCGAAGCGATAAAAAAAGTCGCGCTAACCGCGATTATCGCTGGAATTTAACACCTGCTAAAAACTTGACTTAACCATCTTGTCAATGGGAGGTGGATTGTAAGGTTAAGTCCTCACCTGCCTATTAGCAAGCATTCCATTAGCGCAGTAAATTTATCACTGGATTTCTCGCGCTATTGCTGGGTTTCGCCGCTATCGCTGGATTTTTTATCGCCTTGGAGATAAGCGTTGATAATAACGTGTTATCTCCGCAATGAAATCCAGCAATAGCCGGCGATAAAAAAAACAGCGCTAAGCGCGCTTTGCAATAATTATCGCAAATCCTTGGTAATATGCCCCAAAGTCTTTTGCCATTTCTACAGAAAAGTCTTTAAGCATAGGACTAGCACAGTGCTGTCTATGCCGAGCTGTAAAATGACAAAAGCCATTTACCACTCCAGGCACAATATTACAGCTTTGAATTGGTAAAATACCAACCAAGCCAACCTGAAATGAGTAAAAGCAACCCCCAACACAGGATCTCAATCTAGTTAGAGCTTTTCAGAGAAGTATAGCTTTGTCCAGACACAAGGGAGCACCCAGTATAAGTCAAAACAATACCCTTTCAGGCATAGAGTGACGCATAAATTATGCAAAAAAGAAATAGAGAACTCTGAGTGGTTCTCAAGTTTAGGTGGAAAGCAGCTTCTGCATAGAGCACTCTCAACACCAGCGACACTCTAGATCTACTCACTTCAAATGTCTGCTTTTCTATCAAAGTCTTTAAGCATAGGATTAGCACAATGCCATCCATGCCGAGATAGAAAAGAACAAGGGGGGCTTATTTACCAGGCCCTTGCGCCACTTTTGCTTCATTTTTAACATGGTAAAAGTGACGTACGAGTGGCGCAAAGGGCTTGTAAATAAGCACCTAAGGGGCATATTCACAAGGAGCCATCGCCGAATTAACGGCATATTATCGCAGCCAAAGTCGTGATAAATTTACCTCCCCATTCACAAGCCGGTGTTAACAGCCCACAGCACCAGTTTACCAGCGATAGCAGCCGCAAAAAACATCGCCACATAGGACCCCCGCAAATATCGCTAATGAGATGCAGAGTAGGCGTTCCAGTGCCAAAAGCCGAGACAACATCACACCTCAACATTCACAACGACCAGCCACATCGGCGATAGAAACACAAAACAGGCGATAAGGCGCGTTAGCACCAGCAAATTTACACCTGCTCTGACCTGGTGTAAAGTCGGACGGCAGCCAGCACCACAAAAGGGAGCACAGCCCAGGGCCACATCCGAAGGGCAACAGATGCCCTGGAGCCACTCATCATGCGGCCCGGACACCCAAGAGGGCCACAATACCCACCCCCTCCACCCCAGGACCCCAACCCACACCCGGAACAACCCCCCCGGACCACCACAGACGCAGCGCAGACAAAGACAGCAGAACCCCAGGAAACGTACCAGCCGCACAGACCCAACATCTGACAATGTCACCGTCCACTACAGGCTGAAAGGGACAACCATCCCACGCATCCTGACCATCATCGCCTAACAGGCCTACGCACCAACACAGCGGACAACCAACATCCCACCCCACACAAAGCTGTTGGCTTGGGTGCACCTGTTGGCCCCTGGTACCCCCCAAACAACACCCGCCAGAGTTGGAGGAGTCACACAGCCAGCCACATCCAAGTCCCCCACACCTGTCCTGGACATCACCATCACCCTGGTACCCCAGTCCCCATACATACAACACAATGCGCAGGATCCGCTGGAGACCAAGCAAGGACCATACGCCATAGCAGGATGCACGCACGTGTTGGGGGCAATCCACAGCACACATGTACTACCTGTGCCCCCTGGTGACACAGCACACAATCACCTCAACAGGAAGCACACATCTCACATCAATGTGCAGGCAACAACAGAACACAGTGGAACGTCCAACAATGTCGCCTTCAAATACACAGCCAGAGTGCATGATACCTTCATCCTCCGACAGTCCATCATCAACCAGCGTTCCCAGGATGGCAACAAGGGAAATGCAAACCCCCTTGGCAAGTTCAAAATGAACACCCCACACACCTCAACTCCACAACCATGCAACTCACAACTCTGGCAATGCACACATCACAAAATCACAACCAACATGCACAACAACATGACCACCCACCAGACACGACAGAACAACTTACAATGGTAACCTGGGCAAGCCCTGAACATGAGCCATCAACGGCATGGCACCTCAGCCACATAATAGCCGAATGTGGGTAGAGGTGGCAACCAGGCATGTGTGAAGGATGCAGTAGAACCATGATCGGGAAAGCACACAATGCCAAGAGTGGCGGAGATGTGCTGGACAGACAGCAGTATGCAGAACACACCCATATCCATGGCGACATACACCTCTGGCGAATGGAGTGCAGTGGACAGTGGACGCAACCATGCCACCCCGGCCAGTGGGGGAACTCGCGGAAATGTTGCCTGTGACGAAACCCCCTAAGCGTCATCGGAGTGGGATGGCCCGGCGTAGGCCACTCCAGAATAGGGGTGTGAATAAAAAGCACGTAGGCCTGGGCGTGGTCCTCTCCCGGAAAGCCCCACGTCTCTGCCAGGGCGGCGCTTCTCACCCCACCACGAGGCCGACGCCGTCCTCATGAGCGTAGTTGCCTGCGATGCTGTGCGCCTGCCGGACCCCAGCACGCTGGACCACGAACCCGTCAGGCCCGCCCCTGCGCAGCCAGGCCACACTGATCACCTGCCGACACCAGCGTGTGTCAAGGAGAGCCCACCACGTGCCGGCACAAGCTCCAACCCCGAGTCCCGCGACCTTGGCAGCCACCTCAGACCATCACGGCCTCTACGACACAGGCCCGCTTTATTCCGTTCTCGTTGACGTACTCCACTGCCGCCTTCGGCCTACACTGCGGTCCAGTAGGTCACAGAGTCTTGATTTGGAAATGTTGGAGTTCACATCTGTGTACCGGCATCATCGCAGACTGCATCCCCTCTCAGCACCTGTGCCACTAAGTGTGTTCCCCGACATTCATGGACACTCACTGGTCGTACATTGGTGGCGTTTCAGTCTATGGACTAGGGGCTAGTTTTCATCCTCATGTAGCTGATACATGTTGGTGAAAACGAGGGTTGCGCTTTCCACTCCTCCATTTGCTGCTTCCAGATAACATCAGACCTTCCGCATCATGCCCTGGAGGACACCTTCCACTGTCCCCCGCAACCCTCCGCAACATACACCTCGGACATTGATGAGGACCCGCTCAGGTCGCATGGCCCATCTGACTGCACCGCAAGTCACCGTCCCGTGGCTGGGTGCCTGTGCCGGCCGCAGTGCATCCGGGGCCACTAACTCTGTGCTGCTCAGGCCTGGGACCCCTTCTTCTGAGACATTGAATGGCCTCTGTAGCGATGGTCTTGGGGTCATCAACGCCATGGGTCTGTGGCCATGCGCTGTCCGCATCCTCCGGCCTCAACTGAGGGCCACCAGGGCCCACACATAGCATCGAGTCTTGACCGGCCCGGATGTCGCATCACCGCAGGAGGCACACGCAACCACCGCAAGGACCACCTCCAACCGCCATCTGCCAGAGTCGAAACGGTGTTCCTGACAGACCTACAGAGTTGCTCAGACCTGTCGTGGATGCCATCATCGGCCTGTTACCCTGCTCAGCACTCCAGGTGCCAGTGACTCAGTGCACCGCAAGCCATTGTCCGTTACTGATTGAGTTTTGTGCTATTGTGCGGTTGCGCAGCAATGTCACCTCATGTAGTGGGGTAGACCGGGGACTATGATGAGGAAGATGTGTCAAGTGTGTGGACGGGAGAAGGCACAGACAATGGGAGGGCAGGAGGCAACAGCCCAAAGGCAGGAATGCAGACTGGTGGTGGCAGTCAAGCTACACACCCGGATCTATTGCTGGGTATTGCGCTGTGGACTGCGGACGCAACTGTCACCTCAGGCAGTGTGGGAGACCTGGGACGTTGATGAGGAAGTTGATGCAGGTGTAACACACCCCACTGCATCTGCATCAGGACTAACCCGAAGGGACACAATCCTAGCAATTTCCTCACATGAGCGCGCTCTTCTCTAGTGCCCCTACCTCAGTGCACTGCAACTCACGGAACCTCCTGACTGATTGTTGGGTGACCTCTGTCCTTACTCCAGATCCCTCCATGTTGCTCTGCAGTTGACTCTGTTATGCTGGTGTTTTCTGTTTCCATTACACTGGTGTCCAGTGTTCAGGTTGTTGCCAGCACCAAGCACTCCGTGCGGGCTGGCTTATACTCACCCCACACACATCCAGCACAGGCGTCACTGTACATGTGGCCCTGCCAATAAGGGGCCGGGCGCACGGCCCGTAGCCAGTTCAACATGATATGTGCATGTGTCCCTGTGGTCTTGTTGTATGCATGGGGGCCCTGGGCCCTACGACATTACATTGTGCTGTGTACAGCGGACGCAGACATGTCACCGCAGGCAGTGGGTGAGAACCTGGACATGTAGCTTTGTCGTCACCCACTCAATTCGTAAGGGGAGTGGACTGTGCCGTCGTACGCAGAGCCAACGTGGGTGTGTGACTGATATGTGTGTGCCCCTGGGCATGGTTCTGTACTGGGTATATGCATCTGCATGTGTCTCTATGGCAGTGTGGGTCTCCTTTATGGGGTGTAGGTGGTCCCTGAAGGGTATTGGACACCCACGTATGTGCTCTAGTTCGCATTCCATGGGTTCGGCAACACCCGCACCTGTTGGGCCACCTCCTTTTGGCATTCTGACACCTGGCATTGGGGTGCCATGTGTGGGTAGGTGAAGTATTGTGAGTCTGCCGTGATTGCGGGTGCTTCATGCTGTGTGGTCTGTTGCAGGGGCTGGGTTCTCCTCTGAGTAGCTTGTCTGCCCTGGTCCTGGTGGTGGGTTGTGTGGGATGTCCATGGGCTGTTGTAGGGCGTCGGTGTCGAAGGTGTGGTGTTCGTCTCCTGCCTCACTGATGGGTTGTCTGTTCTGACCTGCTGGAGGTGTTGTTTGTCCCTCTGCATTGTGAAGGGGAGGTGCATGTTGGCATTGTGTTGGCGCCTTGTTCTTGTCGACATGCAGACTGTGTGACAATGTACATTGTGACTGTTTGGGCGGTGGTGGCTATTTGAGTTGGGACAGTGTACATTTGGCCTACATGGCTGATGTGGGGTTGTAGCCGTAGATATGCATCTCACAGTTCCCTGCTCTGTCCAATGTGATTGTTCTGTTTCTGCGCCTGGGAGGACCCAGTTGTGTCCCCTGTTCTGCAGTGTGGGTGTTGCACTTTGTGCCACATTGTCATGGTATGTGCTGTGATTGCTATGTGTGTGTGCTGCAGTGTGCCACGGGGATGGGGGACATGTCCCTGGGTAATTGTGGGTGTGCAGTGTGCTACACCTCGTTGTGCATGTGTGCCATTGTGCCCATCACCCCCGTCCCCCCAGTCCCTGTTGGATCCTCACCCTGTTGTTGTTGTGTGGGGTCCTGTCGAGCTGTGTCCATACTCCCACCTCCTTGCACCGTCTCCACACTGATGACTGTGGCCTGGGTTTCCTCCAGCTCCTCCTGTGGCGCTGGACTGCCACCTCCTGTCGCCGTTGCTGCCTTCCTGTTGGCAGTGGGTTTGTGCCTGGTTTAGGTTGTCACGTCCTGGCGGCGCCTCTTGGCCTCCTGGATTGGCCTCCTGGGCACTCCGACTGCATTCCAGGTGGTCTGCTTGTGGGTCAGTTGCTGGTGGTGTTCTGTGACTCCGTGGCGCTGGTCTTGTTTTCCTGCGGTCTGCACCCCGTCTTCCTCTCCCTTTTCTCCTTGGCCTTCCCCGACCCCGTTGTTCCTTGCTGGTGGTCTGTGGGGGTTGTGGGGGTCGTGTTGACCTCTGCGCTGGGTCAGGGTGCATCCATGTTGCTACGTGCTTTGGCTTGTTTCTGGTGTGTTGTTTCTGTGGTTTTTATGGTGCAATTTCCCGCCAGACGCGTGGGATTTTCAGGCCTGAGGCTGCTTTTCGCTACTTTTTGTACCGCGATTGGCCTCATCGCATGATTTCTCGCGTTTCGCATTTTTTCGGCGTGGCGTTGATTTTCACGCTGACATTTGACGCGTTATCTGGTGACTATCGCTTGCTACCGCCTTGTTGTGAATTCCACGTTGACACAGGGTTATTTTCCCGCGATAGGCTGCGATATTGAAAGTTGCGTTACGCTACTCTTGTGGTAGTTATCGCACGTTCTTGTGAATATACCCCTAAGTCTTTTGCCATTTCTACAGCAAAGTCTTTAAGCATAGAACTAGCATAGTGCTGTCCACACCGAGCTATAAAATGACAAAAGGCATTTACCACTCCAAACACAATATTACAGCTTTGAATTGGTAAAATACAAACCAAGCCAACCTGAAATGAGTAAAAGCAACCCCGACACAGTGTCTCACTCTAGTTAGAGCTCTTTAGAGAGGTACAGCTTTGTCCAGACACAAGGGAGCACCCAGTATAAGTCAAAACAATACCCTTTCAGGCATAGAATGACGCATAAATTAAGCAAAAAGAAGCAGAGAATTCTGGGTAGTTCTCAAGTTTAGGTGGAAAGCAGCTCCTGTACAGAGCACTCTCAACACCAGCGACACTCTACATCTGCTCACCTCAAATGTCTGCTTTTCTATCAAAGTCTTTAAGCATAGGATTAGCACAGTGCCATCCATGCTGAGATAGAAAAGGACAAAGGGGCATATTAGCAAGACCGGCGATAAAATTATCGCCGGTTTAGCGGCAGGAAACTGCCGCTAAAACGGCGATAATGGGCTTGCTAATATGCGTTATAGAATTCCAATAGAAGCCCAGGTTAGATGTCCTGCACATCTAACCTGGGCTTCTATTGGAATTCTATAACGCATATTAGCAAGCCCATTATCGCCGTTTTAGCGGCAGTTTCCTGCCGCTAAAACGGCGACAATTTTATCGCCGGTCTTGCTAATATGCCCCAGTCTTTTGCCATTTCTACAGCAAAGTCTTTAAACATAGAACTAGCACAGTGCTGCCCACGCCAAGCTGTAAAATGACAAAAGCCATTTACCACTCGAGGAACAATATTACAGCTTTGAATTGGTAAAATACCAACCAAGCCAATATGAAATGAGTTATAAAAAAAAAAAAAAACAACCCCCAACACAGTGTCTCACTCTAGTTAGTGGTTTTCAGAGCAGTATAGCTTTGTCCAGCCACAAGGGAGCACTCAGTATAAGTCAAAACAACACCCATTCAGTCATAGAGTGACGCATAAATTATGCAAAAAAGAAGCAGAGAACTCTGAGTAGTTCTCAAGTTTAGGTGGAAAGCAGCTCCTGTATAGAGCACTCTCAACACCAGCGAAACTCTAGATCTGCTCACCTCAAATGTCTGCTTTTCTATAAAAGTCTTTAACCCCTTCCGTGCTCATGACGAGCTCAGCTCGTCATGCTGCGCGGTAGCGCTGTGCGCATGACGAGCTGAGCTCGTCACGACCCCACCCGCGATCGGAATGTCCAGCACACGAGCGGAATTCCGATCGCGGTCAAGGGGTTAAGCATAGGATAAGCACAGTGCCACCCATGCCGAGATAAACAAGCATTTGCAATGCAATAGGTCTCACATTATTAAAGTTTGAGCTATTGGCATTGCTAAATAATGCAACACCAATAGCTCAAACTTTAAATGTGCGGCGCGGGGGGGGGAGGGTGTTTGGGAGGGGGGCATCCAGTGGCTGTTTGTGTGAGGAGTCCGAGCACAAGGCAGGCGCTGCGGCGCTCGAGCGGGCTGACACAAACGGCAACTGTAAAGAAACGGTGTGTCAGCCGCAGCAAGACTGTGCACACTGTACAGGTTGACGAATTCCCAGAAACGAAAAACTCGCAACACTAAAGCCACTGCGCATAACGATATTAATTTCAGAGCTGTAAAAAGTGGGTATTTTTATACATTCACCAATTTAGTGCGCGCACTATATCCACTTCAAAAGGGGAATGCTGCGTGGGCCCGGCTGCAAGTCGAACTTATTGTCTTAACTGTTTGTACAACATGCTAACTGCCCATACCGAGCTATTATGGATAATCTAAGCAATAACATTAATAACAGCAAGGAATCTAACAATAACATCCGTAATTATTGTTAGCATTATTTCAATTGGAAACATTTTAGGATTTTTTGTGTTGCTAGCAGAAATCTTGCATTTTGGTTGATAGCATTCTTTAATAATGTTTGTAGTAAACCCCCAAAAAAACATCCCGCCACCAATACGAAGCTTTCCCACTAAATTGCGTAAACAACAGCGGTGTAATTGTGACAGCATTATTGTACAAGACGGCGTTTATTTCATTAGCGCATAGATAGAAACAACAACAAAGCAAAACCAGTGGTGCGCGCGCACCACAGAGGAGCGGGGGGAAAGGGAGCGAGGCAGCGAGGTGAACGTGCGCTGCTGCGCGTGCTAGACACCGGTGGGAATGGGCGGGGCAAAGGCGGGACATGCGCCCGCCTTTGCCCAATTGTGTGCTGTATTTTTTTTTAAAAAAGAACGCTAAATCCAATGGCATCCTGCAAAAGCAAAACCACACGAACGAGCGTGTGGTTAGCTTTCTGAAGCCCATACAAGAGGTCTCGCGCTGTACGAGCAGGGCTGCGCACTGCAACGCTAGGCGCGAGACCTAAAAAGGACAAGGGGGCTTGTTTACAAAGCCCTTGCGCCACTTTTGCTTCGTTTTTAACATGGGAAAAGTGACGTACGGGTGGCGCAAGGGGCTTGTAAATAAGCCCCTAAGTCTTTTGCCATTTCTACAGCAAAGTCTTTAAGCATAGGACTAGCACACTGCCATCCATGCCGAAACGGAAAAGAACAGAGGAGCAGATTTACAAACACCTTGTGCTACTTTTGCATCACTTTTCCCATGTTTAAAGTGACGCAAAAGGCTTGTAAATCTGCCCCAAAGTCTTTAAGCATAGAACTAGCACAGTGCTGTCCACGCCGAGCTGTAAAATGACAAAAGCCATTTACCACTCCAGGCACAATATTACAGCTTTGAATTGTTAAATACCAACTAAACCAACATGAAATGAGTAAAAGCAACCCCTGACACAAAATCTCACTCTAGTTAGAGTTTTTCAGAGAGGTATAGCTTTGTCCACACACAAGGGAGCACCCAGTATAAGTCAAAATAATACCCTTTCAGGCATAGGGTGACGCATAAATTATGCAAAAAGAAGCAGAGAACTCTGGGTAGTTCTCAAGTTTAGGTGGAAAACAGCTCCTATATAGAGCACTCTCAACACCAGCAACACTCTAGATTTGCTCACCTCAAATGTCTTCTTTTCTATCAAAATCTTTAAACATAGGATTAGCACAGTGCCATCCATGCCGAGATAGAAAAAGGATAAAGGGGCATATTATCAAGGAATAGCGATATTTATCGCTAACCGCGCTTAGCATGAATTATTTTAACGCCGCCTATCGCTGGAAAATATCGCTGAGATAACACCCTATTAACAAGGTTTATCTCCATAGCGATTAAATTTCCAGCGATAGCGGGAATATGTGAGAATATCGCTGGAAAAGCAGCGATATTCTCGCATTAACACAAGGATGGATTCAGCCTGACAATCCACCTCCTATACTTTAAACAGGTAAGTCATCCTCAGTAGCAGGTGTTAAAATCTAGCGATAAACGCGCTTAGCGCGATTTATTTTATTGCTTCGCCTGCCTTGTTAATAGGGGTTAGTTGTGTTAGCGACTGTTTACAGTCGCTTTTAGTGAGGAACGCCTACCTTGCATGTCATTAGCGATAATTATCGCTGACATGCAAGGCGATGTAAACCCGGCCGCTAACGCCTGAAAGCTGTCGCTAACGCCTGTTAGCGACAGCTTGCTAATAGAGCGTTAAAAATATCACCGCTTTAGCGGCAAAAAGTGCCGCTAAAGCGGCGATAAAGCCCTTGATAATATGCCCCAAAGTCTTTTGCCATTACTACAGCAAAATTTTTAAGCATAGGACTAGCAAAGTACTGTCCACACCAAGCTGTAAAATGACAAAAGCCATTTACCACTCCAGGCGCAATATTACAGCTTTGAATTGGTAAAATACCAACCAAGCCAACCTTAAATGAGTAAAATCAACCCCCGACACAATGTCTCGCTCTAATTACAGCTTTTCAGAGAGATATAGCATTGTCCAGACACAAAGGAGCACCCAATATAAGTCAAAACAATACCTTTTCAGGCATAGAGTGACACATAAATTATGCAGAAATGAATAAGAGAACTCTGGGTAGTTTTCAAGTTTAGGTGGAAACCAGCTTCTGTGTAGAGCACTCTAAACACCAGTGACACTCTGGATCTGCTCACCTCAAATGTCTGCTTTTCTATCAAAGTCTTTAAGCCTAGGATTAGCACTGTGCCATCCATGCCGAGATAGAAAAGGACAAAGACTTTTGCCATATCAACAGCAAAGTCTTCAAGCATAGGACTAGCACAGTGCTGTCCACACCGAGCTGTAAAATGACAAAAGCCATTTACCACTCCAGGCACAATATTACAGCTTTGAATTGCTAAAATACCAACAAAGCAACCCCCGACAGTGTCTCACTCTAATCAGAGCTTTTCAGAGAGATAAAGCTTTGTCCAGACACAAGGGAGCACCCAGTATAAGTCAAAACAATACCCTTTCAGGCATAGAGTGATGCATAAATTATGCAAAAATGAATAAGAGAACTCTGGGTAGATTTCAAATGTAGGTGGAAAGCAGCTGCTGTGTAGAGCACTCTCAACACCAGTGACACTCTAGATCTGCTCACCTCAAATGTCTGCTTTTCTATCAAAGTTTTTAAGCATAGTATTATCACAGTGCCATCCATGCCGAAATAGAAAAGGACAAAGTCATTTGCCTTTTCTACGGCAAAGTCTTTAAGCATAGGACTAGCACAGTGTTGTCCACGCCGAGCGTAAAATGACAAAAGCCATTTACCACTCCAGGAACAATATTACAGCTTTGAATTGGTAAAATACCAACAAAGCCAACATGAAACGAATAAAAACAACCCGAGACACAATGTCTCATTCCAGTTAGTGGTTTTCAGAGAGGTATAGCTTTGTCCAGCCACAAGGGAGCACCCAGTATAAGTCAAAACAACACCCATTCAGTCATAGAGTGACGCTTAAATTATGCAAAAAAGAAGCAGAGAACTCTGGGTAGTTCTCAAGTTTAGGTGGAAAGCAGCTCCTGTATAGAGCACTCTCAACACCAGCGAAACTCTAGATCTGCTCACCTCAAATGTCTGCTTTTCTATAAAAGTCTTTAAGCATAGGATAAGCACAGTGCCATCCATGCCGAGATCAAAAAGGACAATGGGGCTTATTTACAAAGCCCTTGCGCCACTTTTGCTTCGTTTTTAACATGGGAAAAGTGACGTACGGGTGGCACAACGGGCTTGTAAATATGCCCCTAAGTCTTTTGCCATTTCTACAGCAAAGTCTTTAAGCATAGAACTAGCACAGTGCTGTCATGCCAAGCTGTAAAAGGACAAAAACCATTTACCACTCCAAGCACAATATTACAGCTTTGAATTGGTAAAATACCAACCAAACCATCCTGAAACGAGTAAAAGCAATCCCCGACACAGAGTCTCACTCTAGTTAGTGCTCTTCAGAGAAGTATAGCTTTGTCCAGACACAAGGGAGCACCCAGTATAAGTCAAAACAATACCCTTTCAGGCATAGAGTGACGCATAAATTATACAAAAAGAAGCAGAGAACTCTGGGTAGTTCTCAAGTTTAGGTGGAAAGCAGTTCCTGTGTAGAGCACTATCAACACCAGCGACACTCTAGATCTGTTCACCTCAAATGTCTGCTTTTCTATCAAAATCTTTAAGCATAGGATTAGCACAGGGACACCCATGCCAAGATAGAAAAGAACAAAGGGGCATATTATCAAGGGCTCGATCGCAGCTTTAGCGGGACTTTTTCCCGCTAAAGCGGCGATAATTCAAACGCCCTATTAGCAAGCTGTCGCTAACTGCTGTTAGCGACAGCTTCTAGGCGATAGCGACCGGGTTGGGTGCCGCTTTGCATGCCAGCGATATTTATCGCTAATGGCATGCAAAGTAGGCGTTCCCAACCTAAAAGCGACTGGAAACAGTCGCTAAGGTCGCTATCGCCTATTAGCGAGGCAGGGGAGGTAATTAACGAACCAGGGCTAAACACGTTTAGCGCTGGTTTGTTAACGCCTGGTCTCACCCTGACTTAGCCGTGTAATCCAATGGGAGGTGGATTACATGGCTAAATCCCCCTCGCCCTATCGCCAAGCTAACACTGGTCACAGTGTGAATATCGCTTGTTTTCAAGTGATATTCACACTGTTCTCCAGGGTTTCTATCGCTTTGGAGATAAGCGTTGCTGATAGCACGCTAACTCCGCAATAGAAACCTGCGATAGCCGGCGATAATTATCCTAGCGCTAACTGCGCTTAGCGATAATTATCGCCGGTTATTGCTAATAGGCCCCAAAGTCTTTAAGCATAAGACTAGCACAGTGCTGTCCACGCCAAACTGTAAAATGACAAAATCCATTTACTACTCCAGGCACAATATTCCAGCTTTGAATTGGTAAAATATCAACCTGAAATGAATAAAAGCAACCCCCGACACAGTGTCTCGCTCTAATTAGAGCTATTAACAATATATATCAAAACAACACCCTTTCAGTCATAGAGTGACGCATAAATTATGCAAAATATAAGCAGAGAACTATGGGTAGTTCTCAAGTTTAGGTGGAAAGCAGCTCCTGTATAGAGCACTCTCAACACCAGCGACACTCCAGATCTGCTTACCTCAAATGACTGCTTTTCTACCAAAGTCTTTAAGCATAGGATTAGCACAGTGACATCCATGCCGAGATAGAAAAGAACAAGGGGGCTTATTTACAAGGCCCTTGCGCCACTTTTGCTTTATTTTTAACATGGTAAAAGTGACGTACGAGTGGCGCAAGGGGCTTGTGAATAAGCACCTAAGGGGCATATTCACAAGGAGCTATCGCCGAATTAACGACACTTTATCGCAGCCAAAGTCGTGATAAATTTACCTCCCCATTCACAAGGCTGTGTCAAAAGCCCACAGCACCAGTTTACCCGCGATAGCAGCCGCAAAAAACATTGCTACAGAGGACCCCCGCAAATATCGCTAATGAGATGCAGAGTAGGCGTTCCCGTGCCAAAAGGCGATAAAAACACAAAACCGGCGATAAGGCGCGTTAGCACCAGGAAATGTAATCCTGCTCTGACCTGGTGTAAAGTCAGACGGCAGCCAGCACCACAAAAGGGAGCACAGCCCAGGGCCACATCCGAAGGGCAACAGATGCCATTGAGCCACTCATCATGCGGCCCGGACACCCAAGAGGGCCACAACACCCCCCGCCACCACCCCAGGACCCCAAACCATACCCGGAACACCCCCCCCGCCCCCGGACCACGACAGACGCAGAGCAGACAAAGACAGCGGAACCCCAGGGAACGTACCAGCCGCACGGACCCAACATCTGACAATGTCACCGTCCTCTACAGGCTGAAAGGGACAACCATCCCACGCATCCTGACCATCATCGCCTAACAGGCCTACGGCACCAACACAGCGGACAACCAACATCCCACCCCACACAAAGCTGCTGGCTTGGCTGCACCTGTTGGCCCCTGGTACCCCCCAAACAACACCCGCCAGAGTCGGTGGAATCACACAGCCAGCCACAACCAAGTCCCCCACACCTGTCCTGGACATCACCATCACCCTGGTACCCCAGTCCCCATACGTACAACACAATGCGCAGGATCCGCTGGAGACCAAGCAAGGACCATACGCCATAGCAGGATGCACGCACGTGTTGGGGGCAATACACAGCACACATGTACTACCTGTGCCCCCTGGTGACACAGCACACAATCACCTCAACAGGAAGCACACGTCTCACATCAATGTGCAGGCAACAACAGAACACCGTGGAACCTCCAACAATGTCGCCTTCAAATACACAGCCAGTGTGCATGATACCTTCAATCTCCGACAGTCCATCATCAATCAGCGTTCCCAGGATGGCAACAAGGGAAATGCACACCCCCTTGGCAAGTCCGAAATGAACACCCCACACACCTCAACTCCACAACCATGCAACTCACAACTCTAGCAATGCACACGTCACAAAATCACAACCAACATGCACAACAACATGACAGAACAACTTACAATGGTAACCTGGGCAAGCCCTGAACATGAGCCATCAATGGCATGGCACCTCAGCCACATAATAGCCGAATGTGGGGAGAGGTGGCAACCAGGCAAGTGTGAAGGATGCAGTAGAACCCTGATCGGGAAAGCACACAATGCCAAGAGTGGCAGAGATGTGCTGGACAGACCGCAGTATGCAGAACACACCCATATCCATGGCGACATACACCTCTGGCGTAAGGAGTGCAGTGGACAGTGGACGCAACCATGCCACCCCAGCCAGTGGGGGGACTCGCGGAAATGTTGCCTGTGATGCCACCCCCTAAGCGTCACCTGAGTGGGATGGCCTGGCGTAGGCCACGCCAGCGTAGGGGTGTGAATAAAAGCACGTAGGCCTGGGCGTGGTCCTCTCCCGGAAAGCCCCACGTCTCTGCCAGGGCGGCGCCTCCCACCCCGCCACGAGGCTGACGCCGTCCTCCTGAGCGTAGTTGCCTGCGGTGCTGTGCGCCTGCTGGACCCCGGCATGCTGGACCACGAACCCGTCAGGCCCGCCCCTGCCCAGCCAGGCCACACTGATCACTTGCCGACACCGGCATGTGTCAAGGAGGGCCCACCACGTGCCGGTGCAAGCTCCAAGCCCGAGGCCCGCGAGCGTGGCAGCCACCTCAGACCATCACGGCCTCCACGACACAGGCCCGCTTTATTCCCTTTTCATTGACGTACTCCACTGCCGCCTTCGGCCTACCCTTCGGACCAGTAGGTCCCATATGTGAAACTGTGTCCTGAGTCATGAATGGCCGTGACCCCAAATCCAGGCCAGCGGCCACAGCACCAGACCCCCCAGGGATCAGGGGATCAGTGAGGCATAGTTCCATATGGGCATCTTGCGACACGTGGTGCCACTAACCATGTTCGAAGCCAGCCGGCTACACGTGGTGCCACTAACCCTGTTCAATGCCAGCCGGCTACACGTGGTGCCACTAACCCTGTTCAACGTCAGCCTGCTACACGTGGTGCCACTAACCCTGTTCAACGTCATCCGGCTACACGTGGTGCCACTAACCTTGTTCAACGCCAGCCGGCGACAAGTGGATGAGGGACCAGGACTACCCTGCGGAGCAGTAGGTCCCACATCCAGCACCTAGTCGCAAATCACGAATGGCAGAGTCCACACCAGTGGTCGCACGGAGAGGAGTAAGAGGAAGATGCGGCTCAGCCCGGACAAAAGCCGTGTCACATACTCGGAGGTGACCAAACACGTGGTGCCACTGAACCTGAACTACGCAGGCCGGTGGGGCCATCCAACCTATGCCAGTGACACTCGGTGAATGGGCCGTGCTGACCGCTGCCTCAGGCCTACACCACGGTCAGGTAGGTCACACATTTGGAACTGAGTCTTGATTACACCATGGCAGTGAACATCATTTAAGGCAGAGAACAATTCACTATACTCCCTTAGATGTGGTGCCAACAAGTCTGTGCATGGCATCACAACCACACGTGTCTGTGGGCCTACGCGGACAACTGCTCTCGGCCTACGCTGCGCACGAGTGGGATCACAGATTTGGAACTGAACATCGGTAATTCAAAAGGCAGAATACATTTCATCGCACGCACGGAGAGGCGTAAGAGGATGACACGTTGCAGTCCGGAGGGAACAGGATCATCTTTATGGAGGTGATCGAACACTACCGACAACTGCCCTTGTGTCACTAACTCTGTGCCTCGCGAGCCAACGACACGTGGCTGTGGGCCACTGCTGACCACTGCCTCCGGCCTACACAGCGGTCCAGTAGGTCACAGAGTCTTGATTTGGCAATGGTGGAGTTCATATCAGTGTACCGGCATCATCGCAGACTGCATCCCCTCTCAGCTCCTGTGCCACTAAGTGTGTTCCCCGACAATCATGGACACTCACTGGTCGTACATTGGTGGCGTTTGAGTCTATGGAATAGGGGCTAGTTTACATCCTCATGTAGCTGATCCCGAATTGTTGGTGAAAACGAGGCTTGCGCTTTCCACTCCTCCATCTGCTGCTTCCAGATAACATCAGACCTTCCGCATCATGCCCTGGAGGACACCTTCCACTGTCCCCCGCAACCCTCCACAACATACACCTCGGACGTTGATGGGGACCCGCTCAGGTCGCATTGCCCATCTGACTGCACCGCAAGTCACCGTCCTGTGGCTGGGTGCCTGTGCCGGCCACAGTGCATCCGGGGCCACTAACTCTGTGCTGCTCAGGCCTGGGACCCCTTCTTCTGAGACATTGAAAGGCATCTGTAGCGATGGTCTTGGGGTCATCAACGCCATGTGTCTGTGGCCCTGCGCTGTCTGCATCCTCCGGCCTCAACAGCGGGCCACCAGGGCCCACACATAGCATCAAGTCTTGACCGGCCCGGACGTCGCATCACCGCAGGAGGCACACGCCATCACCGCAAGGACCACCTCCAACCGCCATCTGCCAGAGTCGAAAGGGTGGTCCTGACAGGCCTACGGAGTTGCTCAGACCTGTCGTGGATGCCATCATCGGCCTGATACCCTGCTCAGCACTCCAGATGCCAGTGACTCAGTGCACCGCAAGCCATTGTCCGTTACTGATAGAGTTTTGTGCTGTTGTGAGGTTGCGCAGCAATGTCACCTCATGCAGTGGGGAAGACCTGGGATGTTGATGAGGAAGTTGATGCAGGTGTAACACACCCCACTGCATCTGCATCAGGACTAACCCCAAGGGACACAATCCTAGCAATTTCCTCACATGAGCGCGCTCTTCTCTAGTGCCCCTACCTCAGTGCACTGCAACTCACGGAACCTCCTGACTGAATATTGGCTGACCTCTGTCCTTACTCCGGATCACTCCATGTTGCTCTGCAGTTGACTCTGTTTTGCTGGTGTTTTCTGTTTTCATTACACTGGTGTCCACTGTTCAGGTTGTTGCCAGCACCAAGCACTCCGTGCGGGCTGGCTTGTACTCACCCCACACACATCCAGCACAGGTGTCACTGTACATGTGGCCCTGCCAATAAAGGGGCCGGGCACACGTGCTCGTAGCCAGTTAAACATGATATGTGTATGTGTCCCTGTGGTCTCGTTGTATGCATGGGGGCCCTGGGCCCTACGACATTACATTGTGCTGTGTACAGCGGAAGCAGACATGTCACCGCAGGCAGCGGGCTAGAACCTGGACATGTAGCTTTGTCGTCACCCACTCAAATCGTAGGGGGAGTGGACTGTGCCGTAGTACGCAGAGCCAACGTGGGTGTGTGACTGATATGTGCGTGCCCCTGGGCGTGGTTCTGTACTGGGTATGTGCATCTGCATGTGTCTCTATGGCAGTGTGGATCTCCTTTGTGGGGTGTAGGTGGTTCCTGAAGGGTATTGGACACCCACGTATGTGTTCTAGTTCGCATTCCATGGGTTCGGCAACACCCTCACCTGTTGGGCCACCTCCTTTTGGCGTTCTGACAGCTGGCATTGGGGTGCCATGTGTGGGTCGGTGAAGTGTTGTGAGCCAGCCGTGATTGCGGGTGCTTCATGCTGTGTGGTCTGTTGCAGGGGCTGGATTCTCCTCTGAGTAGCTTGTCTGCCCTGGTCCTGGTGGTGGGTTGTGTGGGATTTCCATGGGCTTTTGTAGGGCGTCGGTGTCGAGGGTGTGGTGTTCGTCTCGGGCATCACTGATGGGTTGTCTGTTCTGACCTGCTGGAGTTGTTCTTTGTCCCTCTGCATTGTGAAGGGGAGGTGCATGTTGGCATTGTGTTGGCGCCTTGTTCTTGTCGACATGCAGAATGTGTGACAATGTACATTGTGACTGTTTGGGCGGTGGTGGCTATTTGAGTTGGGACAGTGTACATTTGGCCTACATGGCTGATGTGGGGTTGTAGATGTGCATCTCACAGTTCCCTGCTCTGTCCAATGTGATTGTTCTGTTTCTGCGCCTGGGCGGACCCAGTTGTGTCCCCTGTTCTGCAGTGTGGGTGTTGCACTTTGTGCCACATTGTCATGGTATGTGCTGTGATTGCTATGTGTGTGTGCTGCAGTGTGCCACGGGGATGGGGGACATGTCCCTGGGTAATTGTCGGTATGCAGTGTGCTACACCTCGTTGTGCATGTGTGCCATTGTGCCCATCACACCCCGTCCCCCTAGTCCCTGTTGTTGTTGTGTCGGGGCCTGTCGAGCTGTGTCCCTACTCCCACCTCCTTGCACCGTCTCCACACTGATGACTGTGGCCTGGGTTTCCTCCAGCTCCTCCTGTGGCGCTGGACTGCCACCTCCTGTTGCCGTTGCTGCCTTCCTGTTGGCAGCGGGTATGTGCCTGGTTTAGGTTGTCACGTCCTGGCGGCGCCTCTTGGCCTCCTGGATTGGCCTCTTGGGTACTCCGACTGCATTCCAGGTGGTGTGCTTGTGGGTCAGTTGCTGGTGGTGTTCTGTGACTCCGTGGCGCTGGTCTTGTTTTCCTGCGGTCTGCACCCCGTCTTCCTCTCCCTTTTCTCCTTGGCCTTCCCCGACACCGTTGTTCCTTGCTGGTGGTCTGTGGTGGTTGTGGGGTTCGCGTTGACCTCTGCGCTGGGTCAGGGTGCATCCATGTTGCTATGTGCTTTGGCTTGTTTCTGGTGTGTTGTTTCTGTGGTTTTTATGGTGCAATTTCCCGCCAGACGCGTGGGATTTGCAGGCCTGATGCTGCTTTTCGCTACTTTTTGTACAGCGATTGGCCTCATCGCATGATTTCTCGCGTTTGCGTTTCGCATTTTTTCGGCGTGGCGTTGGTTTTCACGCTGACATTTGATGCGTTCTCTGGTGACTATCGCATGCTACCGCCTTGTTGTGAATTCCACGTTGTCACGGGGTTATTTTCCCGCGACGGGCTGCGATATTAAAAGTTGCGTTACGCTACTCTTGCGGTAGATATCACACGTTCTTGTGAATATACCCCTAAGTCTTTTGCCATTTCTACAGCAAAGTTTTTAAGCATAGGACTAGCACAGTGCTGTCCACACCGAGCTGTAAAATGACAAAAACCATTTACCACTGCAGACACAATATTACAGCTTGGAATTGTTAAATACCAACGAAACCAACCTGAAATAAGGAAAAGCAACCCCTGACACAGGGTCTCACTCTAGTTAGAGCTTTTCAGAAAGGTATAGCTTTGTCCAGACACAAGGGAGCACCCAGTATAAGTCAAAATAATACCCTTTCAGGCATAGGGTGATGCATAAATTATGCAAAAAAGAAGCAGAGAACTTTGGGTAGTTCTCAAGTTTAGGTGGAAAACAGCTCCTATATAGAGCAGTCTAAACACCAGCAACACTCTAGATCTGCTCACCTCAAATGTCTTCTTTTCTATCAAAGTCTTTAAACATAGGATTAGCACAGTGCCATCCATGCCAAGATAGAAAAGGATAGAGGGGCCTATTAGCAATAACCGGCGATAATTATCGCTAAGCGCAGTTAGCGCTAGGATAATTATCGCCGGCTATCGCAGGTTTCTATCGCGGAGATAGCGTGCTATCAGCAACGCTTATCTCCAAAGCGATAGAAACCCTGGAGAACAGTGTGAATATCGCTTGAAAACAAGCGATATTCACACTGTGACCAGTGTTAGCTTGGCGATAGGGCGAGGGGGATTTAGCCATGTAATCCACCTCCCATTGGATTACATGGCTAAGTCAGGGTGAGACCAGGCGTTAACAAACCAGCGCTAAACGTGTTTAGCGCTGGTTCGTTAATCACCTCCCCTGCCTCGCTAATAGGCGATAGCGAGCTTAGCGACTGTTTCCAGTCGCTTTTAGGTTGGGAACGCCTACTTTGCATGCCATTAGCGATAAATATCGCTGGCATGCAAAGCGGCACCCAACCCGGTCGCTATCGCCTAGAAGCTGTCGCTAACAGCAGTTAGCGACAGCTTGCTAATAGGGCGTTTGAATTATCGCCGCTTTAGCGGGAAAAAGTCCCGCTAAAGCAGCGATCGAGCCCTTGATAATATGCCCCAAAGTCTTTGGCCATTTCTACAGCAAAGTCTTAAAGCATAGGACTAGCAAAGTACTGTCCACGCCGAGATGTAAAATGACAAAAGCCATTTACCACTCCATGCGCAATATTACAGCTTTGAATTGGTAAAAT
The DNA here is from genome assembly GCA_963921515.1 of Calotriton arnoldi. Lineage (NCBI taxonomy): Eukaryota > Metazoa > Chordata > Amphibia > Caudata > Salamandridae > Calotriton > Calotriton arnoldi. Next base: position 279,002 of record CAWUFW010014893.1, read on the forward strand.
ACCAACCAAGCCAACCTGAAATGAGTAAAAGCAACACCCGACACAGTGTCTTGCTCTAATTACAGCTTTTCAGAGAGATATAGCTTTGTCCCGACACAAGGGCGCACCCAGTATAAGTCAAAACAATACCCTTTCAGGCAGAGAGTGACGCATAAATTATGCAAAAATGAATAAGAGAACTCTGGGTAGTTTTCAAGTTTAGGTGGAAAGCAGATCCTGTGTAGAGCACTCTCAACACCAGTGACACTCTAGATCTGCTCACCTCAAATGTCTGCTTTTCTATCAAAGTCTTTAAGCATAGGATTAGCACTGTGCCATCCATGCCGAGATATAAAAGGACAAAGAATTTTGCCATTTCAACAGCAAAGTCTTTAACCATAGGACTAGCACAGTGCTGTCCACACTGAGCTGTAAAATGACAAAAGCCATTTACCACTCCAGGCACAATATTACAGCTTAGAATTGCTAAAATACCAACCAAGCCAACCTGAAATGAGTATAAGCAACCCCCAACACAGTGTCTCACTCTAATCAGAGCTTTTCAGAGAGATTGAGCTTTGTCCAGACACAACGGAGCACCCAGTATAAGTCAAAACAATACCCTTTCAGGCATAAAGTGACGCATAAATGAATAAGAGAACTCTGGGTAGTTTTCAAGTTTAGGTGGAAAGCAGCTCCTGTGTAGAGCACTCTCAACACCAGTGACACTCTAGATCTGCTCACCTCAAATGTCTGCTTTTCTATCAAAGTCTTTAAGCATAGGATTAGCACTGTGCCATCCATGCCGCGATAGGAAAGGACAAAGACTTTTGCCATTTCAACAGCAAAGTCTTTAAGCATAGGACCAACACAGTGCTGTCCACGCCGAGCTGTAAAATGTCAAAAGCCATTTACCACTCCAGGCACAATATTACAACTTTGCATTGTTAAAATACCACCCAAGCCAACCTGAAATGAGTAAAAGCAACCCCCGACACAGTGTCTCGCTCTAGTTAGAGCTCTTTAGAGAGGTACAGCTTTGTCCAGACACAAGGGATCACCCAGTATAAGTCAAAACCATACCCTTCCAGGCATAGAATGACGCATAAATTATGCAAAAAAGAAGCAGAGGATTCTGGGTAGTTCTCAAGTTTAGGTGGAAAGCAGCTCCTGTATAGAGCACTCTCAACACCAGCAACACTCTACATCTGCTCACCTCAAATGTCTGCTTTTCTATCAAAGTCTTTAAGCATAGTATTATCACAGTGCCATCCATGCCGAGATAGAAAAGGACAAAGGGGCATATTCACAAGGAGCTATTGCCGAATTAACGGCACTTTATTGCAGCCTAAGTCGTGATAAATTTACTCCCCCATTCACAAGCCCGTGTAAACAGCCCACAGCACCAGTTTACCCGCGATAGCAGCCGCAAAAAACATCGCCACAGAGGACCCCTGCAAGTATCGCTAATGAGATGCAGAGTAAGCGTTCCCGTGCCAAAAGCCGAGACAACATCACACCTCAACATTCACAACGACCAGTCACATCGGCGATAAAACACAAAACAGGCGATAAGGCGCGTTAGCACCAGGAAATTTACACCTGCTCTGACCTGGTGTAAAGTCGGACGGCAGCCAGCACCACAAAAGGGAGCACAGCCCAGGGCCACATCCGAAGGGCAACAGATGCCATGGAGCCACCCATCATGTGGCCCAAGAGGGCCACAACACCCACCTCCACCGCCCCATGACCCCAACCCACACCCGGAAAACACCCCCTCCCCGGACAACCACAGACGCAGCCCAGACAAAGACAGCAGAACCCCAGGAAACGTACCAGCCGCACAGACCCAACATCTGACAATGTCTCCGTCCACTACAGGCTGAAAGGGACAACCAACCTATGCATCCTGACCATCATCGCCTAACAGGCCTACGGCACCAACACAGCAGACAACCAACATCCCACCCCACACAAAGCTGATGGCGTGGCTGCACCTGTTGGCCCCTGGGACCCCCCAAACAACACCCGCCAGAGTCGGAGGAGTCTCACAGCCAGCCACATCCAAGTCCCCCACACCTGTCCTGGACTTCACCATCTCCCTGGTACCCCAGTCCCCATAAGTACAACACAATGCGCAGGATCCGCTGGAGACCAAGCAAGGACCATACGCCATAGCAGGATGCACGCACGTGTTGGGGGCAATACACAGCACACATGTACTACCTGTGCCCCCTGGTGACACAGCACAATAACTGCAACAGGAAGCACACGTCTCACATCAATGTGCAGGCAACAACAGAACACCTTGGAACACCCAACAATGTCGCCTTCAAATACACAGCCAGTGTGCATGACACCTACATTCTCCGACAGTCCATCATCAACCAGCGTTCCCAGGATGGCAACAAGGGAAATGCACAGCCCCTTGGCAATGTCCAAATGAACACCCCACACACCTCAACTCCACAACCATGCAACTCACAACTCTGGCAATGCACACGTCGCAAAATCACATACAACAGGCACAACAACATGCCCACCCACCAAACACGACAGAACAACTTACAATGTCCACATGAGCAAGCCCTGAACATGAGCCAGCAACGGCCTGGCACCTCAGCCACATAATAGCCCAATGTGGGGAGAGGTGGTAACCAGCCATGTGTGAAGGATGCAGTAGAACCATGATTGGGAAAGTGCACAATGCCAAGAGTGCCGGAGATGTGCTGGACACCTCGCAGTATGCAGAACACACCAATATCCATGGCGAAATACACCGCTTGCCTATGGAGTATAGTGGACAGTGGACTCCACCATGTCACCCCAGCCAGTGGGGGACCCCGTGGAAATGTTGCCTGTTACGCCCCCCCCTAAGCGTCAGCGGAGTGGGATGGCCCGGCGTATGCCACGCCAGTGTAGGGGTGTGAATAAAAACCACATAGGCCTGGGCGTGGTCCTCTTCCGGAAAGACCCACGTCTCCGTCAGGGCGGCGCCTCCCACCCCGCCACGAGGTCAACGCCATCCTCGTGAGCGGCGTTGCCTGCGATGCTGTGCGCCTGCCGGACCCCGGCACGCTGGACCACGAACCCGTCAGGCCAGCCCCTGCGCAGCCAGGCCACACTGATCACCTTCCGACACCTGCGTGTGTCAAGGAGGGTCCACCACGTGCAGGCGCAAGCCCCAAGCCCGAGGCCCGCGACCTTGGCAGCCACCTCAGACCATCACGGCCTCCACGACACAGGCTCGCTTTATTCCTTTTTCGTTGACGTACTCTACTGCCGCCCCCGGCCTACTCTTCGAACCAGTAGGTCCCATATGTGAAACTGTGTCCTGAGTCATGCATGGCAGTGACCCCAAATCCGGGCCAGCGGCCACAGCACCAGACCCCCCCGATCAGTGAGGCATAGTTCCATATGGGCATCTTGCGACACGTGGTGCCACTAACCCTGTTCAACGCCAGCCTGCTACACGTGGTGCCACTAACCCTGTTCAACGCCAGCCTGCTACAAGTGGTGCCACTGAACCTGAACTATGCAGGCCGGTGGGGCCATCCAACCTATGCCGGCGACACTCGGTGAATGGGCCGTGCTGACCGCTGCCTCAGGCCTACGCTGCGCACTAGTGTGATCACAGATTTGGAACTGAACATCGGTAATTCAGAAGGCAGAATACATTTCCTCGCACGCACGGAGGGGCGTAAGAGGATGACACGCTGCAGTCCGGAGGGAACAGGTTCAGCGTCACGGAGGTGATTGAACACTACCGACAACTGCCACTGTGTCACCAACTCTGTGCCTCACGAGCCAACGACCCATGGCTGTGGGCCACTGCTGACCACTGCCTCCGGCCTACACTGCGGTCCAGTAGGTCACAGAGCCTTGATTTGGCATTCTTGGAGTTCACATTGGTGTACGGGCATCATCGCAGACTGCATCCCCTCACAGCACCTGTGCCACTAAGTTTGTTCCCCAACATTCATGGACAGTCACTGGTCGGACATTGGTGGCGTTTGAGTCCATGGACTAGGGGCTAGTTTTCATCCTCATGTAGCTGATCCCAAATTGTTGGTGAGGACGAGGGTTGTGCTTTCCACTCCTCCATTTGCTGCTTCCAGATGACATCAGACCTTCCGCATCATGCCCTGGAGGACACCTTCCACTGTCCCCTGCAACCCTCCGCAACACACACCTTGGACATTGATGGGGACCCGCTCAGGTTGCATGGCCCATCTGACTGCACCGCAAGTCACCGTCCCGTGGCTGGGTGCCTGTGCCGGCTGCAGTGCATCCGGGGCCACTAACTCTGTGCTGCACAGGCCTGGGACCCCTTCTTCTGAGACATTGAATGGCCTCTGTAGCGATGGTCTTGAGGTCATCAACGCCATGTGTCTGTGGCCCTGCGCTGTCCGCCTCCTCCGGCCCCAACTGCGGGCCACCAGGGCCCACACATGGCATCGAGTCTTGACCTGCCCGGACGTCGCATCACCGCAGGAGGCACACGCCACCACCGCAAGGACCACCTACAACCGCCATCTGCCAGAGTCGAAAGGGTGGTCCTGACAGACCTACAGAGTTGCTCAGACCTGTCGTGGATGCCATCATCGGCCTGCTACCCTGCTCAGCACTCCAGGTGCCAGTGACTCAGTGCACCGCAAGCCATTGTCCGTTACTGATTGAGTTTTGTGCTGTTGTGAGGTTGCGCAGCAATGTCTCCCCATGTAGTGGGGAAGACCTGGGACTATGATGAGGAAGATGTGTCAAGTGTGCGGTCGGGAGAAGGCACAGACAATGGGAGGGCAGGTGGCAACAGCCCCTAGGCAGGAATGCAGACTGGTGGTGGTAGTCATGCTACACAGCCGGCTCTCTTACTGGGTATTGTGCTGTGGACTGTGGACGCAACTGTCACCTCAGGCAGTGTGGGGGAGCTGGGACGTTGATGAGGAAGTTGATGCAGGTGTTACACACCCCACTGCATGTGCATCAGGACTAACCGGAAGGGACACAACCTAGCAATTTCTTCACATGAGCGCGCTCTTCTCTAGTGCCCCTACCTCAGTGCACTACAACTCACGGAACCTCCTGACTGAATATTGGGTGACCTCTGTACTTACTCCAGATCCCTCCATGTTGCTCTGCAGTTGACTCTGTTATGCTGGTGTTTTCTGTTTCCATTACACTAGTGTCCACTGTTCAGGTTGTTGCCAGCACCAAGCACTCCATGCGGGCTGGCTTATACTTACTCCACACACATCCAGCACAGGCGTCACTGTACATGTGGCCCTGCCAATAAAGGGGCCGGGCGCACGTGCCCGTAGCCAGTTCAACATGATATGTGCATGTGTCTCTGTGGGGGTGTGGGTCTCCTTTGTGGGGTGTTGGTGGTCCCTGAAGGGTATTGGACACCCAGGTATGTGTTCTAGTTCGCATTCCATGGGTTCGGCAACACCCTCACCTGTTGGGTCACCTCCTTTTGGCGTTCTGCCACCTGGCATTGGGGTGCCATGTTTGGGTGGGTGAAGTGTTGTGAGGCAGCCGTCATTGCGGGTGCTACATGCTGTGTGGTCTGTTACAGGGGCTGGGTTCTCCTCTGAGTAGCTTGTCTGCCCTGGCCCTGGTGGTGGGTTGTGTGGGATGTCCATGGGCTGTTGGAGGGCGTCGGGGGTGTGGTGTTCATCTCGGGCATCACTGATGGGTTGTCTGTTCTGACCTGCTGGAGGTGTTGTTTGTCCCTCTGCATTGTGAAGGGGAGGTGCATGTTGGCATTGTGTTGGCGTCTTGTTCTTGTCGACATGCAGACTGTGTGACAATGTACGTTGTGACTGTTTGGGCGGTGGTGGCTATTTGAGTTGGGACAGTGTACATTTGGCCTACATGGCTGATGTGGGGTTGTAGGGGTAGATGTGCATCTCACAGTTCCCTGCTCTGTCCACTGTGATTGTTCTGTTTCTGTGCCTGGGTGGACCCAGTTGTGTCCCCTGTTCTGCAGTGTGGGTGTTGCACTTTGTGCCACATTGTCATGGTATGTGCTGTGATTGCCATGTGTGTGTGCTGCAGTGTGCCACGGGGATGGGGGACATGTCCCTGGGTAATTGTGGGTGTGCAGTTACACCTCATTGTGCATGTGTGGCATTGTGCCCATTACCCACCGTCCCCCCAGTCCCTGTTGGATCCTCACCCTGTTGTTGTTGTGTCGGGTCCTGTTGAGCTGTGTCCGTACTCCCTACTCCTTGCACCCTCTCCACACTGATGACTGTGGCCTGGGTTTCCTCCAGCTCCTCCTGTGGCGCTGGACTGCCACCTCCTGTCGCCGTTGCTGCCTTCCTGTTGGCAGAGGGTTTGTACCTGGTTTAGGTTGTCACGTCCTGCCGGCGCCTCTTGGCCTCCTGGATTGGCCTCCTGGGCACTCCGACTGCGTTCCAGGTGGTGTGCTTGTGGGTCAGTTGCTGGTAGTGTTCTGTCGCCTCCGTGGCCTTGGTCTTGTTTTCCTGCGGTCTGCACCCCGTCTTCCACTCCCTTTTCTCGTTGGCCTTCACCGAGCCAGTTGTGTTGTGTCTGTGGTTTTTATGGTGAAATTTCCCACCAGACGCGTGGGATTTACAGGCCTGATGCTGGTTTTCGCTACTTTTTGTACCGCGATTGGCCTCATTGCATGATTTCTCGCGTTCGCATTTCGCATTATTTCGGCGTGGCGTTGATTTTCACGCTGACATTTGACGCGTTATCTGGTGACTATCGCATGGTACCGCCTTGTTGTGAATTCCATGTTGACACAGGGTTATTTTCCCGCGATGGGCTGCGATATTGAAAGTTGTGTTACGCTACTCTTGCGGTAGTTATCACACGTTCTTGTGAATATACCCCAAAGTCTTTTGCCATTTCTACAGCAAAATCTTTAAGCATAGGACTAGCACAGTGCTGTCCACGCCAAGCTGTAAAATGACAAAAACCATTTACCACTCCAGGCACAATATTACAGCTTTGAATTGGTAAAATACCAACCAAGCCAACCTGAAATGAGTAAAAGCAACCCCCGACACAGGGTGTCGCTCTAGTTAGAACTTTTCAGAGAGGTATAGCTTCATCCAGACACAACGGAGCACCCAGTGTAAGTCAAAACAATACCCTTTCAGGCATAGAGTGACGCATAAATTATGCAAAAAAGAAGCAGAGAACTCTGTGTAGTTCTCAAGTTTAGGTGGAAAGCAGCTCCTGTATAGAGCAATCTCAACACCAACGACACTCTAGATCTGCTCACCTCAAATGTCTTCTTTTCTATCAAAGTCTTTAAGCATAGGATTAGCACAGTGCCATCCATGCCGAGATAGAAAAGGACAAAGGGGCATTGTTAGATATGGGATCTCTGGTTGGCTAAGGCTTGCGCCAAAGCCAGGCAGAGACCACCACTCTAGTCAGGGCGAGGGAGTTACACGCCAAAGATAACCCCTGCTCACCCCCTTGGTAGCTTGGCACGAGCAGTCAGGCTTATCCCGGAGGCAATGTGTAAAGCGTTTGCGCACGCGCACAGCAACAACATCCCAGGCACACCACAAAAGGAACTCCACACAAGGTTATATCAAAAATAGCCTTTGTATTCTCATAACACATTAGAATAGTAATCACATAATACACATGGTGCCAACTGGCACTGGGCAATATCTACAAGGGATTATTTACACATGACAGGGCCACGTGGACCACTGTCAGAACCATCACTTAGTGAACATATCATAAATGTAGGACATATCATAAACGTACAACCAGTAATCACTGGTAACCACTGTACTCAGCATCCTCCTGTAACATAAACCACATTATGCACAGTATCACATTAGGCGCAAAACCTTATACGCCAACCTCACCAGCATAAACACATTATGCAAAACCTCATAAGTCTAAACGCATTAGACAATAACCTCCTAAGCATAACTCACATTAGGGGCATAACTCACAGTAGAGAATAGCTCACAACCTAAACACATTAGGTAATAATAACCTCACAATCATGAAGGTACATTAGAGGCATAAAACAGGGTGCGTAAATCACAGTAAATGCATCACATTTCCTAGCACCACATAACTCGCATTAGCACATGACCTCCTAGTAAAAAGAACCATAGCAGAGGCATAAATCACATTAGGGCCTGGCGCCCTACAAACATATCAGTCCCCCTGGCCAACTGGCCATCTCAAAGGGGCTCACATGCCCTATGTCCAAAAGTCAGGGCGGCTGCCAAGGCAGCAGGAGTCAAGGGTGCGCAATTGCGCAGACCTAAACGTTGCAGCTGCCCACTACTTGCTGGGCAGCGGGGAAGATATGGGGCAAAGGAGTGCATCTCACTCCTAACTTTAAAAAGACGTGCCCCCAAAGGAAAGAATGGCCTAAATGATGCAGCTGGCACTAATTGCTGCGCAGCTGTAAAATAACGATATGGGCCACTGGCACCGACCGTGCCCTGTAAGCAATGATGCCCAAAACGTTGCAGCTGCCCTCTCGCAAGCGGGGCAGCTGGGATCATGGCCAAAGGGGAATAGCATGGGCCCCTCTGGGCCCTCTTACGATAATTCTGCGAACGTTGGAGCCATCTGGGCTCTAAAACAAACTCTGCCCAACGTTGGAGCCATCTAGGCTCTGGGAACAACTATGCCCCTCTCGTTAGAGCCACGCCGGCTCTGAAACAATGATGCCATGTGGGAGTGGCCCGCTGCCAGCCGGGGCCGCTCAATACCCCACACGGTGCCGGGATCAGCACCCATCACACTGAAGGTAGCCCCTACTCACCGGGCTCTCCGGGGGCTCAGACTCCGCCGGTCTCCTCTTCTCCTGGCGCAGGGCTTCCCTCACTCACGGGAGCCCCGCCGATCAGCTGGCTTTGCCCAGTCCCTCTTCTGGGACCGGGACTTCAAGGTGGAGCCCGCGAGGCTCCAGGGCGCCTTCCGGTTCTTCTCCTCGTCTGTGGGGGCGTGCGCGGGACTTTCCTCTTGAAACCGGAAGTCCCGCCCGCCACCAGGCACCACCTTGCCTGGCTTCCTCCCGGCCACGGCGGTGAAACGCGGGGTGGGCTCCCGCTTTGTAAAATAATGATAGGAGCGGGGTGGGCACCCGCAATGGCAATAATAAAAAAACAAGCGGAGTGGGCACCCGCAAAATAAGGAAAAATGCGGGGTAGGCACCCGCCGCTGTAGGCATAATGGGGGAATCCCTACAATGGGGATTCCCTCTTAAAGGGGGCTGCAGCTCGGCGCTGCGCAGCCCCCAGGCTCTCCCTCTCCTGGGGAAAAGTAATTCAAAAGCGCACCAAGTGCGCAGGAAGGCTGCATAAAGTCTTGAAGATCCTGGAGGAAAATAAGGAAGAAAAAGGTCCCAGGGGCATAGCTGGGCCCAGGGAGGCAGCCCTCCTGGCAAGTCCTCCTGGGCCCCAGCAGCAGCACGCCCCGCAGGAATAGAACAGGAACACTGAACAACTTTCATGGGGTCACAGCCCCTTCTTTTATACACCATTTTCCTTTGTCTACAAAGTGCAGGGCATGGGGGAACCAGATGCAACTGGTTCAGGAGCACTTTGTTATGATGACTCCTTCTTTCCTTTCACAGGACAGGCTAGGGACATCAGACGCACCACAGGGGGTGGAGCCAGCATTGAACAGGGCAGGCACCATCCTATTCAGAGTCAGGGGATTACTCCTCCCACTACCCTTAGCCCAGGTGTCCTATTCACCCCAGCGCTGACTCACCCTGCCCCTCCTAGAGCCACACACACCTCCCAGCCCCTGTCACTTACAAGCCAGACATGCAATTCACATCAGGCAGGCAGACACAGAGCACACAGAAATGCCAACTTCTAGAAGTGGCATTTCTCTACCAGTCACCATAAATCTGCACACACCATTGCGCAGCATTTATTCTCACGAATTCAGACATACTAAACTTGACCACACTGCTCCTCTCATAACAGGAATTACCATTGACACACTCATCCTCAATGCATTCCTATGGGAGGGCAGGCCAGTCTCACCGCACACGCACACAGCGCGCACGCACTTTACACTGGGCCACAGTGCTAAAGTGCCCAGAGACTTAAAACTACTAACACCAAGTTACATACAAGGCAAAAAGTTTAGGGGTGAACCTGCTAAAAAGGGCCAAGTCCAACACAATCCCCTTCCAGCCAAAACGCAGGGCAGACCAATCACCACCGTGATGGGCTTCCCTGCTTGGGGCGATAGAACACGGACGCGGGCCCGCACTGCAGGGACACCCTCCGGTTCTACGCCACTTGGAACCCATGGAATCCATCTAAGAAAAAAAAACTCAGGACCAACTAAGCTACCCCACCGGTACTCCTTAGTTGTCCACGGCCAGGACCAGGCCCTAGGCCACCCAGATGCCACTGGTCCTTGCCAATCCACAGAGTGGGGGGCAGTAACCCCTGGCATACAATAGCCATTCTCCACTCTCCCTCTCAGTGTAGTTCCAAACTATCACTGATCCTTCAACCTAGGGTCCGCACCCTCAGGCTGACCAGAGGTCACGGGCGAAACATCTCCTCCCCCTACCTCTATTTCTGGGGTCGCGCACTCTCCCAGGAAAAGCACCCTCCAGAACACAACTCTCCCACCAGTTCAGGACCTCTCTCCATCAACTGGTCTACCACCTGGGATCCAAATTCACCGGCTGCACCAGGGTCAGAGGCGAGGACTCCCTCCCTCTGAACCCCCTTCCAGAGTTCTGCACCCTCCCACTGTAGAGCAGGGTCCCTTCACTTAAGATGGGCCCCACCTGCTCTCAGGGTAGTACTACCACACTCAGCTAGGGACCCTAAAGATCCCGGCTAGGCCTGCACCACCCCTTCTGGGAAACACAGGGTCCCTTTCCTTTAAGATGGGCCCCACCTGTGTTCACAGGGGTACCCCTAGAAGGCAAACCGGCCAGGACACTGATTACAGCCGCCCTGCTGTCCAGGACAGGCAAACACCTGAACCTGGCTCCCCAACCCAGGGATGGTACCCTTTGGTCAGATGCCCGGCGAACCAGGACTTCATGGGGGAGCACGCATGCCCCCCGAGGGTAACACATTCCTCATGTGTTGTGTGACAGTCTGCCTGGCGCAGATCTCATGACCTCCTGTCCCTCTGACAGTGCGTGCAGATCCCCCAGGACAGAATTGGCGCCACCATGGCCAATCATTGGCGACTCAGCCCTTCAGGCTGGCCCCTGACCCACTGGTTCTTCCACTGGGGACTCTTTCCCCCTCTCACCCCTCACTCAGGACTTCTGCACCCTCCACTTAGGAGCGGTGCTGCCTAGCACCAGGACTGCTGGAGCTCTGGTTACAGACGCTCCACGTCCTCTAGAGACTGGGAGATCCTCCTCAAATGGTCTACAAGTACAGCCTAGGCTCCCAACCTGGTGTTCCCTAAAGAAACCATCCAGGCCCTGAGACGGGGTTTCGGGCACCTGGAGACACGCAGTCCCACTCACTCCTTCTCCTCTGAGACAGGACGTGAGCCCCTACACCGGGACCTAGCTGGGCTACTCTGAACCTCTTCCACCACTCTGGGATGGAAGACACCTCAGCCACTCCTTTTGGAATCACTCTCAAATGCCTCTTCAGATCCTCTAACACGGGGAGATCCCCCACACAGAACAGTCAAACAGGACAGACTAGGCTCCCAACGTGGTGTTCCTTCTAAGAACCATCCAGTGTCGGAGACAGATTGAGGCTCGGAATACGGCCCAGTCTCACACCTTCCTCGCAGGACATGATGTGAGGCCTTGCAACCTTCTCACTGTGAGGTCACCTAACTCTGAACATCTTCCACCACCCTGGGTTGGAAGACACCTGCACCATTCCTCTAGGGTCACTCCCCCATGCAAGCTCCTTATTTCAGAGAACTCACACCCAATCGTCCAGTGCAACACACAACTCATCCACAGGCACCCCCCCGGACTGGTGAGACAGTATCTTACTGCCCCTGAATCTCAACCTGCCCACCTCTTAACCGGGAACCAGGTACCACCGTCTGGGGACCGGGACTTTCTGCACTGGACTTCATATTGCTGCCACCACTGGATCCCACCCTTACTGGGGAATCCAGAAAACTCACACTGCACTTAGGGGATAATCTACCCTCCCGAGCTAGTGACTCCATGCCAATTAAGTCCCCACTGTAGGCCAACCCTAGAACCAGCAGACAGCACAGGGGCAGTCCCTCCCTCAGCTGCAGGCCAACCCAAGAACCAGCACAATGGCTCAAGGGCAGTCCCTCCTCCAGCTTTAGGCCAACCCAATAGCAGTCTGCACAAGGGCAGTCAATCCTCCAGATTCTCTGGTTTCTGTCCTTGGCAGGACACTCAACTCATAGTGCAACAAGAACACACATTTCCAAAGAAATGATACTTAAAACAAACTTAGAAACAATAATCCCCATACATGTGACTATCTAAAATGCAGAGCTTTGTAGTGCAGCCAGTTGTCGCTGTGGTACTGTGCAAACGCAAGTCCTAATCCCCACCGCTGACAACCAATGTTAGAAATGGGATCTCTGGTTGGCTAAGGCTTGCGCCAAAGCCAGGCAGAGACCACCACTCTAGTCAGGGCGAGGGAGTTACATGCCAAAGATAACCCCTGCTCACCCCCTTGGTAGCTTGGCACGAGCAGTCAGGCTTATCCCGGAGGCAATGTGTAAAGCGTTTGCGCACGCGCACAGCAACAACATCCCAGGCACACCACAAAAGGAACTCCACACAAGGTTATATCAAAAATAGCCTTTGTATTCTCAAAACACATTAGAATAGTAATCACATAATACACATGGTGCCAACTGGCACTGGGCAATATCTACAAGGGATTATTTACACATGACAGGGCCACGTGGACCACTGTCAGAACCATCACTTAGTGAACATATCATAAATGTAGGACATATCATAAACGTACAACCAGTAATCACTGGTAACCACTGTACTCAGCATCCTCCTGTAACATAAACCACATTATGCACAGTATCACATTAGGCGCAAAACCTTATACGCCAACCTCACCAGCATAAACACATTATGCAAAACCTCATAAGTCTAAACGCATTAGACAATAACCTCCTAAGCATAACTCACATTAGGGGCATAACTCACAGTAGAGAATAACTCACAACCTAAACACATTAGGTAATAATAACCTCACAATCATGAAGGTACATTAGAGGCATAAAACAGGGTGCTTAAATCACAGTAAATGCATCACATTTCCTAGCACCACATAACTCGCATTAGCACATGACCTCCTAGTAAAAAGAACCATAGCAGAGGCATAAATCATATTAGGGCCTGGCGCCCTACAAACCTAACAGTCCCCCTGGCCAACTGGCCATCTCAAAGGGGCTCACATGCCCTATGTCCAAAAGTCAGGGCGGCTGCCAAGGCAGCAGGAGTCAAGGGTGCGCAATTGCGCAGACCTAAACGTTGCAGCTGCCCACTACTTGCTGGGCATCGGGGAAGATATGGGGCAAAGGAGTGCATCTCACTCCTAACTTTAAAAAGACGTCCCCCAAAAGAAAGAATGGCCTAAACGATGCAGCTGGCACTAATTGCTGCGCAGCTGTAAAATAACGATATGGGCCACTGGCACCGACCGTGCCCTGTAAGCAATGATGCCCAAAACGTTGCAGCTGCCCTCTCGCAAGCGGGGCAGCTGGGATCATGGCCAAAGGGGAACAGCATGGGCCCCTCTGGGCCCTCTTACGATAATTCTGCGAACGTTGGAGCCATCTGGGCTCTAAAACAAACTCTGCCCAACGTTGGAGCCATCTAGGCTCTGGGAACAACTATGCCCCTCTCGTTAGAGCCACGCCGGCTCTGAAACAATGATGCCATGTGGGAGCGGCCCGCTGCCAGCCGGGGCCGCTCAATACCCCACACGGTGCCGGGATCGGCACCCATCACACTGAAGGTAGCCCCTACTCACCGGGCTCTCCGGGGGCTCAGACTCCGCCGGTCTCCTCTTCTCCTGGCGCGGTGCTTCCCTCACTCACGGGAGCCCCGCCGATCAGCTGGCTTCGCCCGGTCCCTCTCCTGGGACCGGGACTTCAAGGTGGAGCCTGCGAGGCTCCAGGGCGCCTTCCGCTTCTTCTCCTCTGCTGCGGGGGCGTGCGCGGGACTTCCCTCTTGAAACCGGAAGTCCCGCCCGCCACCAGGCACCACGTCGCCTGGCTTCCTCCCGGCCGCGGCGGTGAAACGCGGGGTGGGCTCCCGCTTTGTAAAATAATGATAGGAGCGGGGTGGGCACCCGCGAAATAAGGAAAAATGCGGGGTAGGCACCCGCCGCTGTAGGCATAATGGGGGAATCCCTACGATGGGGATTCCCTCTTAAAGGGGGCTGCAGCTCGGCGCTGCGCAGCCCCCAGGCTCTCCCTCTCCTGGGGAAAAGTAATTCAAAAGCGCACCAAGGGCGCAGGAAGGCTGCATAAAGTCTTGAAGATCCTGGAGGAAAATAAGGAAGAAAAAGGTCCCAGGGGCATAGCTGGGCCCAGGGAGGCAGCCCTCCTGGCAAGTCCTCCTGGGCCCCAGCAGCAGCACGCCCCGCAGGAATAGAACAGGAACACTGAACAACTTTCATGGGGTCACAGCCCCTTTTTTATACACCATTTTCCTTTGTCTACAAAGTGCAGGGACATGGGGGAACCAGATGCAACTGGTTCAGGAGCACCTTGTTATGATGACTCCTTCTTTCCTTTCACAGGACAGGCTAGGGACATCAGACGCACCACAGGGGGTGGAGCCAGCATTGTACAGGGCAGGCACCATCCTATTCAGAGTCAGGGGATTACTCCTCCCACTACCCTTAGCCCAGGTGTCCTATTCAGCCCAGCGCTGACTCACCCTGCCCCTCCTGGAGCCACACACACCTCCCAGCCCCTGTCACTCACAAGCCAGACATGCAATTCACATCAGGCAGGCAGACACAGAGCACACAGAAATGCCAACTTCTAGAAGTGGCATTTCTCTACCAGTCACCATAAATCTGCGCACACCATTGCGCAGCATTTATTCTCACAAATTCAGACATACTAAACTTGACCACACTGCTCCTCTCATAGCAGGAATTACCATTGACACACTCATCCTCAATGCATTCCTATGGGAGGGCAGGCCAGTCTCACCGCACACGCACACAGCGCGCACGCACTTTACACTGGGCCACAGTGCTAAAGTGCCCAGAGACTTAAAACCACTAACAACAAGTTACATACAAGGCAAAAAAGTTTAGGGGTGAACCTGCTAAAAAGGGCCATGTCCAACAGGCATATTACCAAGGATTTACGATAAATATCGCAAAGCGCGCTTCGCGCTGTTTTTTTATCGCCGGCTATCGCTGGATTTCATCGTGGAGATAACGCGTTATTATCAACGCTTATCTCCAAGGCGATAAAAAATCCAGCGATAGCGGCGAAACCCAGCAATAGCGCGAGAAATCCAGCGATAAATTCACTGCGCTAATGGAAAGCTTGCTAATAGGCAGGTAAGGACTTAACCTTACAATCCACCTCCCATTGACAAGATGGTTAAGTCAAGTTTTTATCCGGTGTTAAATTCCAGCGATAATCGCGGTTAGCGCGACTTTTGTTATCGCTTCGCGGGCATTGCTAATAGGGGGTAGTTGTGTTAGCGGCTGTTTCTGTTGACTTTTGGTTGGGAATGCCTACTTTGCATGTCATTAGCGATAAATATCGCTGACATGCAAAGAGGCAACAAGACGGCCGCTATCGCCATTAAGCTGTCGCTAACAGCTGTTAGCAACAGCTTGCTAATAGGGCGATAAAAATATCGCCGCTTTATCGGCAAAAGCTTTATCGGCAAAAAGTGCAGCTAAAGTGGCGATACTGCCCTTGATAATATGCCCCACAGTCTTTTGCCATTTCTACAGCAAAGTCTTTAAGCATAGAACTAGCACAGTGCTGTCCACGCCGAGCTGTAAAATGACAAAAGCCTTTTACCACTCCAAGCACAATATTACAGCTTTGAATTGGTAAAATGCCAACCAAGCCAACCTAAAATGAGTAAAAGCAACCCCCGACACAGTGTCTCACTAGTTAGAGCTCTTCAGAGAGGTATAGCTTTGTCCCGACACAAGGGAGCACCCAGTATAAGTCAAAACAACACCCATTCAGTGATAGAGTGACGCAACAATAATGCAAAAAAGAAGCAGAGAACTCTGGGTAGTTCTCAAGTTTAGGTGGAAAGCAGCTGCTGTATAGAGCACTCTCAACACCAGCGACACTCTAGATCTGCTCAACTCAAATGTTTGCTTTTCTATCATAGTCTTTAAGCATAGGATTAGCACAGTGCCATCCATGTCGAGATAGAAAAGAACAAAGGGGTATATTCACAAGAACGTGTGCTAAATATCACCAAAAAATGTTAACGCAACTTTACACATCGCAGTCCATCGTGGGAAAATAACCCCTTGTTAACGTGGAATTCACAACACGGCGGTACCATGCGATAGTCTCCTGAAACCGCGGACAATGTCCGCGATACAACCACCGCGACGGAGATAAAAACACAAACCCCAACACCAAAAAACGTGCGATGAGCCCATTCGCGATGAGGAAAGCAGCGATAAGCAGCACCAGGCCTGCCATACACACCCGGCAGGCGGGAAAATCACTACAAAAGGAGAAAAAACACACAAACACAAAATGACCAACACCGAAGCACCATGGTGGCAGCCGGAGCAGGCGCAGAGGACGAGCGCAACCCCACAAGTACCCCGGACGACCAGCCCGGGACCACGGTGACAGGGAAGGGCAAGGACAAGAAGAAGAGGAAGACGAAGTACAGTCCGCAGGAGAATCGGATCCTGGTCACGGAGGTGATAGAACACCATCAACAACTGTTCATCGCCTCCAATGTGTCAAGGCACCAGAAATGGATTATGGCGGGCCATCGTGGACAAGGTGAACGCCGTCGGAGAGTACAGGAGGTCAATGGACGAGGTCAAGAGGCGATGGAATGACATCAAGCGCAAGACCAAGGATAAACTCGCAGCCAACCAGAAGGCAGCAATGCAGACTGGAGGTGGGAGGCCTGCGCCACAGCAGGAGCTGGATGACATGGAGGAGCTGGTGTCGACAGTCATCAGTGTGGAGACCATGGCAGGAGTCGGGGGACCGGACACTGCTCGACAGGACACAACACAACCGCAACAGGGTGAGTGACCACCAGGTACTGGGGGGACGGGGGGAGAAGTCCACAATGGCACACATGCACAATCAAGCAGGGCACAGTGCACACCCACAATGATTCTGGATCATGGCCCTGAGCCACAGACTGTCACAATGTACAATGCCATGCTGCCTGAATGTGAACCTGTACCATGCGGCTACATACATGCAGACACATTGTAATACACCATGTCCCCTTCACATTGCAGGGGCACTGTCAACACCTCCTGCAGAGCAGTCCCAGCCACTCTTCACTGATGACGAGGAGGACACCACCAGCATCGACACCCAAGCCCATCATTGAGCTCATCCGCCAAGCACCTCCAGGACCAGGGCAGCCCAGCTGCATCGAGGAGACCCCACCCACT
Source organism: Calotriton arnoldi (assembly GCA_963921515.1). Classification (NCBI taxonomy): domain Eukaryota; kingdom Metazoa; phylum Chordata; class Amphibia; order Caudata; family Salamandridae; genus Calotriton; species Calotriton arnoldi. The sequence goes on from CAWUFW010014893.1 coordinate 296,572, forward strand.
CCACAAACCACCCAGCAGGAGGTACCCACAACCCCGGCTGTCTCCCAAGACCCCCGAGCAACAAATGGCCTTCCAACGCCGTGTGTTGGAGGTCCAGAGGGAGGTGGCTGAGCAGGTGCGGGTGGGGTTCGACCTCATGGCTACCAAACTGGACGCCATCCATGGGTGTCTAGGTCACATCAGGGACCAGCTCCAGTCCCTAACGGACACCCATGGCCCGCTCCATGGTCTCCAACGAGCCTTGACTGACATCGCTGGAGTCCTGACTCAGAGACAAGAACACCTGTCCGCTCAGAGTGGCTCCAGCGATTCCAGCCGTGAGCTGGCACACATGTGGAGGCTCAAGGAGGACATGGTGTGGATGGAGGCGGAAAGGATGGCAGCCACCGCTGCACATCAGCAAAATGTAGCTGGCATCTACCAGGCCCGGCATGTCCTCATCATGACATTGCTGCCACAAGGCATGGCGATGATGAATGCTGCTGCCCCCTCACCATCCACAACTCCACCCCCTGGTGTGTCAGTGCCTCACAGTGCCGCAGCCGGTACTGCAACACCCACAGGTGGGGCAGAGCACACATCCAAGGACGAGGACGTGGATGGGATTGAGTTCAGTAGGAGGCACTAGCATTCATGTCCGCCACCTTGCCTGTTTCTGCTTGGTGCCGCACATGGCCCCATGACCTGCCACTGACCCCTGATACACTCCGCTGCACTCACCTTGGCCCGCGACATGGACTCCCATATCCTGTTCTATGACCAATGACACGGCGAACAGACTGCAGACTGTACCCTTCCTCTTCCGCAGTACTTGTCATCCCCGGATGGACTCTGGCTGGCCCTCCACAGGCCCATATTGTGTAGTGTGCTTGGCATGGACCTGTACTGCTCCAACTGCAATACTCCACTGGATGTGCAATAAACATCCATAAACGCACTGCTGTGTCATGTCCTTCATCATTCATGTATGAATGTGTGGATTAATGTAGTTACAGTGATTTCCCTCACGTCAATGATGCTCATCTAGTGGGATTCCAGTTACAGTGTGCCACATTGCCTATTGTGTTCCGCTTGCCGTGGACAGTACAACAGGGACACACGCATTTGTCACTTCCTTGTCCGTACATGGACTGAACCACGCCCTGAGCCCCCGAGTCATTGTTGCAAGCCCTGCACTGGTCCGGCGTATGCCAGGCCAGACCACTCCGCTTACGCTCTGAGGGGGGGCCCACATAGCTACATGTCGCAGGCGTACATGCTGGTGGTATGCAGGTCACTGGTCTAGTTGTCAGCATGCCACGGCCACTCCCTGAGGGCAGCTTTGCACACACACCACACCCATCTGGCACAAGCGTCACAGGCCATGTGACCCCGCCAATATAAGGGGACGGCGACGTCACATTCCCCACTGCCGGTGGTGACTGGATGACGGACACTCCATGGTTCTCAATCATAAAGGGCAATGAGTTGTTGCGCACAGGGTTGGTCGCACGCGAAGCCTTGCGGCCGTCACGGGCCTACCACCACGTGGTGCTGACTGGGGTTGCACAGGGTTAGTGACACCCGAAGCCTTGCGGCCGTAACGGGCCTACCACCACGTGGCGCTGACTGGGGTTGCACAGGGTTAGTGGCACCGAAATAGCTGAGCGGGTGTGCAGCCTGCGATGATGACGTGTGCACTGATGTGGTCTCTGCCATTGTTGCCTCAGGACTCAGCGTCATGTGTGGGACCTGCTGTGCCGCGGGGCGGCTCCGCATGATGTGGACCATGCCATGGTGGCGGGACCGGGGCCTGGAGCTTGCACGGGCACGTGGTGTGCCCAGTGGTGGACACACCATTGGCGGCAGGTGAGCAGTGGGCCCGGGGTGCGCAAGTGCGGGCAGCCAGCGCTGGCCGGCGGGAGGGGGTGGGGTGCGGCTGCATGCGTGCGCAGGGACGGACAGGCGTTGTTGCTGTGTGCTGTGTGATGGACTCTGCCATGATTGACTCTGGCCTCGATTGCAGGTTGCAGACCTGGTGGCTTGCAGTGTATCCCGGCACATGGTTGGAGACACACCGGTGGCAGCAGGTGAACAGTGGGGCCTGGGTGCGCAGGGGCGGCGGTGTCTCTCTCTCTCTCCCTTCCTTCCTTCTCTCTCTCTCTCTCTCTCTCTCTCTCTCCCTTCCTTTCCTTCTCTCTCTCTCTCTCTCCCTTCCTTTCCTTCTCTCTCTTTCTCTCTCTGCCTTTCTTTCCTTCTCTGTTTCTCTGTGTCGGGCTCCTTTGATGTGCGCATGACACACGTTCTGATTTTGTGCTTTATTTTCCAGGCTGTAACATCGAGATTGTCCCGGACGGAGCCGACAGGAGTCTTCCGCATTGGTGTTTTGTGTTGTATTTCAATAAAGTTTTTGGTTGTTACTTCAGTGCTGTGTGACTGTTTCTCGTTCTTCTGGCCACACATGTGTGTTATTTTTTAACAATGTGCGTCATCATGTGCTTTTTGTGGCTCTTGTGTCGTGCACGGTATGTGTATGTCGGGGGGCTGGGGAGGGGGTGGTGGGTGTTGTGGCCCTCATGGGTATCGGACCTGCATGATGATTGTCTCCATGGCATCTGTGGGTCTTCAGATGTGGCTCTTGGCTGGGCTCCCTTTGATGCTGCAGGTAGTCGTCCTGCTTTACACCAGCAAAAGGCAGGTGTTAATTCCCTGGTGCTACCGCGTCTTATCGCCTGTTTTTGGTTCGCATCGCAGATCTGGCAGTTCGTTGTGAAGGTGGTGTTGTGGTTTTTTTGTGTGTTTTTGCACGGGAACGCCTACTCTGCATCTCATTAGGGTTAGTTGGTGGTGTCCACCGTGGTGTTAAGTTTTGGGGCAGTTATCGCGGGAATACTGGCAATGTCGGCAGTTTGCACCCGCTTGTGAATGGGGTATTAAATCTATCTCCACTTTTGATGAGTTAAGGTGGAAATAAATCAGAGATAAGTCCTTGTGAATATGCCCCAAAGTCTTTAAGCATAAGACTAGCACAGTGCTATTTACGCTGAGCTGTAAAATGACAAAAGCCATTTACCACTCCAAGCACAATATTACAGCTTTGAATTGGTAAAATACCAACCAAACCAACCTGAAATGAGTAAAGGCAAGCCCCGACACAGGAATTCGGTCTAGTTAGAGCTTTTCAGAAAGGTATAGCTTTGTCCAGACACAAGGGAGCACCCAGTATAAGTCAAAACAATACCCTTTCAGGCATAGAGTGACGCATAAATTATGCAAAAAAGAAGTAGAGAACTCTGGGTAGTTCTCAAGTTTAGGTGGAAAGCAGCTCCTGCATAGAGCACTCTCAACACCAGCGACACTCTAGATCTGCTCACCTCAAATGTCTGCTTTTCTATCAAAGTCTTTAAGCATAGGATTAGCACACTGCCATCCATGCCGAGATAGAAAAGAACAAGGGGGCATATTAGCAAGACCGGCGATAAAATTATCGCCGTTTTAGCGGCAGGAAACTGCCGCTAAAACGGCGATAATGGGCTTGCTAATATGCGTTATAGAATTCAATAGAAGCCCAGGTTAGATGTGCAGGACATCTAACCTGGGCTTCTATTGGAATTCTATAACGCATATTAGCAAGCCCATTATCGCCGTTTTAGTGGCAGTTTCCTGCCGCTAAAACGGCGATAATTTTATCGCCGGTCTTGCTAATATGCCCCAAAGTCTTTTGCCATTTCTACAGCAAAGTCTTGAAGCATAGGACTTGCACAGTGCTGTCCACGCCGAGCTGTAAAATGACAAAAGCCATTTACCACTCCAAGCACAATATTACAGCTTAGAACTGGTAAAACACCAACCAAGCAAACCTGAAATGAGTAAAAGCAACACCCAACACAGTGTCTCACTCTAGTTAGATTTTTTTCAGAGAGGTATAGCTTTGTCCAGCCCTAAGGGAGCACCCAGTATAAGTCAAAACAATACCCTTTCAGGCATAGAGTGATGCATAAATTATTCCCCAAAAAAAGCAGAGAACTCTGGGTAGTTCTCAAGTTTAGGTGGAAATCAATTCCTGTATAGAGCACTCTCAACACCAGAGACACTCTAGATATGCTCACCTCAAATGTCTGGTTTTCTATCAAAGTCTTTAAGCATAGGATTAGCACAGTGCCATCCATGCCGAGATAGAAAAGGACAAAGGGGCATATTAGCAAGGAGTTGCGATATTTATCGCAAAACGCGCTTAGCGTGTTTTTTTGTTAACACCGCCTATCGCTGGAAATTATCGCTGAGATAACACCCTATTAGTAAGGTTTATCTCCATAGCGATAATATTTCCAGTGATAGCGGCAAAATGTGAGAATATCGCTGGAAAAGCAGCGATATTCTCGCATTATCGCTAAGGTGGATTCAGCATTAGAATCCACCTCCTATACTTTAAACAGGTAAGTCATCCTCACTAGCAGGTGATAAAATATAGCGATAAACATGCTTAGCGCGAATTATTTTATCGCTTCGCCTGCCTTGCTAATAGGGGGTAGTGGAGTTAGCGACTGTTTCCAGTCGCTTTTAGTAGGGAACGTCTTACTTGCATGTCATTAGCGATAATTATCGCTGACATGCAAGGCGATGTGAATCCCGCCCGCTAACGCCTAAAAGCTGTCGCTAACGCCAGTTAGAGACAGCTTGCTAATAGGGCAATATAAATATCGCCGCTTTAGCAGCAAAAAGTGCCGCTAAAGCGGCGATAAATCCCTTGATAATATGCCCCTAAGTCTTTTGCCATTTCTACAGCAAAGTCTTTAAGCATAGGACTAGCACAGTGCTGTCCACGCCGAGCTATAAAATGACAAAAGCCATTTACCACTCCAGGCGCAATATTACAGCTTTGAATTGGTAAAATACCAACCAAGCAAACCTGAAATGAGTAAAAGCAACCCCTAACACAGTGTCTTGCTCTAGTTAGAGCTCTTCAGAGAGGTATAGCTTTGTCCAGACACAAGAGAGCACCCAGTATAAGTCAAACAAATACCCTTTCAGGCACAGAGTGACGCATAAAATATGCCAAAGAGAAGCAGAGATCTCTGGGTAGTTCTCAAGTTTAGGTGGAAAGCTACTCCAGTATAGAGCACTTTCAAAACCAGAGACACTCTAGATCTGCTCACCTCAAATGTCTACTTTTCTATCAAAGTCGTTAAGCATAGAATCAGCACAGTGCCATCCATGCCAAGATAGAAAAGAACAAGAGAGCTTATTTACAAGGCCCTTGCACCACTTGTGCTTCATTTTTAACATGGTAAAAGTGACGTACGAGTGGCGCAAGGGGCTTGTAAATAAGCACCTAAGTGTTTTGCCATTTCTACAGCAAAGTCTTTAAGCATAGGACTAGCACAGTGCTGACCACACCGAGCTGTAAAATGACAAAAGCCATTTACCACTCCAGGCACAATATTACAGCTTTGAATTGGTAAAATACCAACCAAAAAAACATGAAATGAGTAAAAACAACCCCCGACAGAGGGGCAGATCTACAAGAAAGTGCCGCAGCGTGGCGCTGCAAGCCCTTTGGCTGCGCCACGCTGCGGCACTTTCAGAGCACAGGAATGCGACATATTTACAAGAATATGTCGCATTCCTGTGCTCTCCCCTGCGCTGGCGCACAAACAGCTGCCAAGCGCCGGCGCAGGCACCCTTGCACCATGGTGCAAGGATGCCTGCGCCATGGGGAGATTGTTTTTGTGCAGGAAGGGGCACCTTTCTGCACAAAAACAATCAGTACAGGCTTTTCCTCTTTCAATGCGTGCTGCAGAATGCAGCACGCATTGAAAGAGGAAAAACGAGGAGAAATGAAAACATTTCTCCTCGGTGCGCCTCGCTACGCCACCTCTAGGGTGGCGTAGCTCAGACGCATCTCCAGATTTACGATTTCTCGTAAATCTGGAGATGTGTTTTGTTCCATGGGTGTTGCGTGGGAACACCCACAGCAACACCCATGGAACGCCCCTTCACCGCAAAGTGCTGCGTGTGAAGGGACGGTATTTACAAGGAGAGGAAAAGTCACGCATGGTGGCTTTTCCTCTCCTTGTAAATATCGAGGAGCCCCCTGCGCCACCAGTACGTCACGAAAAGTGACGTACTGGTGGCGCAGGGGGCTTGTAAATCTGCCCCACAGTGTCTTACTCTAGTTAGAGCTTTTCAGAGTGGTATAGCTTTGTCCAGACACAAGGGAGCACCCAGTATAAGCAAAACAATACCCTTTCAGGCATAGAGTGACGCATAAATTATGCAAAAAAGAAGCAGAGAACTCTCCGTAGTTCTCAAGTTTAGGTGGAAAGCAGGCCCTGTATAGAGCACTCTCAACACCAGCGACACTCTAGATCTGCTCACCTCAAATGTCTGCTTTTCTATCAAAGTCTTTAAGCATAGGATTAGCACAGTGCCATCCATGCTGAGACACAAAAGGACAAAGTCTTTAAGCATAGGACTGGCACAGTGCTGTCCACGCCGAGCTGTAAAATGACAAAAGCCATTTACCACTCCAGGCACAATATTACAGCTTTGAATTATTTAATACCAACGAAACAAACATGAAATGAGAAAAAGCAACCCCCGACACAGTGTCTCGCTCTAGTTAGAGCTCTTTAGAGAGGTACAGCTTTGTCCAGACACAAGGGAGCACCCAATATAAGTCAAAACAATACCCTTTCAGGCATAGAATGACGCATAAATTATGCAAAAAAGAAGCAGAGAAGTCTGGGTAGTTCTCAAGTTTAGGTGGAAAGCAGGTCCTGTATAAAGCACTCTCTACACCAGCGACACTATAGATCTGCTCACCTCAAATGCCTGCATTTCTATCAAAGTCTTTAAGCAGAGGATTAGCACAGTGCTATCCATGCCGAGATAGAAAATTACAAAGTCTTTTGCCATTTCTACAGCAAAGTCTTTAAGCATAGGACTAGCACAGTGCTGTCCACGCCGAGCTGTAAAATGACAAAAGCCATTTACCACTCCAGGCGCAATATTACTGCTTTGAATTGGGAAAATACCAACCAAGCAAACCTGAAATGAGTAAAGCAACCCCCGACACAGTGTCTCACTCTGGTTAGAGTTTTTCAGAGAGGTATAGCTTTGTCCAGACACAAGGAAGCACCCAGTATAAGTCAAAATAATACCCTTTCAGGTGATCCAGCGTGATATTAGCAAACAGCATTCATACACCATATACTCATTTGGGCCCATACATTCACACTACGCTAATACTTACGCTGGGTTTATCAGTTGTTACTCTTATCAAAAATCCCTGCTACCAATTACCTTCTGATTGAAGAGTAATGACTTACCGATGAATCCTTTGCTAATTGGGAAGTTTAAAATGAGTGACATTCATTATAATACAAAATCCTGAAATAACCACTGAGTCAGGAAGTTTTAAAATGTTTATCTAAAGATTTAGCAGAGTAAAATACAAAGCCACATGGTACTTGATCGAAATGCCCAGGATTAAGCATAGAAATGATTATTGCTAATCAATGACGGTGATTAAAGAAGAGGAGAAGATAGAGACAGCAGCGCAACTAAAGGTTGCATTATATTTACCTAAGTGCGAGAACCAAACCCCTTAGCCAAGGAGTTGAAAAGATAGGACCCAGGAAGGATGAAGAGTAAATACCTCCTCCAGGATCAGGACAGGACCGGTGACCTCTCTACAACAACGCCTGCGTCGTTCCCCTCTCTGATACTCGACTTCTCTCGATTCTCCCGTGCCTTCCTTCCAATTGGCTCCGCCGCCCCCTCCTCAGGACCTCTTCTGGACAGGACTTCAATCAGCAACCGATCAGCTTGGCAGTCTGGAGCTAGGAGCACTCTGGCAGCATGGACGCCTGTTCTTCATGAACGCCTGCTCTAATTAATTAACTAATGCTATATTCTATTATACCCTTCTACCTCCATGTACCTCCCACTAATGTTGCTAAAATATGGGACCACTACTTCTGATTGGACAGGGACAGGGGGTGGATTGTCGCACCATATTGATTTGTCCTAAATTGTAAAGCCTATTGTCCTTTACGTTCCCACCCCTTCAATTTAATACATTTGCTTTATTTCCCACCCGTCTCATGACAAATGTTATACAATTTACAGGGGAAAAGTATCATTTTTGTCCACCGGAAACATCAAGTACAGTATCTTCGGCCAATGGGTCATGGCCTTGGGAGACGTCCAAGTTGACTTCACTTGGCAGGCACACAGGATACATGCGCAGAACCATCGTCTCTCGAGTTACAAGTCACCAACCCAGGCCCAAGTTTTCGAATTACTAAAAGTGCAAGAAGGAAATATTAAAATCACAAATAAAATGTTTCACTGTATACCCACTATTTCTATTCTATTCCCATTTAAATATATATACTATCCCGCATTAGTAGCATTAAGAAATGACAATTTAGTAATGACATGAGAGCAAGCTGAAGCATGTGAAAACATCAAGCAGCCATTTTGTGCACACTGCGCAGAAGCAGAAGTTTCCCACCAAGCAAAGATAGACGTCACACCATGTGATCAGGTTGCGACATGCGCAGAGAGGTTCCCGCGCTTTAGCGGCCATTTTGGATTATAGACAAGCGTTATTCTTTAGTAAAACACATATGCAAGCGTCTCTCCCCTTTGTGTAGTGTAGGCAAAGGTTAGTAATAACAATACAAATTTAATAAATTAATACTATGAGAAGGATTGCGTACAAGCAAGTTTCATTTTTGAAACCTTGCTCCATCAATCCCCTCTCTGATGGCGTTTCTGAGCCATCAAAACACTACCCTCAATCAGATGCCAACTTCTAGCAATTCGTTTCATTCTCATTTTTACATTTTCTGTTTTTCACATCCCCTTTCAACTTTTTGTATAGTTCACTTCTCCATTCTTCAAGTTCTATTTCATCTAGTTTTCTCTTCTTTCCTTTTTCTGTCACTTTGTATGTTCCATTCTTTCTACAGCATTTGCACCATATCGTTATTGCCAATATTATTATTGCTATCCCTGCTAAGGGTACTAATATTTGACCTATAAGTCCTTATCCTACATTAGCAAACCAGGTTCCAATTGACGAGATACTATTTGTCAATCTTTCCCATACACTATCAACTTCCAGTGGTTTAAGTTCCTTCTCAAGTTTTGTTATATTCTGTATATACGTTCCAATTTCTGCACTCTTATCAGGAATATAAGTGCAACAATGTTTCGTCTTCAATAATTTACAGACTCCGCCCTCTTTTGCCAATATAATATCAAGAGCAAGTCGATTTTGCATCACCATAGATCTAATCGCAACCATTTCCGCATTAATCATTAGAAACCCTCCAGCAGTATCCGTTGATAAATGATCAACTACTGTAGACAATTTACATATTTTCCTTGAGTTCAGAATTATTCCCACTGAAGGTATCAATGCACCAAATATATCACCTACAATTTCTGAAAAACTAGCTCTTTTACTACGTATTAATTCATTATTATTTTCATTGCTTCCAGTGTTTCTTTTTACGTGGTATATCTTTGGAAATACTATTCCAAAATAACAACTTCCATACCACTGTGCAGGAAGCCTAAAGTAAGCCTTATTCCCACATATATAATAGATTCCAGGAAAAACTGAATCTGTTCCTCCTTTGAGTCCCCAACCTCCAATAAAAAATTGTGTTCACATTCACTGGTACCGATGAAAACATTGTTATAATCAGTTTTTAACCCATGAAGACAAATTTTTCCTGTCTTTACAAAATCCAGAGCCATAGCAGCTTGAGCCTTTCCAGGTGTGTAACTTCCTTCTTTCTCTGCCCAAGGTGGTAAATGAGCCTTGTGCTTAGAAGCTTTCTTTTGAAATTCTTGTCTTCTATCTTCTACTAAATTCAAAAATATCTTTTCTTCTTCATGTAAGGAACATGTTAGATTGTGTCTATGTGCATGTGTTATGTCTATTGATTTCATTGTTAAGAAAAATTCTCCCATAAACTGTGCGTCTTGACTAGTAAGCACTGGGTTCATACTCTTGCGAATCGGAACCTCAGAAAATATCACATCTAAGTTTGAATAATAATACTGAAGTTTCCCTGTTCTATAAAATAAACTAGACAAAACACTACATGATATGCCATATGTCAGTGGTAAGTGATGGTATGTTAATCCTTCTGCTACTGATTCAGGTAACTTCATACAGACGTAACAATTACTAACTTCCATTGTGTCTACATATTGAAATAATAATTTTGTGAAAATGTTTAAACTAGTGTCGTTATCAGCTATTTCATGATGAATTTCTGGTTCATTTTCTGCCATTAGTTCTACTCTATTGCCCTTTATATTTGCTATTCTCTCCTTAGTTTCATTATTAATCTTCTTATCTATTATCATAAGGTAAGGAATTGCTACAATCAGGACTAGCCATACTATAAGCACCAATACTAGACTACATATGCAGATTGCACAGCATCTCCTACAACACTTCTGTTTTGGTCTCCCAGTAACTCTATCATCAGGCATTTTTCGACCAGGAAGATTGTTCTTCTTATCTTTTCTTCTTTTCTTTAGATGATTCTTTTGTTTAGTCAGGGTGGTCTTGTTTCTTCTTCGTATGTTAGTTCTGCACTTGTTCCTTCGCCACCACTGTCACTTGATTCTGAGCTTTCAAAATCTTCAAGGATGATATAAGTCCAGTCAGGACCCTTGAATTTGTTATTCACAAGTTTCAGTCTTTTACTTCTTCTTTTCTCAGTTTTATTTTCTTGTTCAGTTTGACTTGTTACTTCATTCACTTGATCTGGATCTTCACTTCTGGTTGTTATGTGGTACTTCACTCTTTTAATGACACTTGGCCAATGATCTCCTTTTCTTGTTTTCTTTGTTGGCACTGCTTTCTTGTTTTTGTCTTCAGAGATCTTGTTAATTTCACTGTTTAGCACTGTTTCATGTTCTTCAATTACTGTGTTTCTTGTTTGCTCCTTTTCAGGTCTAATTGTTTTCTCTGTAACAGCTCCGCTGTGAGTTTCCAATAACTGACCTTGTTCTTTATTTATTTCTTCAAGTTCATGTTTTTCTAACTTGTTCTGATCAGGGCTTATTGCACTGTGAACTTCTGCAGCCTGACCGGATTCTTCTAAACCTGTCTGTCCCTCATCAAAGTCTATTAGGTCTTCACTGTTTTGAGTCCAGTTTCCTTTCCCTATCTGACCTTGTTCAGGATTTCTTAGTGTCTTTTCTTCTTGTTCCTGAACTGCTTCTTCTTCACCTATCTGATCTTCTTCAATTTCTTCCAATTTTGTTTGACTTCTTGTTCTGTGGTATATTTCAGGAACTTCTACCACAGGTATCCAATCCTGACTTGTGCTCGGTTGTTCTTCTTCAGCTTCTCTTGAATCTCGAGCTTGAGATTCCTCCGCTGGGCAACCTTCAGCTTCTTCAGTGATTGGCGTTGTCTGAAGATTTTCTTCTTCAGGATCTGGTACTCTCTTGGTGTGGCTTACGTGAATCCAATTAGGAAATCCGGCACACTTCACTGCTGTATTCGTTGTTAGTATGACTTGACACGGTCTGCCCCATCTAGGTGATAGACACGTTTCTCTGGTGTGATTCTTCACTACCACCCAGTCACCAGGATTCAGATCATGTTCTTGCTCGGGCTGCCTGGAAACTGCGTCTTCTCCAACCTGATGAGAGACAGAACGCACTAGATCAGCCAATCCTTTACAATAGTCCAGAACCATATCATCAGATATATTCACCAGTTTGTTTGTGGGAACATGTGTTTGTCTCATTGCTCTTCCCATCATTATTTCGTGGGGGCTCAATCCTGTGGTTCTGTCAGGTATACTTCTGAGTCCCATTAAAACGAGTGGTAATGCATCTGGCCACTCTAATGATGTTGATGCACACATTTTTCCCAGTCTTGACTTTATAGTGCCATTCAATTGTTCAACCACTCCAGAAGCCTCTGGGCGATATGCACAATGCAGTTTCTGTTTGATTTGAAATGCTTCACAGATTATTTGAATCACTTCGCTGTTAAAATGTTTTCCTCTATCTGATTCCAAAGTTACTGGAAAACCAAATCTAGGAATGAGTTCTCGTAGCAACACTTTTGCAACTGTAATGCTGTCATTTCTCCTGGTAGGGTAAGCCTCCACCCACTTTGAAAACAGACACACTATGACTAGTACATATTTCAGCCCTCTACATGGTGGTAACTGTATGAAATCAAACTGAAGTCTCATAAATGGACCCTCTGCCTTTCCAATTTTTCCAAATCCAATTACTGTCTTCCTTCCTGGATTATGCATCTGGTAAGTTAGACATCTCTGGCAAAGACTCTCTGCAACAGCTCTGAATTTGGGATTGTACCAATTTTGTCTGAACAGTCTAATCATTGCATCTCTCCCTATGTGTGTGTCTCCATGATGCATTCTAGCCATTTGTGAGAGTAAACAGTCTGGCATGACTGGTCTGCCATCAGCACTGATCCACACTTCATCATCTTCTCTTTGAGAACAACCCACTTTGATCCACAAATTCTTCTCACTTTCATCAACCTCATCTTGCAATTTCTTCACCTCATTCCAAGTTTCAGGTGGCATATACAACATAAGTTGGCAGCTGATTCCCATTCTTTCCACCCTCTTATTGACTGACATTCTGGTTTTGGCACAATGTTGAGCCACCAGATCCGCATATCTGTTGCCGACTACCACCCAGTCATCTCCTGACTGATGTGCGGCACATTTCACCACAGCCAATTCTTTTGGTGATTGTATTGCTTCTAGCAATTCCCTTACAAATTGTCCATTTTTAATGGGGGATCCTGAAGAAGTCATGAAATCCCTCTGCATCCACAGTTGGCCAAAATCATGCACGACCCCGTAACCATATTGACTATCTGTAAATATGGTCACTCTCTGATTCCTCCCAAATTTGCATGCTTTTATCAAAGCAATCAATTCAGCTACTTGTGCAGATTTGACTCCTGGTAAATAGGATGCTTCAACTATTCCAGTTAATTCACATACCGCATAGGCAGCAGTTAGTTTGCCATCTTCATGTCTTTGACATGAACCATCAACAAATAGCTCCCTGTCTGGCTTTTTAAGAGGCTGTTCCTCTATATCTGGACGTGGTTTTGTGCATAATTCTGTAATTTGTATACAATCATGTTCATCTTCTTCATCGTCTTTTATTCTTTCATGACATGGGTCTGGTAGTAAGGTTGCTGGATTTATTATAGTACACCTTACCATGTTCACATTTTCAGCACCCATTATTATTCTTTCATATTTAGTCAGCCGACTAGGAGTAAGATGCTGAGTTCGGGTTCTTGTCAACAGAATGACAACTGCATGTGGAACATACACTTTTACAGGGTGTCCCATCACAATTGACTCACTTTGTTCAATGCTCAGACAAGTAGCCGCTACTGCTTTTAAGCATCCTGGCAACGCGGCTGCTACTGGGTCCAATGTAGCAGAAAAATATGCTATAGGACGTCTTTCCAGTCCATGTCTTTGAGTTAGGACAGAAAGTGCACAATTTTCTCTCTCATGACAGAACAATGCAAATTCTCTTTTATAATCAGGCATGCCTAAGGCAGGTGCTGAACATAGGGCATTTCTCAATTTTACAAAAGCTTCTACACTTTCGTCCTCCCACTCAACAGGGTCCTTTGCTTTCTTTTTTGTCATGTTAATTAAGGGCTTAGCCAACATGGAAAATCCTGGTATCCATTGTCGACAGTAACCTACTATTCCTAGGAACATTCGCACTTGTCTTTGGGTTACAGGCATTTGCATTTTCTTTATTAAAGCTACTCTTTCAGCTGTTACTCTTCTTTTTCCTCTCTCAATTTGGTGTCCCAGATATTTACCAGCTGTTGTACAGAATTGCAATTTTTCAGGTGAGACCTTATGCCCTTCTTCTGCCAAAAGATTTAATAATGCTATGGAATCAACAACACAGTCCTCTCTGGTGGTCGACGCCACCAATAAGTCGTCGATATATTGGACTAAGACTGAGCTTCCTGGCATCACTAGTTTTTCCAGGCACTTTTTCAGTATCTGGTTGAAGATGGAAGGACTTTCTGTGTACCCCTGAGGAACACGATTCCACACATAGCCTTTGTTCTCAAATTTAAATGAAAAAAGATACTGGCTGTCTGGATGTAATGGTATAGAAAAGAATGCTTGACACAAATCAATTACTGTGAACCATCCTGCATTCCATGGATCTGGTATAGAATTACTGCAGGATTTGGCACTATAGGACAACATGGTTCTACAATCTTATTTATTTTCCTCAGGTCCTGAACAATCCTATATTTTCCACTAGGTTTCTTCAACCCCATTATAGGTGAATTACATGGGCTACTCATTACTTCTTTTATGATATTGTGTTCTACCATTCGATTTATTTCTTCAATGACTCCTGCTTTTACTTCTGCACTCATTTTGTACTGTCTGGTATTTGGGAAAATTGCACATTCCTTTACAGTAATTTTAACTGGATCTATTTTAGCCATAAGTCCTACTTCCTTTCCGGTGAAATCCCATACTATGGGGTTCACTGTACCTTTTAATTCTTCTGGCAACTCATCTTTTGTTATTAACGAAAACATTTCATCCACTTCTGTACCTTGTTTTGCAATCATAAATTTATATACATGATCTTCATCTGGTGTCTGAACTGCCACACCATCCGGTGTGCAGAAAATTGTACAATTCATCTTGCACAATAAATCCCTACCTAATAAGTTTACTGGACTAGAATCACATACTACAAATTGATGCATTTCTCTGAAGTTTCCAATTTTAACTTCCATGGGTTCGGTAAGAGGTGTTCTAATTCGCTGATTAGCTACCCCTACTACTTGGATATTTTCACCAGAGAGAGGAAGGTCTGGAATGTCTGCTGTTCTCACAGTAGTCCGGGTAGCACCAGTGTCCAAAAGGAAAGTAATATTATTACCTTTCACATTCCCTTCAACATATGGACCTGACTGATCTACCTGTAAGGATGCGCCAAGTATGCACTCCTTCTTCCCCTCTCCTAGGCACCGTCATGAGTTGAATTCACAGTAATTGTCCTGCAAAAGAAATTGTGATGTCATATAATCATTCTTACCACTTCCTCCCTGATATCCGATGTCTGTAACATGCTTTGCTCTGCTTACATTACCCTGAATAGGTGCAGGTGGCAACTGACTCTGAGGATTTACACCCTGCTGTGAGTCATTCTGTGTCTGTGGATTTAAATTTTGATTTGGGCCATTATTATTCCTGATCTTTTTACATTCATCCTTCCAATGCCCCAATTTTCCGCATCCATGACAAGGAAATTTCTTTTTAGCTTCTTCTCTACTCATTCGTCCTCTAAATTTTCCACCATTCCCAGTATCACCATTCGTTCCAGAATCTTTTCCTGGATTTTCACTTGGATTTTCCAAATTGAATCCCTGTTTCTCAGCCATTTTCACCTGAGCCCACATTACTTTTTCCTGCAATTTCTTGTGTCTATCCTCAATATCGTCTCCACAATATTTTGCGTACTTCAAAATCTCATCTATGGGCTTTCCCTGCCAACACAGCATGTGTTGTTTAATCATCTGACAAATCTCTGGTTTCAAACCATAAACAAACAGATACACGAACTGACTCATGTTCTTGTCTCCAATATCCTCAAATCCACTATACTGTTTAAATACCTGTAATAAACGCTCATAGTAGGAATGCACTGATTCATTAGCTTCTTGAGTAGTTCGATCTATTTTTACCCAATCTGTTTCTTTCGGTGGTATTTTCCCTTTCAGGTAAGTTATCACTTGGTGATACTTTTTCATTACGTCATTTGACGGGGCACCTGTTTTCGGATCTCTAGGGTATTCATCACTTGGCCAATCCACTGTGATTTTGCAATCTGTCCATAAATCGGCAGGTACCACTATGTCAAACAACCCATCTAAATCCTTCAACAATACCTTCGACACCTTCACAAACCTGTCAACCTGCTTGTACCATTCAATAGGTTTTTCTCTCAACTTTGGAAAATCATTCGTAAATGATAAAATATCTTGTCTGCTCCATGGGACATGTACATATCCTCCTCCCGTAACTTCTCGCATTGGATACATTTGGTCTGTTTTCCCTGATTCCTTCATCACATATTCTGATGCTGTTCTACTTGTTCGTGCTTCTTCCTTTTTCTGGCCCACATAGTTTTCCATTTATCTATGTCTCCCCATTTTTGTAAAACTAACATTAATTCTCTTATTTGTAATCTTCTTCCAGAGCCATTCATATTTTCTAAATCTTTGTCTGCAAATTCTGCTCTATAGGGTTTCTGTAGTACTTTTGATCTCCCTATTTCTATGCCCACCTGTAATGCTAAATTGGACAATTTTTCATGGAATATCTTTACATTTCTGGTGATACTCCTGCACAGGAATAATAATTCTTCTTCATCATAGGTATTTAAGCGTTCTAGTCCTATATTTCCTGCTATTATTTCTTCTAATTCGACTTTCAATTTATGAATGTCCATTATTTTCGGAGGCGTACACTGTTTAACTGACCCTTGCACCCATCTTTCCAGATCTTCAGGTGTTACTATGGTAGCACCTTTTGTTCCTGATGAAGTCACCAAACTTATATCTTTTGAACCTCCAGGTACCTCTTTTCTGGGAGTACTATTTACAGAACCTCGAATAGGTAAATCCATGAGTGATATTGTGGATTCACAGTCACTGAATTGATCCTCAATTATAACTGGAGCTTCAGGTTTGGGATTATTCACAGCAGTAGGTGTAAGTATCGGTGGAGGACAGCTTCCCCGAGTACCATAAAATGGAACTACTGGACCAATTGTTACTGGTATGGTCAATGAATCAGGATGTACTTTTATCTGAATTATTTTCTGTATCAATTCTGCTCTGGTCTTTTCTATTGCTTCTTTTTCTTTGTCATGAAGTATTCTACTCGGGGTGAATTCATGCATTACCTGTGGCACTAATGGAGTTTTCGGTGGTGCACTTGGGTTGCATCCACTTGTCCCTTCCTGATATGGTGGGGGATTTCTTAACATTTCCTCCATAAATTCGTCTTCAGACTCCTCATTTCTCATTAAATGTTTTGTCTTTTCTGTGCACTTACTTCCTAATTTCTCCTCTGCTGAGAACAATGGATATAATCCTTCTGTAATCATTGCCCTTCTCCATTGTTTCATCTGACCATCCCTAGACTCACGTTGATATCTGGGAAAAAATCCTGGATAACTCCTATTACTCCGAGGTCGATCACGTTCAAATGCCTCGGTTTCCCATTCCTCTAGAGCCTCGTACTGAGTTAATCTAGGTCTGGGTTCTAAGTCATTCATCCTCAATCTCAAGTTTTGAAGAATTCTTCCATTAAAGGTACCATTCTCGGGAAATTCTAATACTCCATCATTTTTGGTGTATTCTATCCAATTCTCCATCCATACACAAGTATGATAACCTCTTTCCATCATCATAAATGAAGCGGGCGTTTTAGCTGGTGGAATAATAATTCCTTCTCTAGTTTTGATTGGTTTGTCTTTCTTAAAATAATTCTTGATCTTTTGTAAAAATGACATTTTTCTCCTTTCTCCGTACATTCTATCTAATCTTCGGTGTATAAAATTATATTCTGCAAAACCTAGAAATCTCCTATCCGGACGAGTTCCTGTTAAAGTCGGATCGCGTTTTAACATGCAATCTTTATCCACTAAGAATTTTGTTTCTAAATTCTCGACCAATCAAATGTCTGCTACCTTTTTATTTCCGAACCAATCCTTGCGCGGCCTTTTGGTGACGTTTCTCTGTCAACCCCTCCTTTACAATCCGCGTTTCTCTGTCCCTCGCTGGTTTAACCAATCCCAGCGCGGCTCCTGTGACGTCAGTACTACTCCTGACTACTGACCCCTCCTTTACAAGGTTCGTTCCACACCCGCTGATTTAACCAATCTCAGCGCGGCGTTTTGTGACGTCAGCTCCCTCTCCGGCAACTGACCCTCCCTTTACAAAAATGTACGCAAACTTATTTTCTCTATAAATCTTAATTAAATTTCAGTAACAACATAAAACATTCGCTATCGTGCCAGTTTCTCTAAAATAGGAAAGATAGTTTTCTCTCATGCTTAGTAAAACCTTTCCGTTTACTAAAACATATACTACGAGTAAAACACTTCCGTTTACTCTTCACACAAGCTCCAGAAGTACCTGTTACTTCTCCAATGTTACCCTTACTAGGTGATATAACATCAAATTTTTATCAGCGTACCCTTTTTGCTATTACTCACAAGCATAGAGTCCCTAACGAGTACTTGAAGTCCTGCTTAACTTCTCAGTACTATTTCTGCCTGACAGATAACCTCACTGCAGTATGGCTTCCACTTGCCACCTACTATTCTTTTTACCTACCCCGGGGTATTCTGGACAACATAAAACAAAACTCAAAAAATTTTAAGCGGATGTTAGTTCATAAAAATACAAATAAAATTCTCATTACCCAATTAACAAAAAGTAACCATAACCGTCCTCTGCTTACCAGAAAACTGATCCAGCGCGATATTAGAAAACAGCATTCATACACCATATACTCATTTGGGCCCATACATTCACACTACGCTAATACTTACGCTGGGTTTATCAGTTGTTACTCTTATCAAAAATCCCTGCTACCAATTACCTTCTTATTGAAGAGTAATGACTTACCGATGAATCCTTTGCTATTTGGGAAGTTTAAAATGAGTGACATTCATTATAATACAAAATCCTGAAATAACCATCAGTCAGGAAGTTTTAAAATGTTTATCTAAAGATTTAGCAGAGTAAAATACAAAGCCACATGGTACTTGATCGAAATACCCAGGATTAAGCATAGAAATGATTATTGCTAATCAATGACGGTGATTAAAGAAGAGGAGAAGATAGAGACAGCAGCGCAACTAAAGGTTGCATTATATTTACCTAAGTGCGAGAACCAAACCCCTTAGCCAAGGAGTTGAAAAGATAGGACCCAGGAAGGATGAAGAGTAAAGACCTCTTCCAGGATCAGGACAGGACCGGTGACCTCTCTACAACGACGCCTGCGTCGTTCCCCTCTCTGATACTCGACTTCTCTCGATTCTCCCGTGCCTTCCTTCTAATGGACTCCGCCGCCCCCTCCTCAGGACCTCTTCTGGACAGGACTTCAATCAGCAACCGATCAGCTTGGCAGTCTGGAGCTAGGAGCACTCTGGCAGCATGGACGCCTGTTCTTCGTGAACGCCTGCTCTAATTAATTAACTAATGCTATATTCTATTATACCCTTCTACGTCCATGTACCTCCCACTAATGTTGCTAAAATATGGGACCACTACTTCTGATTGGACAGGGACAGGGGGTGGATTGTCGCACCATATTGATTTGTCCTAAATTGTAAAGCCTATTGTCCTTTACGTTCCCACCCCTTCAATTTAATACATTTGCTTTATTTCCCACCCGTCTCATGACAAATGTTATACAATTTACAGGGGAAAAGTATCATTTTTGTCCACCGGAAACATCAAGTACAGTATCTTCGGCCAATGGGTCATGGCCTTGGGAGACGTCCAAGTTGACTTCACTTGGCAGGCACACAGGATACATGCGCAGAACCATCGTCTCTCGAGTTACAAGTCACCAACCCAGGCCCAAGTTTTCGAATTACTAAAAGTGCAAGAAGGAAATATTAAAATCACAAATAAAATGTTTCACTGTATACCCACTATTTCTATTCTATTCCCATTTAAATATATATACTATCCCGCATTAGTAGCATTAAGAAACGACAATTTAGTAATGACATGAGAGCAAGCTGAAGCATGTGAAAACATCAAGCAGCCATTTTGTGCACACTGCGCAGAAGCAGAAGTTTCCCACCAAGCAAAGATAGACGTCACACCATGTGATCAGGTTGCGACATGCGCAGAGAGGTTCCCGCGCTTTAGCGGCCATTTTGGATTATAGACAAGCGTTATTCTTTAGTAAAACACATATGCAAGCGTCTCTCCCCTTTGTGTAGTGTATGCAAAGGTTTGTAATAACAATACAAATTTAATAAATTAATACTATGAGAAGGATTGCGTACAAGCAAGTTTCATTTTTGAAACCTTGCTCCATCAATCCCCTCTCTGATGGCGTTTCTGAGCCATCAAAACACTACCCTCAATCAGATGCCAACTTCTAGCAATTCGTTTCATTTTCATTTTTACATTTTCTGTTTTTCACATCCGCTTTCAACTTTTTGTATAGTTCACTTCTCCATTCTTCAAGTTCTATTTCATCTAGTTTTCTCTTCTTTCCTTTTTCTGTCACTTTGTATGTTCCATTCTTTCTACAGCATTTGCACCATATCGTTATTGCCAATATTATTATTGCTATCCCTGCTAAGGGTACTAATATTTGACCTATAAGTCCTTTTCCTACATTAGCAAACCAGGTTCCAATTGACGAGATACTATTTGTCAATCTTTCCCATACACTATCAACT
The DNA here is from genome assembly GCA_963921515.1 of Calotriton arnoldi. Classification (NCBI taxonomy): domain Eukaryota; kingdom Metazoa; phylum Chordata; class Amphibia; order Caudata; family Salamandridae; genus Calotriton; species Calotriton arnoldi. The sequence goes on from CAWUFW010014893.1 coordinate 317,098, forward strand.
TCCAGTGGTTTAAGTTCCTTCTCAAGTTTTGTTATATTCTGTATATACGTTCCAATTTCTGCACTCTTATCAGGAATATAAGTGCAACAATGTTTCGTCTTCAATAATTTACAGACTCCGCCCTCTTTTGCCAATATAATATCAAGAGCAAGTCGATTTTGCATCACCATAGATCTAATCGCAACCATTTCCGCATTAATCATTAGAAACCCTCCAGCAGTATCCGTTGATAAACGATCAACTACTGTAGACAATTTACATATTTTCCTTGAGTTCAGAATTATTCCCACTGAAGGTATCAATGCACCAAATATATCACCTACAATTTCTGAAAAACTAGCTCTTTTACTACGTATTAATTCATTATTATTTTCATTGCTTCCAGTGTTTCTTTTTACGTGGTATATCTTTGGAAATACTATTCCAAAATAACAACTTCCATACCACCGTGCAGGAAGCCTAAAGTAAGGCTTATTCCCACATATATAATAGATTCCAGGAAAAACTGAATCTGTTCCTCCTTTGAGTCCCCAACCTCCAATAAAAAATTGTGTTCACATTCACTGGTACCGATGAAAACATTGTTATAATCAGTTTTTAACCTATGAAGACAAATTTTTCCTGTCTTTACAAAATCCAGAGCCATAGCAGCTTAAGCCTTTCCAGGTGTGTAACATCCTTCTTTCTCTGCCCAAGGTGGTAAATGAGCCTTGTGCTCAGAAGCTTTCTTTTGAAATTCTTGTCTTCTATCTTCTACTAAATTCAAAAATATCTTTTCTTCTTCATGTAAGGAACATGTTAGATTGTGTCTATGTGCATGTGTTATGTCTATTGATTTCATTGTTAAGAAAAATTCTCCCATAAACTGTGCGTCTTGACTAGTAAGCACTGGGTTCTTACTCTTGCAAATCGGAACCTCAGAAAATATCACATCTAAGTTTGAATAATAATACTGAAGTTTCCCTGTTCTATAAAATAAACTAGACAAAACACTACATGATATGCCATATGTCAGTGGTAAGTGATGGTATGTTAATCCTTCTGCTACTGATTCAGGTAACTTCATACAGACGTAACAATTACTAACTTCCATTGTGTCTACATATTGAAATAATAATTTTGTGAAAACGTTTAAACTAGTGTCGTTATCAGCTATTTCATGATGAATTTCTGGTTCATTTTCTGCCATTAGTTCTAATCTATTGCCCTTTATATTTGCTATTCTCTCCTTAGTTTCATTATTAATCTTCTTATCTATTATCATAAGGTAAGGAATTGCTACAATCAGGACTAGCCATACTATAAGCACCAATACTAGACTACATATGCAGATTGCACAGCATCTCCTACAACACTTCTGTTTTGGTCTCCCAGTAACTCTATCATCAGGCATTTTTCGACCAGGAAGATTGTTCTTCTTATCTTTTCTTCTTTTCTTTAGATGATTCTTTTGTTTAGTCTGGGTGGTCTTGTTTCTTCTTCGTATGTTAGTTCTGCACTTGTACCTTCGCCACCACTGTCACTTGATTCTGAGCTTTCAAAATCTTCAAGGATGATATAAGTCCAGTCAGGACCCTTGAATTTGTTATTCACGAGTTTCAGTCTTTTAATTCTTCTTTTCTCAGTTTTATTTTCTTGTTCAGTTTGACTTGTTACTTCATTCACTTGATCTGGATCTTCACTTCTGGTTGTTATGTGGTACTTCACTCTTTTAATGACACTTGGCCAATGATCTCCTTTTCTTGTTTTCTTTGTTGGCACTGCTTTCTTGTTTTTGTCTTCAGAGATCTTGTTAATTTCACTGTTTAGCACTGTTTCATGTTCTTCAATTACTGTGTTTCTTGTTTGCTCCTTTTCAGGTCTAATTGTTTTCTCTGTAACAGCTCCGCTGTGAGTTTCCAATAACTGACCTTGTTCTTTATTTATTTCTTCAAGTTCATGTTTTTCTAACTTGTTCTGATCAGGGCTTATTGCACTGTGAACTTCTGCAGCCTGACCGGATTCTTCTAAACCTGTCTGTCCCTCATCAAAGTCTATTAGGTCTTCACTGTTTTGAGTCCAGTTTCCTTTTTCTATCTGACCTTGTTCAGGATTTCTTAGTGTCTTTTCTTCTTGTTCCTGAACTGCTTCTTCTTCACCTATCTGATCTTCTTCAATTTCTTCCAATTTTGTTTGACTTCTTGTTCTGTGGTATATTTCAGGAACTTCTACCACAGGTATCCAATCCTGACTTGTGCTCGGTTGTTCTTCTTCAGCTTTTCTTGAATCTCGAGCTTGAGATTCCTCCGCTGGGCAACCTTCAGCTTCTTCAGTGATTGGCGTTGTCTGAAGATTTTCTTCTTCAGGATCTGGTACTCTCTTGGTGTGGCTTACGTGAATCCAATTAGGAAATCCGGCACACTTCACTGCTGTATTCGTTGTTAGTATGACTCGACACGGTCTGCCCCATCTAGGTGATAGACACGTTTCTCTGGTGTGATTCTTCACTACCACCCAGTCACCAGGAATCAGATCATGTTCTTGCTCGGGCTGCCTGGAAACTGCGTCTTCTCCAACCTGATGAGAGACAGAACGCACTAGATCAGCCAATCCTTTACAATAGTCCAGAACCATATCATCAGATATATTCACCAGTTTGTTTGTGGGAACATGTGTTTGTCTCATTGCTCTTCCCATCATTATTTTGTGGGGGCTCAATCCTGTGGTTCTGTCAGGTATACTTCTGAGTCCCATTAAAACGAGTGGTAATGCATCTGGCCACTCTAATGATGTTGATGCACACATTTTTCCCAGTCTTGACTTTATAGTGCCATTCAATTGTTCAACCACTCCAGAAGCCTCTGGGCGATATGCACAATGCAGTTTCTGTTTGATTTGAAATGCTTCACAGATTATTTGAATCACTTCGCTGTTAAAAGGTTTTTCTCTATCTGATTCCAAAGTTACTGGAAAACCAAATCTAGGAATGAGTTCTCGTAGCAACAGTTTTGCAACTGTAATGCTGTCATTTCTCCTGGTAGGGTAAGCCTCCACCCACTTTGAAAACAGACACACTATGACTAGTACATATTTCAGCCCTCTACATGGTGGTAACTGTATGAAATCAAACTGAAGTCTCATAAATGGACCCTCTGCCTTTCCAATTTTTCCAAATCCAATTACTGTCTTCCTTCCTGGATTATGTATCTGGCAAGTTAGACATCTCTGGCAAAGACTCTCTGCAACAGCTCTGAATTTGGGATTGTACCAATTTTGTCTGAACAGTCTAATCATTGCATCTCTCCCTATGTGTGTGTCTCCATGATGCATTCTAGCCATTTGTGAGAGTAAACAGTCTGGCATGACTGGTCTGCCATCAGCACTGATCCACACTTCATCATCTTCTCTTTGAGAACAACCCACTTTGATCCACAAATTCTTCTCACTTTCATCAACCTCATCTTGCAATTTCTTCACCTCATTCCAAGTTTCAGGTGGCATATACAACATAAGTTGGCAGCTGATTCCCATTCTTTCCACCCTCTTATTGACTGACATTCTGGTTTTGGCACAATGTTGAGCCACCAGATCCGCATATCTGTTGCCGACTACCACCCAGTCATCTCCTGACTGATGTGCGGCACATTTCACCACAGCCAATTCTTTTGGTGATTGTATTGCTTCTAGCAATTCCCTTACAAATTGTCCATTTTTAATGGGGGATCCTGAAGAAGTCATGAAATCCCTCTGCATCCACAGTTGGCCAAAATCATGCACGACCCCGTAACCATATTGACTATCTGTAAATATGGTCACTCTCTGATTCCTCCCAAATTTGCATGCTTTTATCAAAGCAATCAATTCAGCTACTTGTGCAGATTTGACTCCTGGTAAATAGGATGCTTCAACTATTCCAGTTAATTCACATACCGCATAGGCAGCAGTTAGTTTGCCGTCTTCATGTCTTTGACACGAACCATCAACAAATAGCTCCCTGTCTGGCTTTTTAAGAGGCTGTTCCTCTATATCTGGACGTGGTTTTGTGCATAATTCTGTAATTTGTATACAATCATGTTCATCTTCTTCATCGTCTTTTATTCTTCCATGACATGGGTCTGGTAGTAAGGTTGCTGGATTTATTATAGTACACCTTACCATGTTCACATTTTCAGCACCCATTATTATTCTTTCATATTTAGTCAGCCGACTAGGAGTAAGATGCTGAGTTCGGGTTCTTGTCAACAGAATGACAACTGCATGTGGAACATACACTTTTACAGGGTGTCCCATCACAATTGACTCACTTTGTTCAATGCTCAGACAAGTAGCCGCTACTGCTTTTAAGCATCCTGGCAACGCGGCTGCTACTGGGTCCAATGTAGCAGAAAAATATGCTATAGGACGTCTTTCCAGTCCATGTCTTTGAGTTAGGACAGAAAGTGCACAATTTTCTCTCTCATGACAGAATAATGCAAATTCTCTTTTATAATCAGGCATGCCTAAGGCAGGTGCTGAACATAGGGCATTTCTCAATTTTACAAAAGCTTCTACACTTTCGTCCTCCCACTCAACAGGGTCCTTTGCTTTCTTTTTTGTCATGTTAATTAAGGGCTTAGCCAACATGGAAAATCCTGGTATCCATTGTCGACAGTAACCTACTATTCCTAGGAACATTCGCACTTGTCTTTGGGTTACAGGCATTTGCATTTTCTTTATTAAAGCTACTCTTTCAGCTGTTACTCTTCTTTTTCCTCTCTCAATTTGGTGTCCCAGATATTTACCAGCTGTTGTACAGAATTGCAATTTTTCAGGTGAGACCTTATGCCCTTCTTCTGCCAAAAGATTTAATAATGCTATGGAATCAACAACACAGTCCTCTCTGGTGGTCGACGCCACCAATAAGTCGTCGATATATTGGACTAAGACTGAGCTTCCTGGCATCACTAGTTTTTCCAGGCACTTTTTCAGTATCTGGTTGAAGATGGAAGGACTTTCTGTGTACCCCTGAGGAACACGATTCCACACATAGCCTTTGTTCTCAAATTTAAATGAAAAAAGATACTGGCTGTCTGGATGTAATGGTATAGAAAAGAATGCTTGACACAAATCAATTACTGTGAACCATCCTGCATTCCATGGATCTGGTATAGAATTACTGCAGGATTTGGCACTATAGGACAACATGGTTCTACAATCTTATTTATTTTCCTCAGGTCCTGAACAATCCTATATTTTTCACTAGGTTTCTTCAACCCCATTATAGGTGAATTACATGGGCTACTCATTACTTCTTTTAAGATATTGTGTTCTACCATTCGATTTATTTCTTCAATGACTCCTGCTTTTACTTCTGCACTCATTTTGTACTGTCTGGTATTTGGGAAAATTGCACCTTCCTTTACAGTAATTTTAACTGGATCTATTTTAGCCATAAGTCCTACTTCCTTTCCGGTGAAATCCCATACTATGGGGTTCACTGTACCTTTAATTCTTCTGGCAACTCATCTTTTGTTATTAACGAAAACATTTCATCCACTTCTGTACCTTGTTTTGCAATCATAAATTTATATACATGATCTTCATCTGGTGTCTGAACTGCCACACCATCCGGTGTGCAGAAAATTGTACAATTCATCTTGCACAATAAATCCCTACCTAATAAGTTTACTGGACTAGAATCACATACTACAAATTGATGCATTTCTCTGAAGTTTCCAATTTTAACTTCCATGGGTTCGGTAAGAGGTGTTCTAATTCGCTGATTAGCTACCCCTACTACTTGGACATTTTCACCAGAGAGAGGAAGGTCTGGAATGTCTGCTGTTCTCACAGTAGACCGGGTAGCACCAGTGTCCAAAAGGAAAGTAATATTATTACCTTTCACATTCCCTTCAACATATGGACCTGACTGATCTACCTGTAAGGATGCGCCAAGTATGCACTCCTTCTTCCCCTCTCCTAGGCACCGTCATGAGTTGAATTCACAGTAATTGTCCTGCAAAAGAAATTGTGATGTCATATAATCATTCTTACCACTTCCTCCCTGATATCCGATGTCTGTACCATGCTTTGCTCTGCTTACATTACCCTGACTAGGTGCAGGTGGCAACTGACTCTGAGGATTTACACCCTGCTGTGAGTCATTCTGTGTCTGTGGATTTAAATTTTGATTTGGGCCATTATTATTCCTGATCTTTTTACATTCATCCTTCCAATGCCCCAATTTTCCACATCCATGACAAGGAAATTTCTTTTTAGCTTCTTCTCTACTCATTCGTCCTCTAAATTTTCCACCATTCCCAGTATCACCATTCGTTCCAGAATCTTTTCCTGGATTTTCACTTGGATTTTCCAAATTGATTCCCTGTTTCTCAGCCATTTTCACCTGAGCCCACATTACTTTTTCCTGCAATTTCTTGTGTCTATCCTCAATATTGTCTCCACAATATTTTGCGTACTTCAAAATCTCATCTATGGGCTTTCCCTGCCAACACAGCATGTGTTGTTTAATCATCTGACAAATCTCTAGTTTCAAACCGTAAACAAACCGATACACGAACTGACTCATGTTCTTGTCTCCAATATCCTCAAATGCACTATACTGTTTAAATACCTGTAATAAACGCTCATAGTAGGAATGCACTGATTCATTAGCTTCTTGAGTAGTTCGATCTATTTTTACCCAATCTGTTTCTTTCGGTGGTATTTTCCCTTTCAGGTAAGTTATCACTTGGTGATACTTTTTCATTACGTCATTTGACAGGGCACCTGTTTTCGGATCTCTAGGGTATTCATCACTTGGCCAATCCACTGTGATTTTGCAATCTGTCCATAAATCGGCAGGTACCACTATGTCAAACAACCCATCTAAATCCTTCAACAATACCTTCGACACCTTCACAAACCTGTCAACCTGCTTGTACCATTCAATAGGTTTTTCTCTCAACTTTGGAAAATCATTCGTAAATGATAAAATATCTTGTCTGCTCCATGGGACATGTACATATCCTCCTCCCGCAACTTCTCGCATTGGATACATTTGGTCTGTTTTCCCTGATTCCTTCATCACATATTCTGATGCTGTTCTACTTGTTCGTGCTTCTTCCTTTTTCTTGGCCCACCTAGTTTTCCATTTATCTATGTCTCCCCATTTTTGTAAAACTAACATTAATTCTCTTATTTGTAATCTTCTTCCAGAGGCATTCATATTTTCTAAATCTTTGTCTGCAAATTCTGCTCTATAGGGTTTCTGTAGTACCTTTGATCTCCCTATTTCTATGCCCATCTGTAATGCTAAATTGGACAATTTTTCATGGAATATCTTTACATTTCTGGTGATACTCCTGCACAGGAATAATAATTCTTCTTCATCATAGGTATTTAAGCGTTCTAGTCCTATATTTCCTGCTATTATTTCTTCTAATTCGACTTTCAATTTATGAATGTCCATTATTTTCGGAGGCGTACACTGTTTAACTGACCCTTGCACCCATCTTTCAAGATCTTCAGGTGTTACTATGGTAGCACTTTTTGTTCCTGATGAAGTCACCAAACTTACATCTTTTGAACCTCCAGGTACCTCTTTTCTGGGAGTACTATTTACAGAACCTCGAATAGGTAAATCCATGAGTGATATTGTGGATTCACAGTCACTAAATTGATCCTCAATTATAACTGGAGCTTCAGGTTTGGGATTATTCACAGCAGTAGGTGTAAGTATTGGTGGAGGACAGCTTCCCCGAGTACCATAAAATGGAACTACTGGACCAATTGTTACTGGTATGGTCAATGAATCAGGATGTACTTTTATCTGAGTTATTTTCTGTATCAATTCTGCTCTGGTCTTTTCTATTGCTTCTTTTTCTTTGTCATAAAGTATTCTACTCGGGGTGAATTCATGCATTACCTGTGGCACTAATGGAGTTTTCGGTGGTGCACTTGGGTTGCATCCACTTGTCCCTTCCTGATATGGTGGGGGATTTCTTAACATTTCCTCCATAAATTCGTCTTCAGACTCCTCATTTCTCATTAAATGTTTTGTCTTTTCTGTGCACTTACTTCCTAATTTCTCCTCTGCTGAGAACAATGGATATAATCCTTCTGTAATCATTGCCCTTCTCCATTGTTTCATCTGACCATCCCTAGACTCACGTTGATATCTGGGAAAAAATCCTGGATAACTCCTATTACTCCGAGGTCGATCACGTTCAAATGCCTCGGTTTCCCATTCCTCTAGAGCCTCGTACTGAGTTAATCTAGGTCTGGGTTCTAAGTCATTCATCCTCAATCTCAAGTTTTGAAGAATTCTTCCATTAAAGGTACCATTCTCGGGAAATTCTAATACTCCATCATTTTTGGTGTATTCTATCCAATTCTCCATCCATACACAAGTATGATAACCTCTTTCCATCATCATAAATGAAGCGGGCGTTTTAGCTGGTGGAATAATAATTCCTTCTCTAGTTTTGATTGGTTTGTCTTTCTTAAAATAATTCTTGATCTTTTGTAAAAATGACATTTTTCTCCTTTCTCCGTACATTCTATCTAATCTTCGGTGTATAAAATTATATTCTGCAAAACCTAGAAATCTCCTATCCGGACGAGTTCCTGTTAAAGTCGGATCGCGTTTTAACATGCAATCTTTATCCACTAAGAATTTTGTTTCTAAATTCTCGACCAATCAAATGTCTGCTACCTTTTTATTTCCGAACCAATCCTTGCGCGGCCTTTTGGTGACGTTTCTCTGTCAACCCCTCCTTTACAATCCGCGTTTCTCTGTCCCTCGCTGGTTTAACCAATCCCAGCGCGGCTCCTGTGACGTCAGTACTACTCCTGACTACTGACCCCTCCTTTACAAGGTTCGTTCCACACCCGCTGATTTAACCAATCTCAGCGCGGCGTTTTGTGATGTCAGCTCCCTCTCCGGCAACTGACCCTCCCTTTACAAAAATTTACGCAAACTTATTTTCTCTATAAATCTTAATTAAATTTCAGTAACAACATAAAACATTCGCTATCGTGCCAGTTTCTCTAAAATAGGAAAGATAGTTTTCTCTCATGCTTAGTAAAACCTTTCCGTTTACTAAAACATATACTACGAGTAAAACACTTCCGTTTACTCTTCACACAAGCTCCAGAAGTACCTGTTACTTCTCCAATGTTACCCTTACTAGGTGATATAACATCAAGGGGCATATTAGCAAGACCCACGTTAAAATTATCGCCGTTTTAGCGGCAGGAAACTGGCGCTAAAACGGCGATAATTGTCTTGCTAATATGCGTTATAGAATTCCAATAGAAGGCCAGGTTAGATGTGCAGGACATCTAACCTGGGCTTCTATTGGAATTCCATAATGCATATTAGCAAGCCCATTATCGCCGTTTTAGCGGCAGTTTCCTGCCGCTAAAACGGCGATAATTTTAACGTGGGTCTTGCTAATATGCCCCCCAATTTTTATCAGCGTACCCTTTTTGCTATTACTCACAAGCATAGAGTCCCTAACGAGTACTTGAAGTCCTGCTTAACTTCTCAGTACTATTTCTGTCTGACAGATAACCTCACTGCAGTATGGCTTCCACTTGCCACCCACTATTCTTTTTACCTACCCCGGGGTATTCTGGACAACATAAAACAAAACTCAAAAATTTTTTAGCGGATGTTAGTTCATAAAAATACAAATAAAATTCTCATTACCCAATTAACAAAAAGTAACCATAACCGTCCTCTGCTTACCAGAAAACTGATCCAGCGCGATATTAGAAAACAGCATTCATACACCATATACTCATTTGGGCCCATACATTCACACTACGCTAATACTTATGCTGGGTTTATCAGTTGTTACTCTTATCAAAAATCCCTGCTACCAATTACCTTCTGATTGAAGAGTAATGACTTACCGATGAATCCTTTGCTAATTGGGAAGTTTAAAATGAGTGACATTCATTATAATACAAAATCCTGAAATAACCACTGAGTCAGGAAGTTTTAAAATGTTTATCTAAAGATTTAGCAGAGTAAAATACAAAGCCACATGGTACTTGATCGAAATACCCAGGATTAAGCATAGAAATGATTATTGCTAATCAATGACGGTGATTAAAGAAGAGGAGAAGATAGAGACAGCAGCGCAACTAAAGGTTGCATTATATTTACCTAAGTGCGAGAACCAAACCCCTTAGCCAAGGAGTTGAAAAGATATGACCCAGGAAGGATGAAGAGTAAAGACCTCCTCCAGGATCAGGACAGGACCGGTGACCTCTCTACAACGACGCCTGCGTCGTTCCCCTCTCTGATACTCGACTTCTCTCGATTCTCCCGTGCCTTCCTTCTAATGGACTCCGCCGCCCCCTCCTCAGGACCTCTTCTGGACAGGACTACAATCAGCAACCGATCAGCTTGGCAGTCTGGAGCTAGGAGCGCTCTGGCAGCATGGATGCCTGTTCTTCGTGAACGCCTGCTCTAATTAATTAACTAATGCTATATTCTATTATACCCTTCTACGTCCATGTACCTCCCACTAATGTTGCTAAAATATGGGACCACTACTTCTGATTGGACAGGGACAGGGGGTGGATTGTCGCACCATATTGATTTGTCCTAAATTGTAAAGCCTATTGTCCTTTACGTTCCCACCCCTTCAATTTAATACATTTGCTTTATTTCCCACCCGTCTCATGACAAATGTTATACAATTTACAGGGGAAAAGTATCATTTTTGTCCACCGGAAACATCAAGTACAGTATCTTCGGCCAATGGGTCATGGCCTTGGGAGACGTCCAAGTTGACTTCACTTGGCAGGCACACAGGATACATGCGCAGAACCATCGTCTCTCGAGTTACAAGTCACCAACCCAGGCCCAAGTTTTCGAATTACTAAAAGTGCAAGAAGGAAATATTAAAATCACAAATAAAATGTTTCACTGTATACCCACTATTTCTATTGTATTCCCATTTAAATATATATACTATCCCGCATTAGTAGCGTTAAGAAACGACAATTTAGTAATGACATGAGAGCAAGCTGAAGCATGTGAAAACATCAAGCAGCCATTTTGTGCACACTGCGCAGAAGCAGAAGTTTTCCACCAAGCAAAGATAGACGTCACACCATGTGATCAGGTTGCGACATGCGCAGAGAGGTTCCCGCGCTTTAGCGGCCATTTTGGATTATAGACAAGCGTTATTCTTTAGTAAAACACATATGCATGCGTCTCTCCACTTTGTGTAGTGTATGCAAAGGTTAGTATTAACAATACAAATTTAATAAATTAATACTATGAGAAGGATTGCGTACAAGCAAGTTTCATTTTTGAAACCTTGCTCCATCACAGGCATAGAGTGATGCATACATTATGCAAAAAAGAAGCAGAGAACTCTGGGCAGTTCTCAAGTTTAGGTGGAAAGCAGCTCCTGTATAGCGCACTCTCAACACCAGCGAAACTCTAGATCTGCTCACCTCAAATGTCTGCTTTTCTATCAAAGTCTTTAAGCATAGGATTTGCACAGTGAAATCCATGCCAAGATAAAAAAGGACAAAAGGGCTTAATTACAAGGCCCTTGTGCCACTTTTGCTTCATTTTTTACATGGGTAAAGTGACGTACAGGTGGCGCAAGGGGCTTGTAAATAAGCCCCCAAGTCTTTTGCCATTTCTACAGCAAAATCTTTAAGCATAGCACTAGTACAATGCTGTCCACGCCGAGCTGTAAAATGACAAAAGCCATTTACCATTCCAAACACAATATTACAGCTTTGAATTGGTAAAATACCAACCAAGCCATACTGAAATGAGTAAAAGCAAGCCCAACACAGTGTTTCACTCTAGTTAGAGCTCTTCAGAGAAGTATAGCTTTATCGAGACACAAGGGAGCACTCAGTATGAGTCAAAACAATACCCTTTCAGACATAGAGTGATGCATAAATTATGCAAAAAAGAAGCAGAGAACTCTGGGTGGCTCTCAAGTTTAGGTGGAAAGCAGCTCCTGTGTATAGGTCTCTCAACACCAACGACACTCTAGATCTGCTCACCTCAAATTTCTGCTTTTCTATCAAATTTCTGCTTTTCTATCAAAGTCTTTAAGCATAGGATTAGCACAGGCAGGCTTTAGGCATGTTACAGACCCATAACGTGTGACAGTGTGAGTAGACAGGTCTGATAACAAGGTACGGATGCTGAGATAGTCAACCCGTGGAGCGAATAGAGTGGCAGACAAGGCGTGCTCCGAAGACGCGAAGCAGAGGAGTTCGCGTGTAGGACGTTGTGATGGGGGAATATCATTTGTCTAAAAAAGACTAACTCCACCTGTCAAATATTGTAGAACATAATCCTGCTCCAAAACTACAGAAGAAAAGTTGAGACGGTTCCCCTGAAGAAGGCTTAAAACGCCGAAACGCGCGTCGTATGTTATCCGACCGCCAGCCATTGAAAAGATCTGTTAATATAGGAACTCCCTCTCCTAGTTTTATATTTAAGTCTTGCACAGCATTGTAATGTATTGTTTGTGATGTATATAATTTTGTGTATATTTTATGTACATATGAGGTTGTAAATTGTAATCATGAACTAAAAGAATCACGAAAATATTCAAAGAACAAAAAAGAAAAATAAGAAATATTTAAATGATTAAAAATAAAATTCAGTTTTGTATTAGACAAAGTGTACTGCGTGTTATGTTCATGTCTATCTTCATAAGCAACCCTGTACAGAATTAGGCCTGTTGTGTCAACTTGTGACATGATGATATAACATAGTCTTTGCATTTAGCACTTTTCTTTACCCCATAGGATTAGCACAGTGCCATCCATGCCAATGAAGTATTGGGATGAAGTATTAAGATGACGGCGTGAGCGGACGCTTCTCCAGAGCGCTCCGCCACGACCGCCAAATATCCTGCATCTGGCTGCCGAAAAACTGCCAGCGGCCCACAAAATCATGGCTGGACGCCCCCCGGGTGTACTGCGAACAATCTGAGCCCTTCGGAGATAACCGCAAGTATGGGGAAGCGAGTCGGAACAGAGAAGACTCAGGCTCCGGGCTGCGGCCCCTCCCCCACCGGACCTCTGCTGTAGGCGTACCCGCCGGGGCGCCTGTCCAGCTGCAAGCGGCCCTCGCTGCTTACAACCTATGAATTACCCAACGATCCCCCGGTACCTGCGGAGTGACCGCGACAACACTCTTCAGACTCAGCTTCGCCTGGTGTACACGCCGGGTGCTCGCAGGTGACGGCTCCGATGACGACAGGGTCCCGCACTTAACAGCCGACGCGCAGCAGGGACTGTGAGGCGGTGAGTGGGGGAGCGGAGTTAACCTCTGGCGATCTTAATGGGATTTCAGAGGAACGGAGGGTACCCGAATTAAGCCCACATACATTTTTTTTTTTTAAACTCTGATAGCATTTTCAAGTGGGATACGCCGCGCCTGACCTCAAAATGGCACCCGCCAGGGACATATCACCGTAGAGAGAGGATGACCCAGCATCCGGGTCCTGCTGTACCAACTGGAAAGAGGCATAACAGAGAAAAAGTAATCACAGAGCCTGTGGCAAGTCCAGCTTCAGAGTCACCGGGATCTACAGATTCCTATAATCAGCGCTCTACACTGAGAGTGGCGGAGCTGATCTCCTCGCTGCGGGTGCTCAGTCAATTTTGTTCAAAATCGCTGGGGCATCGCGGAGCGGCAAACTGCCACATGTAAGCCCAATTGTGGGCTCAGAAAACCGATTGGCGCTAAAACTAATCCCCTAGAAACCTCGGCAATTTACTCTTAAATTGGAATTCGCCTAGCCTGACTCTAAAATGGCACCCCCCAAGGTACTTCCACCGGAGAGGGAAGATGTCCCTAAAATGGCGCCCGCCAAGGTATTTCCACCGGAGTGGGAAGATGTCCCATTAGTCGAGGGGGTCCCGATGTCCCATCTGGATAATTGGCATAACTGATCAATACAAACCACTGAACTAGAGGCAAGCCCAGCTACAAAGTCTCGGGGTCAAACAGGCTCAACTGCCTGACTGTAAGATGGCAGCCAAGCTACATACCCTTTCCTATCCTGCCATCCTCGTATCTCCACTCGCCCGTCTCTGGACGCAAGACCTTCGGTCACTTCATGATCTCTATTCTATCCCGGCGGAGACCGAACCACATGGACGATTCCCGGTGGAGCTGCACCGACAGCTATAGGGGAGACTGGCTCCGGCACACCACTATGGCCGTCACCTAACCAGCCGGACTTCGGACATATGTCTCGTTGTTTTCTCTGCTGCTGACTCCTCCCAGTGGACTTCCAGCTCTCGTTGGTCTTCTTGGGTCTTGATTTTATGTTCGTTAGTAACACTTGTCTCAACTATGTAATAATTCTGTAATTTATGTGAATATGTGGTAACCTGTAACTCACTGTTTCCTTATGTAAAGCGCTCTGATACTTCCGGGTCTAGCAAGCGCTATATAAAACTCAAATAAAATTTTGTTAAAAATAAAAATATAAAAACATGCCGAGATAGAAAAGGACAAAGTCTTTAAGCATAGGACTAGCACAGTGCTGTCCTTCCGAGCTGTAAAATAACAAAAGCCATTTACCACTCCAGGCGCAATATTACAGCTTGGAATTGGTAAAATACCAACCAAGCAAACCTGAAATGAGTAAAAGCAACCCCCGACACAGTGTCTCTCTCTAGTTAGAGCTCTTCAGAGAGGTATAGCTTTGTCCAGACACAAGGGAGCACCCAGTATAAGTCAAAAACTTACCCTTTCAGGCATAGAGTGACGCATAAATTATGCATAAAAGAACAAGAGAACTCTGAGTAGCTCTCAAGTTTAGGTGGAAAGCAGCTCCTGTATAGAGCACTCTCAACACCAGCAACACTCTAGATCTGCTCACCTCAAATGTCTGGTTTTCTATCAAAGTCTTTAAGCATAGGATTAGCACAGTGCCATCCATGCCGAGATAGAAAAGGACAAAGTCTTTTGCCATTTCTACAGCAAAGTCTTTAAGCATAGGCCTAGCACAGCACTATCAACACCAAGCTGTAAAATAACAAAAGCCATTTATCACTCCAGGCACAATATTACAGCTTGGAATTGGTAAAATACCAACCAAGCCAACCGGAAATGAGTAAAAGCAACCCCCGACACAGTGTCTCACTCTAGTTAGAGCTCTTCAGAGAGATATAGTTTTGTCCAGACGCAAGAGAGCACCCAGTATAAGTCAAAATAATACCCTTTTAGGCACAGAGTGATGCATAAATTATGCAAAAAAGAAACAGAGAACTCTGGGTAGTTCTCAAGTTTAGGTGGAAAGCAGCTCCTGTATAGAGTACTCTCAACAACAGCAGCACTCTGGATCAGCTCACCTCAAATGTCTGCTTTTCAATCAAAGTCTTTAAGCATAGGATTAGCACAGTGCCATCCATGACGAGATAGTAAAGGACAAAGGGGCATATTAGCAAGAACCTCGTTAAAATTATCGCAGTTTTAGCAGCCGGAAACTGACGCTAAAACGGCGATAATGGACTTGCTAATATGCGTTATGGAATTCCAATAGAAGCCCAGGTTAGATGTCCTGCACATCTAACCTGGGCTTCTATTGGAATTCTATAGCGCATATTATCAAGCCCATTATCGCCGTTTTAACGGCAGTTTTCTGCCGCTAAAACGGAGATAATTTTAACGATGTTCTTGCTAATATGCCCCAAAGTCTTTTGCCATTTCTACAGCAGTCTTTAAGCATAGAACTAGCACAGTGCTGTCCACGCCGAGCTGTAAAATGACAAAATTACATTTACCACTCCAGGCGCAATATTACAGCTTTTAATTGGTAAAGTACCAACCAAGCCAAACTGAAATAAGTAAAAGCAACCCCCGACACAGTGACTCGCACTAGTTAGAGCTTTTCAGAGAGGTAAAGCATTGTTCAGACATAAGGGAGCACCCGGTATAAGTCAAAACAATACCCTTTCAGTCATAGAGTGACACATAAATTATGTAAAAAAGAAGCAGAGAACTCTGGGTAGTTCTCAAGTTTAGGTGGAAAGCAGCTCCTGTATAGAGCACTCTCAACACCAGCAACACTCTAGAACTGCTCACCTCAAATGTCTGCTTTTCTATGAAAGTCTTTAAGCATAAGATTAGCACAGCTCCATACTTGCGAGATTAAAAACGACAAAATCTTTAAGCATAGAACTAGCACAGTGCTGTCCATGCTGAGCTGTAAAATGACAAAAGCCATTTACCGCTCCAGGCACAATATTACAGCTTTGAATTGGTAAAATACCAACCAAGCCAACCTGAAATTAGTAAAAGCAACCCCAGACACAGTATCTCACTCTAGTTAGAACTCTTAGGAAAGGGATGGCTTTGCCAAGACACAAGGGAGCACCCAGTATAAGTCAAAACAATACACTTTCAGACATAGAGTGACGCATAAATTATGCAAAAAAGAAGCAGAGAACTCTGGGTAGTTCTCAAGTTTAGGTGAAAGCAGCTCCTGTATAGAGCACTCTCAACACCAGAGACACTCTAGAGCTGCTCACCTCAAATGTCTGGTTTTCTATCAAAGTCTTTAAGCATAGGATTAGCACAGTGCCATCCATGAAGAGATAGAAAAGGACAAAGGGGGATATTCTCAAGAACGTGTGTTAACTATCGTCAAAATCGCTTAACGCAACTTCTCACATTGCAGTCTATCGCGGGAAAATAACACTGTGTCAATGCAGCATTCACAACCCGGCGGCACCATGCGATAGTCTCACGATAATGCGACAAATGCCCATGTTAAAATGAACGCGAAGCCCAAAAAATGCGAAACACAGACGCAAAAAAAGTTGCGATGACCCCAATGGCAATACAAAAATCAGCGAAAACCAGCGACAGGCACGCGATTCCCACGTGTTATGCGTGAGAATGCACTATAAAAGCAGAGAAATAAAAAGCCAAAAAAATGCAACTGCGTAGCACCATGGACGCACCCGGACCGAGTGCAGAGGACAACGCGAACCCCACAAGCACCACAGACGACCAGCCAGGAACCCCGGGGCCGGAGAAGGGCAAAGAGAAGAGGAAGACGGGGTTCAGTCCACAGGAAAACCGGATCATCGTCACGAAGGTGACCGAACACTATCAACAACTGTTCGTCACCTCCACTGTGTCATCGGCAACACAAACGGAAATATGGCAGTGCATCGTGAACAACGTGAATGCAGTCGGAGTGTTGAGGAGGTCAATGGAGGAGGTCAAGAGGCGCTGGCATGATGTGAAAACCCAAACCAAGCAGAAACTCGCTGCCAACCGGAAGGCAGCAATGGCCACTGGAGGGGGGAGTCCTGCGCCACAGAAGGAGCTGGATGAGCTGGAGGAAATGGTGGCCACAGTCATCAGTGCGGAGATGGTGCAAGGAGTTGGGGGTCCGGACACTGCTCGATATGACCTGATCCAACAGCAACAGGGTGAGTAACCACCAGGGACTGGGGGGACGGGGGGAGACGGGCACAATGGCACACATGCACAATCAAGAATAGCACACTGCACACCCACAATGACTGTGGAACCTGTCCCTGATGGCCTTGGCACACTGCAGCACACACAGAAACACCAAGTAGGCCTGTGTCCAACATGTGCACAAATGCCTCCCCCCTCACCAATCCCACAACCTACCCATGCACATGTGCTGAACCCAGCAAAGCAGCGGATCTGTGAGCCACACTGACAATGCAAGTGACACTGCATGACCAATATCATGGCTGCAGTCAAAATACATGACACGGTGCACGCCACAACACTGAGGTGGCCCAGTGTGGATAACATCCTCAAAGGAGCAGGTCACACTCTGACACATCCACGTGCACATACAACCCCTGACGTCACCAACACATCTGCAGACAAACAATGCACAAGAGTACAAAATCCGTACAGGAGCACAAATGACCCAAGTCGCCAACATCTCAGCACTGTTAAAGGACACAAGTCAAAGGCACACCGCCTCAAAGGGATAAGGGGCCGCAAAATCAGAGCTGCAGGGGTGACTCTCCCACAATGCAGCACACACACATAGCAATCACAGCACATCAACATTGACCACAATGTGGTAGAAAGTGCCACACGTACACCACAGAACAGAGGACACAACTGGTGCCGCATGTGCGTAGAAAATGGCCAATCACATCAGGCATAGCAGGAAACTGTCAGATGATAATGTACGAGTACAACCTCACATCTGTCATGTAGTCGGAATGTCCACTGTCCCCCATCAAATACCCAGCTCCTCCAAAACAGTCACAATGTACATTGTCATGCAGTCAGTATGTAAACATGTACAATGCGTGCACATATATGGAAAACACTGTTAACCTCCAACTCCCCTTCACATTGCAGAGGGACAATCAACACCTCCAGCAGAGCAGACATCTCTTCAGTGATGAGGAGGAGGAACCCCTGGCAATCTGCTCCGACACCCTCCAACGGCTCCTGGACAGCCTCCGCACCCCACCTCCAGGAGCAGGATAGCCCAGCTGCATTGAGGTGATACCACCCCCCACACAGACCACACAGCAGGAAGCACCCACCACCACGGCTGGCTCCCAGCACCTCACCAAGGAACACATGGCATTCCAACGCCGTGTGTCAGTCTGCCAGAGGGGGCTGGCTGAACAGGTGCGGGTGGGTTTCGACCTCATGGCAGCCAAACTAGATGCCATACGTGGGTGTCTCAGTCCCATCAGGGACCACTTACAGTCCCTAACGGGCACCCACAGTCCGCTCCATGCCCTACAACAATCCTTGGCTGACCTCGCTGGATCCATTACTCGGATACAAGAACTGTCTAGGCAGAGAGGCTCCAGCGACGACAGTACAGATTTGGCACAGATGCGGAGGACAATGGAGAACATGGAGCGGATGCAGGCAGGAAGGCTGGCTGCCACGGCTGAACACCAGCGAGATGTAGCTGGGATCTACCATGCCCTGCAGATCCTCCTCTTGCCATTGCTGCCACAGAGCCTGTCCCAGATGACTGCTGCAGGAACTTCGACACACACATCTCCGCCCCTGATGTGTCAGTGGCACACAGTGATACAGCCATACCACCTCCGCCCCCTGATGTGTCAGTGGCACACAGTGATGCAGCCATAACACCACCACACACACCTGGCACACCTGACACAGAAGACGTATCAGAGTACGAAGATGTGGACGGTAATGACTCTGTGTCAAAAAGGAGGTTGTAGCATTCATCCCCCACCATATGGCCTGTTTCTGCTTGGTACAGCCCTCTGCATCATGCCCTGGTACCACACCTTCCACTGTCCCCCGAAACACTCTGCGACATTCACCTGGACCCCGACATGGACTGCCATATCTGCTCTGGTTACCAATGACACAGCAAACAGGCTGCAGACTCAACCCTTCCTCTACCGATTAACCTGTCATCCCCTAAAGGACTCTGTTTGGCCCTCCACTGGGCAACCATGTAATGTGGGGTGTGCATGGCCATGTACTGCTCAAGCTCCGACACTCCCCAGGATGTGAATAAAAAATTCCTAATCACACAGATGTGTCATGTCTATGTTCAATCAAGTATAACAGTATGGATGACTGTAGGGACATTGATTGCACAAAAAGGTACACCCTGGTAAATGACATCAATGCGCATGTTTGACCGTGACACACATGGCCAATTACATGACTGTGGAGGTGTGAACTATCTGTGGCCTCATTGATCATAAACAACAATCTCGCAACCCCCCAACGTAGCCCCAAGTCCATGTATTAAATAGGGCTGTGTGTAAATATGTCAAAGTCGGTAGGAGGCCTAAAGTAGTGTCCCACATCACATGTGACAACAGAACATCTCTTCGCATACCTACACACACTCAACTGTGTGGACACAGCCTGGTTTGATGGAACACATTGATCCACATGGCAAGAAGTTGGACACCATACTCACATTGCTGAAGACACGTAAGCGCACAGGTCTACCAGCAACTCTCCCAACCACAATGTCTGGCTCACAGAGGTGGAGCTGGCAATAGGGACTCACCCCTAAGTGAAATGAGTCAGTCAGTCCCTCCCTGTGTACGGACAATGCTCATTGGGGCACACAATTTGGCATGCAAATCAACACTCATCACAGTTGAACACTAGTGAAGCTGCGTACACTTTATTAGCATGTGCGTGTCAGTGCGGGCAAGACAAGGGCCGCAACATGCAGACCAATGCATCATACACTAACAGGCAGCCAAGGAACATGTAGAGGTGCAAGACATGGGGAGGCACAAATGAACACCAACCATGACGGATGCCAACGGTCTCAGCCCACCTTGCCTTGATGGACGAGTCATGTGGTGTTTGGCGAATGCTCATTGCACTGTGTCAGGGGACACCACTCACAGCCCATCGGATCTGCATAGTCCTGTACCACCGGACAGCGCTGACTGTCTGCTCTGCTGACAGTGAGCAGGTGAAGGAGTCCAACAAGGTAACATGTAGTACTACATTGCCATGTGTGTACTCTACCTCCAGCGGTGTGTCAGGTTGAGGAACGTTGCCAGGCGCCGCTGTCCACTCACCTTGCACAGGTGTGTGTCAACCCGTAGTCTTGCACGCACATGCATTCTGAGTCCAGGCGAATGCAGACATGTCCACTGTCATGGTGGGATATTTGTCCATTTCCCCAAGATGCAAAAGGGTGTTGGGACCTGTGCCATGGGTTACAATCTTTTGTGGCTGCAGGAACGTAGTTACTCGTCCATGAAAGCGAGCGCAGCTTCATGGGCAATCAGTTCCAAGAGTACGTCGTTGTCGACTTCAACAAACACGGGGGCGAGCCAATCCATTAGCTTGTCCGGACAGATGTGCTCCGTCCACGCCGTTTCACCAATCCGCAACACAGCCCAATATTGGAGCGCTTCGATGTGGTCCCTGCACACGAGGAATTGTGCGATCTCACATGTCCAACTGCCAGCACATACACCCAATATCAAGGCATCCCATGAACGGGTATCACGGTTACACTCCTGGTCGTGGTCCAACAGGGGGCGCACACACATGTCATAATCCAGTTCAGCTACCGTTGTGTTGGATAGGCAGACATCCATGGGCCACTCGAATATGCATGATCGGCAGTGGAACCAGGGCTGGACGCAGGTGACGTACGCAAGACGGAAGCTCAGATGGTAACTGATGCACAACAATGCCAGTGGCAGTGCCCCCAACCAATGCAGCATTCGGTCATGGTACAGTTCCACGTGACAGGGGTTGTGCATGTGCCTGGGATGTTCTGACATTACGTTGTTCCCACTCGTGGAACCGGCACTCTTCTGACCTGCAGCTGTTATGTGGATTCTGTGCCACAGCTCGGAGCAATGAGTCGTATGAGTGTGCAAAGTTTCTACATATGGGTTGTCCTGTACGTAGGTGTCAAGGCCGTTCCATGCAGGAGTACCTCGAGCAAGGACTTCTGTGTGTGGGGTGTGGATACGTTGATCTTTCATTGGCGCTGTGTGTAGTGTGGGAGTCGTCTTCGTCTGCCATGGTATCTCTCTTATGGGGTGCCTGCCGCATGCATTTCCAAGGTCGGGGGTGCAGATGTCCTTCCGCCTTCTGTATTGATACAAAGGGGCTTTCATCCATAATGTTAGTCAGACTACTGCTTGTATCCTGGGGATGTGATGTGGCTATCGCGCTGCAATTGAGGCTAGGCCTTGGGCTTATGGTGCACCAAAAGCGATGTACACACACACCAGTTGCCATGTATGAGCCAAGACCCCGAGTGGCCTTGCGCTCCTTGTACAGTTACTTCGTGCGCGGACGCCCTCCGGCTGCATGCAGCATTGCAACATTGTCGATAGCGGGCCGTGTGGCGCAGACACTGCAACAGAGACACATGCATCAGTTGGTTTCCTCTGCAGCCCAGATATGAACCACGCCCAGAGGCCAGGGATAATTGTTCACACCCCTACGCTGGCCTGGCGTACGCCGACCCAGCCCACTCGACATACGTATAAAGGGGGGACGACGACGCTACGTGTCCCAGTTCTTCCCCACTGCCTGAGGTGACATGGCTGCGTCCGCCTGGCCTACGACGAGACTCAATCATATAGGGTCCATGACTTGGGTTGCACGGAGTCGGTGGCACCGGTTGCACTGCGGCCGGCAAGGGCCTACCGCCACGGGACGGTGACTTACTGTGCACTGAGGTTGGGGCACCTAAAGTGCTGATCGGGTGTGCAGCCTGCGATGATGACGTGTGCACTGATATGGTCTCTGCCATTGCAATATTAAGACCCAGAGTCAAGTGTGCGCCTGGTGGAGCGCAATGTAGGCCTGAGCCAGCGGGCAGCGCGGGCCTACCGCCACGTGGCATTGCCTCGCGTTTCACAGAGTAAGTGGCACCTAGAGAGCTGAGTGGGTGTGCAGCCTGCGATGATGACGTGTGCACTGATATGATCTCTGCCATTGCAAAATCAAGACCCAGAATCAAGTGTGCGACCTGGTGGCCCGCGCTGTGGGGATGCATGATGTGGAGGCTGCCAAGGTTGTGGGCCCCGGGCTCGGAGCTTGCACCGGGATGTGGTGGGCCCTCTTGGAGACACGCCGGTGGCGGAAGGTGAGCAGTGAGGCCTGGGTGCGCAGTGGCGGGCAATCCACGCTGGGCGGCGGGAGGGGCTGGGGTGCAGCAGCCTGGGTGCGCAGGGGCGGCCAGGCGATGTTGCCGTGTGCAATGATATGTACTCTGCCATTATTAGCTGTGGACTCTGTTTCAGATGAGGGACCTGGTGGCCTGCAGTGTGAACCGGCACGTGGTTGGAGAGACACCGGTGGCAGCAGTTGAGCAGTGAGGCCTGAGTGCGCAGGGGCGGGCAATCCACGCTGGGCGACGGGAGGGACTGGGGTGCAGTGGCCTGGGTGCGCAGGGGCGGCCATGCAACGTTGCCGTGTGCAATGATATGCCATCATTAGCTGTGGACTCTGTTTCAGATGAGGGGCCTGGTGGCCTGCAGTGTGAACCGGCACATGGTTGGAGACACACCGGTGGCAGCAGGTGAGCAGTGAGGCCTGGGTGCGCAGGGGCGGGCAATCCACGCTGGGCGGCGGGAGGGGCTGGGGTGCAGCAGCCTGGGTGCGCAGTGTCGGCACTGTCTCTCTCTCACCCTCTCTTTCTCTATCTTTCTCTCTCTTTCTCTCTCTCTCTCTCGCTCTCTCGCTCTCTTTCTCTATCTTTCTCTCTCTCTCTCTCCCTCTCTTTCTTTCACTGTCTCTCCCTCTCTTCCTTTCACTGTCTCTCTCTCTTCCTCTGTTACTCTCTCTCTCCTCCCTCTCTTCCTTTCGCTGTTTCTCTCTCTCTTCCTCTGTTTCTCTCTCTCTCTCCTTCTCCCTCTCTCCCCCTTTCTCTCTCTTTCTCTCTCTCCCTCTCTTTCACTCTCTCTCTCCCTTTCTTTCTCTCTCTCTTTCTCTCTCTCTCTGTCCTTTGTTGTGCGCATGACACACCTTCTTATCTTCAATTTTGTCTTGCAGGCTGTGACTTACGGTTTGTCCGGAGAAGACCCGCCATGACTCTTCCAATTATTGATATTGATTTGAATTTGAATAAATTGATTATTTTGGGAATTCTGAGATGTATGTATGTTTTTCTTTTTAGAACAAAAGTAAACAAAAACAGGGGAGGTACCCTTATAATCAGATCAGGGACAGGGTAAGTACATACAAAAAATACAAAGGGTCCCTACTCAAAACTAATTTGATTCTAAGGTTCTACACAGTGCTGGTGCTTAGAGTGAAGTCACAAATCCATACAATCATATGATATTCAATAATAATAAGTCAGTACAACACAGAAAACTAATAACAAACTAAATGAAACGTATAAAATGTATTCCATAAAAATACACAATCAAAGTTAAAAACATTTCATATTAAAATACAATTACAATATCACAAGAAAACAGAATAGTCGACGCTGCGTTTCGGTGAGTAGTTAATTGTTCACCTTCTTCAGGACAGTTTTATAAACAACAGAAACATTATATTATTATCAATCTCATGTGTTGCTGATGTCATATTTAACAACCTAAAACGACTACAAACTTTTATTTACACACTTAACTTTCACTTTGTCATCACTCAAGCTACCATAACATTTAATTTTGTTACCCACAACATAAAATAAGCAATGTTTTCCAGCTTAACTTCACATGACAATTAAAGCACTACCCATCATCTTTCTTGATTACAAAGAAAAGCAACATTTTGTTAAAAAACATACCTAGAAATTAGGACGTTGCTAGTATTCAATTTCACTAGGCTTTTTGAAGAAGCAATATGCTTAAGAATGAGGGATTGAGGATGTCCCACTCATTAAAAACCTTAGGAGTAAAGAAAAACACAAAGAATTGTTCTCAATGGTAGCTCCAAACCATATATTTTTTATAAAATATACCCAAAGTGCTTCAGCGTACCTTCAAGTTAAAAACCAAATGCTATTGGTTGTGTTCGTTGGTGCCACCGTTCTATTATTGTTCACTAATTGTGCACGAAATCTATATGGAAAATTAACAGAGAGCATTACCCAAAAATATTCTGTTATTAAACAATGTGCCCAAGTGTAATTAACCTCATAGGCAGGATTACCAGAAATAAAAACATATACTGGTGCATCAATATAACCAGCTGATGAGCCGTGATTGGAAACACAAATTCTAAAATCAAAATCTTCGCCGTTATTTTGAAAATATAGGGCGAATCGGCTACGCCGACGACACCCAGCTGATCCTCTCCCTCACCAACGACCCCACCACCGCCAGAGCCAACCTACACGACGGGATGAGAGACGTCGCCGACTGGATGAGGAACAGCCACCTTAAACTGAACTCAGACAAGACGGAAGTCCTCATCCTGGGCTCATCACCCTCCGCCTGGGACGACTCTTGGTGGCCCCCGCCCTGGGCACCGCGCCCAAGCCAACGGACCACGCACGCAACCTGGGCTTCATCCTGGACTCCTCCCTGTCGATGACCAGACAAGTCAACGCCGTCTCATCTTCGTGCTTCAACACCCTGCGCATGCTCCGCAAGATCTTCAGATGGATCCCCACTGAAACCAGGAAGACCGTCACCCAGGCACTCGTCACCAGCCGACTGGACTATGGGAACACCCTCTACGCCGGAACCACAGCCAAACTTCAAAAAGACTCCAGCGCATCCAGAACGCCTCCGCACGACTCATCCTGGACATCCCCCGACACAGCCACATCACCGGACACCTGAAAGACCTGCACTGGCTCCCCGTCAGCAAGAGAATCACGTTCAGACTCCTCACCCACGCACACAAGGCCCTCCACGACCTGGGCCCCAAGTACCTCAACGACCGCATGACCTTCTACACGCCCACCCGCCAGCTACGATCAACCAGCCACGCCCTCGCCACCGTACCACGCATCCGCAGAGCCACCGCCGGAGGAAGATCCTTCTCCTACCTGGCAGCCAAGACCTGGAACTCCCTCCCCACTCACCTTCGGCGAACCCAGGACCATCTCTCCTTCAGGAAGCAGCTCAAGACCTGGCTGTTCGAGCAGTAACTTACCCCCTCCCCCAGCGCCTTGAGACCCTCCCGGGTGAGTAGCGCGCTCTATAAATGCCGTGATTGATTGATTGATTGATTGATTAAGGGAGAGACAAAGAAAAGGTGAGATAAAGTCACTCCAAGTTACTGGGGAAAAAATATTCCGTATCCTTTAAGATTATTAAAGTTATTACCTAATATAGTTGCTGTGATGATCATGCAACCGATAGTTTAAAACCTATAAGAAAAACCGTCATGTTATTTTTAGGTATCTACCAGGCCTAGATGGTCTATATTCTACAGTTATTATTATTGTGGCTTAGTCCGCCTTATTGCGGTATCCGACAGAGAGCCATACGTCACCCTGAGCGTGCGATCGCCTTGATAATCAAGAGAACAGTGTGCATATGTGCGCTAGATATTCCGTCTTTCCTCTAAGCACCCCGTCTTTTGTATGTATATATTTATATTTTATCCTGCGGCTCTCAGTGTCCCACACACGATTGTTACATGTTATCTTAATCTTTTAGCTGATTTTTGTAAGCTACATGTATTATTTAAACCCAACAAGGATTGAAACCAAAAAAGGGGATTGCTCCTAATATGCCTTAATTGCGTAGCAGCAGTTATTCGTATTAGCCATATTCAGGGGTGGACTAAAATATCGCCACTCTCTTATACAATCAAACTATCAAAAATCTTGCTTTTATCTCAATGCCA
Organism: Calotriton arnoldi; assembly: GCA_963921515.1. NCBI lineage: Eukaryota > Metazoa > Chordata > Amphibia > Caudata > Salamandridae > Calotriton > Calotriton arnoldi. The sequence continues at coordinate 343,343 of CAWUFW010014893.1, forward strand.
CTGCACTACCTATACGATCTTCTATCTATATCGCAACATAACTGCCATGGCCTTACGCTCACCTGTGAGAAACGATGCGGCCTCCTTGCAGCCAACGAACAGCTTCCGGGTCAGGATACACATTTGTGTTTGACCCGGAACTCCTTTTTATACGTAATTTCCGAAAGTCACGTGGCGTGTATTACGGTAATAAAACGCCGGTATTACGAAAAAAAAAAAAAAATACTTAAAACTTATGTCTCATATCTTTAATAAATTTGTGACTCTTACTTAAAAACGAAAAATTCGAAAAACACGTTTCAAAAAGACTCTGGCATCAGTCTTTATAGGTATCCACAAAGGAAGACCGTAAACGGGGCGGCCATTTTGGAAAGGGATACATTATACTCACTTGGAATGTAATGCCCTTGTCTGTTTCCATGTATATTAAGGAAGCATATCCGGGAAGCTAAGCACTTATGTTGCCATCAATAGGCTTATGAATCAGGAAAAATAGATATATGTGTATCAAACGATGTAGTATTCCGTGAAATGATCCGCAATAAAGTGGTTAGTCTAGGCTATAATAAAGGTATAGAAAACGGGATATTAAAACGTGATATTTAAGACTATAATACCATGGACGAAAACGCCATCCTTTTGCAGTCTACATAGAAGAAGACAGTAAAAGGTCGGCCATATTGGAAGGGATCCCGTCCATTAAGCAAAGTCCCTGTTGTCGATATAATCTTTATTGTCAATGGATGCCACATTTCATTCGTAGAAATATATTGGATGGGCATATTTGTGGAGCTCGAACACAATAGTTCCTTTAAAGACTGGACTCGTAAAACTGGCGTGGAGACCATAATTAAATAAGCCTCTCCCAATCTTCTTTGCTGTTTAATCCTTTTCTAAAGGTGTTAAAGCGGGACATATAGAATTGTTCCCGCTTTTTTCTTTTTAGGGTTGGGTCCCCACCCCTAATGTTCATGTGGATAGTTTCTATTCCACACCACCTCAGATCTTCAATTTTGTGCTGTTCTTTAAGCCAGTGTTCTACTAATGGGGAAGTTTTTTTATTTGTTCTTATTGCTGACTTATGCTCGTTAATCCTTATCCTTATCTCTCTTGAGGGCTCACCAACATAACCTAGGAGACATGGGCACATGATAAAATATATCAAACTTTTAGTACGACAATTCATGAAGTTGTTAAATTTGTGGATGACACCATTGTGGACCATTGATGGTCCTTTCATAATGTTGTTACAATTATTACACCCACTGCATGCAAAAGTACCCGTTGATAGGGGGGCATTGGGTATACAGAGTTGTTTGTTATCACTAATGTCTCTGTAGGTATGCACCAAACAATTCCTGATGGTGCAGTTGCGTCTAAAAGAGAACATAGGTTTAGGTAAGATCTCTTTCTTTTGGTTAGTGATCAGATGCCAATTTCTATTCACAATATTTTTAATTTTGTTACTAATATTGCTATGGTTAGTGACAAAAATTAAAGGTGGATTTTCCAGGGTCATTGTCTTGTACTTACTCTCGAAAAAAGAGTCCCTATTAAAATATTTGGCTCTTTTATATGCATGCTTCACTAACCTCTTAGGATAACCTCTGTTCAAAAACGTTTTAGTCTGTTTTTCAGCATGTTTGTCGTAATCTTTAATATTTGTACAATTGGGTTTTAAACGCAGAAATTGCCCAAACGGAATGTTGTCTTTTTGACAAATGGGGTGATTACTATTATAGTGGAGCATGGTGTTCCGGTCAGTAGGCTTCGTGAATAGTTCCACATTTAATAGCCCATCCACATGTTTAATTTTAATGTCCAAAAATTCACATTCATCTTTGTTCACAGTAGAAGTGAATTTGAGATTGACATCTCCAAGGTTTATCCATTGTATAAATTCTGCCAGAGTTTCTCCAGTACCTGTGCATATGAAAAACACATCGTCAATGTATCGGGACCAGTGAGAGATGTTCTCAAAGAATGGCGCCGATACATTGAAGATGTGTCTCTCCTCAAACTGAGCCACGTAGAGACAGGCCAGGCTGGGAGCACAAGTCGCTCGCATACTGGTCCCCTTGATCTGTCTGTAAAAATCCTTTTCAAATAAGAAAATATTATTTTTTAATATAATAGTCACACATTCAACAATAAAGGTCGCATGTGGGGACAGATCTTCGTCCTCAATGCTAAGGAGGTTCTCAATCATATGTATGGTATTGTCCTGAGGGATATTAGTGTACAGTGCCTCAATGTCTAAAGTCACGAGGCACTGTATCTCGGGATTGTAATCCAAATTTTCAATCTTCTGGATCATAGCAGTGGTGTCTTTTATGTACGCTTTTTGTTGTACTACCAGAGGCTGTAAAAAATATCAACGTACTTACTAAGAGGCTCAGTCAGGGAGTTAATACTAGAGACAATGGGTCTCATGGGGGGATCCTCTATGTTTTTATGCACTTTTGGGAGACCATACAGTGCAGGAATAATTGGATTGGTGTTCCACAAACAGTTGAATTCATCATTGCAAATAATGCCATCCTCTTTGGCAAAGCTTAATAAATTGTTAGTGTTCCGAGTCAGAGCATTCCACTCTTCTCTGCTCGATCTTTGGTAATGTTGGTTATTATTCAGGAGCATGTGCATTCTTCTGTTATAATCTTCAGTCTCCATCACGACAATACTACCGCCTTTGTCAACTGGTTTAATTGTGAGATTATGACATTGTTCTAAGGTCTTAAGGGCCGAACGTTCGTGGGCATTGAGGTTATTGTTGACCCATATTTTCTTATTGAGTAAATCATCTATGCTTTTTTCCACCACACGTTCAAAAACCTCTATATCTTTATTAACAAGATTTATTTGGGGTGTCCATGTTGATTTAGGTTTTAAGCCTGATTTGTTATCTGTTGGTAATTTTTCTTTCCCTTCAAAGAAGGCATTCAATCTAATTTTTCTAAAAAAACTTTGTAAATCTCTCTCTAGATTGTACCTATCCACACGAGAGGCAATGGCGTATCTAACCCTTTTTCTAAAACATTGACCTCATCCTGTGATAGAATTCTACGTGAGAGATTTATAATTGGGGCCTTATCATCTAATCCCACTTCTTCTGGCTCCTTGTGTTCATATAGGGACGATGTTGGAACTGATTTTGTGGGTTGAAGTTCCCTCTCCCCCATCCTCTTCCCCTTATCTGTCCATAGTTCTTTTGACGTTGTTCTAAAAAAGATAATGTTTCTCTACTGGAACTGGGGGTTGATTCTCTTTCCTTGTTATTACGATTATCTTGTTGGATGTCACTATCAGAGTCTGAAATGGTATATGAAGTATCAAAAAACCTCACATTCTTTTTGGGGACATTTTTTATCGGTTGTTGCCATGGTCTCCTGTTAGAGTACTCCTCTCTAGGTCTATCGTAAAAATCTTTTTGGAGATACGGGTAGACATGTTCCAAATTATATTTGGAATTGTCTTTCCTTAGTTTGTTAGATTTTTTGTTAACTAAATATTCCTTATATCCAGAGATATCGCCCTGAATTTCATCTAACTTTTTTTTGGCTTCCTCCAGCGCAGTATTTTCTTTTAGTCTCAACTCCATCTCTTCAGTTTCACCTCTTTCAATAATTAAAACTTCATGGGCGGTTTCTATAATCAGTAACATCCAATCACGGCTACATCTGTTGGCTATGAATGTCCAGTTTTCTATAAATTTCTGGTTTCTGATGAAAACACCAGGTTCATTATTAACCTGTAAGCCCTTGGGTATAATGCCCTTTTTGCAATATTCAATAAGAAAGTCTGCGTGTAATTCAGTTCTTATAACTTTCTTTTTAAGGTTCCATAGTGTTCTCCATTGTTCCTCATCGGTATTGTCTAGAGTTACCATGGATATATTTTTGGAGGTACCGTTGATAATCTTATTAAATTGGTCCTCTGAAAAACCATAGGTTTTCAGTCCTTCCATCTTAATCCCTAGGTTTGTAGGTGGATGGACACAAAAACTCCCCAGCTAACAAGCTGTACGTAAAGTAAAGAAAAACAGGGGAGGTACCCTTATAATCAGATCAGGGACAGGGTAAGTACATACAAAAAAAACAAAGGGTCCCTACTCAAAACTAATTTGATTCTAAGGTTCTACACAGTGCTGGTGCTTAGAGTGAAGTCACAAATCCATACAATCATATGATATTCAATAATAATAAGTCAGTACAACACAGAAAACTAATAACAAACTAAATGAAACGTATAAAATGTATTCCATAAAAATACACGATCAAAGTTAAAAACAATTCATATTAAAATACAATTACAATATCACAAGAAAACAGAATAGTCGACGCTGCGTTTCGGTGAGTAGTTAATTGTTCACCTTCTTCAGGACAGCTTTCTAAACAACAGAAACATTATATTATTATCAATCTCATGTGTTGCTGACATCATATTTAACAACCTAAAACGACTACAAACTTTTATTTACACACTTAACTTTCACTTTGTCATCACTCAAGCTACCATAACATTTAATTTTGTTACCCACACATAAAATAAGCAATGTTTTCCAACTTAACTTCACATGACAATTAAAGCACTACCCATCATCTTTCTTGATTACAAAGAAAAGCAACATTTTGTTAAAAAACATACCTAGAAATTAGGACGTTGCTAATATTCAATTTCACTAGGCTTTTTGAAGAAGCAATATGCTTAAGAATAAGGGATTGAGGATGTCCCACTCATTAAAAACCTTAGGAGTAAAGAAAACACAAAGAATTGTTCTCAATGGTAGCTCCAAACCATATATTTTTTATAAAATATACCCAAAGTGCTTCAGCGTACCTTCAAGTTAAAAACCAAATGATATTGGTTGTGTTCGTTGGTGCCACCGTTCTATTATTGTTCACTAATCGTGCACAAAATCTATATGGAAAATTAACGAAGAGCATTATCCAAAAATATTCTGTTATTAAACAATGTGCCCAAGTGTAATTAACATCATAGGCAGGCTTACCAGAAATAAAAACATATACTGGTGCATCAATATAACCAGCTGATGAGCCGTGATTGGAAACACAAATTCTAAAATCAAAGTCTTCGCCGTTATTTTGAAAATATAGGGCGAATCGGCTATTGTAAGGGAGAGACAAAGAAAAGGTGAGATAAAGTCACTCCAAGTTACTGGGGCAAAAATATTCCGTATCCTTTAAGATTATTAAAGTTATTACCTGATATAGTTGCTGTGATGATCATGCAACCGATAGTTTAAAACCTATAAGAAAAACCGTCGTGTTATTATTAGGTATCTACCAGGCCTAGATGGTCTATATTCTACAGTTATTATTATTGTGGCTTAGTCCGCCTTATTGCGGTACCCGACAGAGAGCCATACGTCACCCTGAGCGTGCGATCGCCTTGATAATCAAGAGAACTGTGTGCATATGTGCGCTAGATATTCCGTCTTTCCTCTAAGCACCCCGTCTTTTGAATGTATATATTTATATTTTATCCTGCGGCTCTCAGTGTCCCACACACGATTGTTACATGTTATCTTAATCTTTTAGCTGATTTTTGTAAGCTACATGTATTATTTAAACCCAACAAGGATTGAAACCAAAAAAGAGGATTGCTGCTAATATGCCTTAATTGCGTAGCAGCAGTTATTCGTATTAGCCATATTCAGGGGTGGACTAAAATATCGCCACTCTCTTATACAATCAAACTAGCAAAAATCTTGCTTTTATCTCAATGCCACTGCACTACCTATACGATCTTCTATCTAGATCGCAACATAACTGTCATGGCCTTACGCTCACCTGTTAGAAACGATGCGGCCTCCTTCCAGCCAACGAACAGCTTCCGGGTCAGGATACACGTTTGTGTTTGACCCGGAACTCCTTTTTATACGTAATTTCCAAAAATCACGTGGCGTGTATTACGGTAATAAAACGCCAGTATTACGAAAAAAAAATAAAAATTACTTAAAAATTTAAAAAAAAAATGTTTTCGTAATACCGGCGTTTTATTACCGTAATACACGCCACGTGACTTTCGGAAATTACGTATAAAAAGGAGTTCCGGGTCAAACACAAACGTGTATCCTGACCTGGAAGCTGTTCGTTGGCTGCAAGGAGGCAGCATCGTTTCTAACAGGTGAGCGTAAGGCCATGGCAGTTATGTTGCGATCTAGATAGAAGATCGTATAGGTAGTGCAGTGGCATTGAGATAAAAGCAAGATTTTTGCTAGTTTGATTGTATAAGAGAGTGGCGATATTTTAGTCCACCCCTGAATATGGCTAATACGAATAACTGCTGCTACGCAATTAAGGCATATTAGGAGCAATCCCCTTTTTTGGTTTCAATCCTTGTTGGGTTTAAATAATACATGTAGCTTACTAAAATCAGCTAAAAGATTAAGATAACATGTAACAATCGTGTGTGGGACACTGAGAGCCGCAGGATAAAATATAAATATATACATACAAAAGACGGGGTGCTTAGAGGAAAGACAGAATATCTAGCGCACATATGCACACAGTTCTCTTGATTATCAAGGTGATCGCACGCTCAGAGTGACGTATGGCTCTCTGTCGGATACCGCAATAAGGCGGACTAAGCCACAATAATAATAACTGTAGAATATAGACCATCTAGGCCTGGTAGATACCTAAAAATAACATGACGTTTTATTTAATAGGTTTTAAACTATCGGTTGCATGATCATCACAGCAACTATATCAGGTAATAACTTTAATAATCTTAAAGGATCCAGAATATTTTTGCCCCAGTAACTTGGAGTGACTTTATCTCACCTTTTCTTTGTCTCTCCCTTAGAATTGCCGATTCGCCCTATATTTTCAAAATAACGGTTAAGACTTTGATTTTAGAATTTGTGTTTCCAATCACGGCTCATCAGCTGGTTATATTGATGCACCAGTATATGTTTTTATTTCTGGTAAGCCTGCCTATGATGTTAATTACACTTGGGCACATTGTTTAGTAACAGAATATTTTTGGGTAATGCTCTCTGTTAATTTTCCATATAGATTTTGTGCACAATTAGTGAACAATAATAGAACGGTGGCACCAGCGAACACAACCAATATCATTTGGTTTTTAACTTGAAGGTACGCTGAATCACTTTGGGTCTATTTTATAAAAAATATATGGTTTGGAGCTACCATTGAGAACAATTCTTTGTGTTTTTCTTTACTCCTAAGGTTTTTAATGAGTGGGACATCCTCAATCCCTCATTCTTAAGCATATTGCTTCTTCAAAAAGCCTAGTGAAATTGAATACTAGCAACGTCCTAATTTCTAGGTATGTTTTTTAACAAAATGTTGCTTTTCTTTGTAATCAAGAAAGATGATGGGTAGTGCTTTAATTGTCATGTGAAGTTAAGCTGGAAAACATTGCTTATTTTATGTTGGAGTGATGACAAAGTGAAAGTTAAGTGTGTAAATAAAAGTTTGTAGTCGTTTTAGGTTTTTAAATATGACGTCAGCAACACATGAGATTGATAATAATATAATGTTTCTGTTGTTTAGAAAACTGTCCTGAAGAAGGTGAACAATTAACTACTCACCGAAACGCAGCGTCGACTATTCTGTTTTCTTGTGATATTGTAATTGTATTTTAATATGAAATGTTTTTAACTTTGATTGTGTATTTTTATGGAATAAATTTTATACATTTCATTTAGTTTGTTATTAGTTTTCTGTGTTGTACTGACTTATTATTATTGAATATCATATGATTGTATCGATTTGTGACTTCACTCTAAGAACCAGCACTGTGTAGAACCTTAGAATCAAATTAGTTTTGAGTAGGGACCCTTTGTGTTTTTTGTATTTCTTTTTAGAACCACACATGGTTGTTGGTTGGTGTACTTGTGCGACATCAGGCGAATTGTTGTGTTCATGAATTTGTGAGGAAGATGTGAAATATCTTTGTCCGGGGGTGGGGTGGCCGGGGTAGGGCCATGGGGGGGGGTTCTGAGGGGGTGGTGGCAGGCCTGGGGGTGGTGGCGGTGGGTGTTGTGGCCCTCTTGGGGCTCCGAGCTGCATGGTCAGTTGCTCCATGGCATCTGTTGTTCTTCTGGTGTGGCTGTGGGCTGGGCTCCCTTTTGTGGTACAGGTTGTCGTCCGACTTAACACCAGGTAAGAGCAGGTGTTAAATCCCTGCTGCTAACGCGCCTTATCGCATGTTTTGTGGTCTTATCGCCGATCTGGCTGGTCGTTGGGAATGTTGGGAATGTTGCGAAGTGGTGTTTCCGCGGGTTTTTGCATCTCATTAGCGTTAGTTGCCGATGTCATCCGTGGCGATGTTTTTTGCGGCTGGTAACGCAGGGAAACTGGTGATATCGGCTGTTAGCACCAGCTTGTGAATGGTGCGATGAATTTATCACCACTGTGGCTGCGATAAATTGCAGCTAACTCGGCGATAAGTCCTTGAGAATATGCCCCAAAGTCTTTTGCCATTTCTACAGCAAAGTCTTTAAGCATAGGACTAGCACAGTGCTGTCCAAGCCGAGCTGTAAAATGACAAAAGCCATTTACCACTCCAGGGACAATATTACAGCTTTGAATTGGTAAAATACCAACCAAGCAAACCTGAAATGAGTAAAAGCAACCCCCGGCACAGTGTCTCGCTCTAATTAGAGCTTTTCAGAGAGGTATAGCTTTGTCCAGACACAAGGGAGCACCCAGTATAAGTCAAAACAATACCCTTTCAGGCATAGAATGATGCATAAATTATGCAAAAAAGAAGCAGAGAACTCTGGGTATTTCTCAAGTTTAGGTGGAAAGCAGCTCCTGTATAGAGCACTCTCAAAACCAGCGACACTAGATCTGCACACCTCAAATGTCTGCTTTTCTATCAAAGTCTTTAAGCATAGGATTAGAACAGTGCCATCCATGCCTAGATAGAAAAAAACAAGGGGGCTTATTTACAAGCCCCTTGCGCCACTTTTGCTTCATTTTTAACATGGGAAAAGTGACGTACGGGTGGCGCAAGGGGCTTGTAAATAAGCTCCTAAGTTATTTGCGATTTCTACAGCAAAGTTTTTAAGAATAGAACTAGCACAGTGCTATCAACGCAGAGCTGTAAAATGACAAAAGCCGTTTACCACTCCAGGCACAATATTACAGCTTTGAATTGGTAAAATACCAACCAAGCCAACCTGAAATGAGTAAAAGCAACGCCTGACACAGTGTCTCACTGTAGTTAGAGCTCTTCAGAGAGGTATAGCTTTGTCCAGACACAAGGGAGCACCCAGTAAAAGTCAAAACAATACCCTTTCAGGCATAGAGTGACGCATAAATTATGCAAAAAAGAAGCAGAGAACTCTGGGTAGTTCTCAAGTTTAGGTGGAAAGCAGCTCCTGTATAGAGCACTCTCAACACCAGCGACACTCTAGATCTGCTCACCTCAAATGTCTGCTTTTCTATCAAAGTCTTTAAGCATAGGATTAGCACAGTGCCATCCATGCAGAGATAGAAAAGGACAAGGAGGCTTATTTACAAGCCCCTTGCGCCACTTTTGCTTCATTTTTAACATGGGAAAAGTGACGTACGGGTGGCACAAGGGGCTTGTAAATAAGCCCCTAAGGGGCATATTCCCAAGGACTTATCGCCGAGTTAGCAGCACTTTATCACAGCCAAAGTGGTGATAAATTCATCGCAGCATTCACAAGCTGGTGCTAACAGCCGATATCACCAGTTTTCCTGCGATAGCAGCCGCAAAAAACATCGCCACGGATGACCCCGGCAACTAACGCTATTGAGATGCAGAGTAGGCGTTCCCTTGCAAAAACACTGCGAAAACACCACTCCGCAACATTCCCAACGACCAGCCAGATCGGCGATAAGATTCAAAAACATGCGATAAGGCGCGTTAGCAGCATGGATTTAACACCTGCTCCTACCTGGTGTTAAGTCGGACGACAACCTGCACCATAAAAGGGAGCCCAGCCCACAGCCACACCAGAAGAACAACAGATGCCATGGCGCTACTGATCATGCAGCTCGGAGCCCCAAGAGGGCCACAACACCCACTGCCACCACCACCAGGACCCCCACCCCCTCCGTACCCCCCCTGGACTCCCACAGAGACAGCGCAGACAAAGACACCGGACCTTCCGAAAACGCACCAGCCTCGGAGACTTAACGCCAGAGGAAGTCATTGCCCACTACAGGCTCAAAAGGACAACCATCCTCCGCATCCTGACCCTCATTGCCCACAGGCTGACGGTACCAACATAGCGGAGAACCAACATCCCTCCGCAGACAAAGCTGCAGGCCGTGCTTCACCTGTTGGCCTCTGGGACCTTCCAACCAACAACTGCCAGAGTCGGAGGAGTCTCATAAGCCAGCCCTATCAAAGTTCCTCACACCTGTCTTGGATGCCATCATCAGCTTGGTACCCCATCAACTTTACTTCCCACACACTGCGCAGGAACAGCTGGAGATCAAGCAAGGCTTCTACGCCATAGCTGGCTTCCCGCACGTGTTGGGGGCAATCGACTGCACACATGTACTCCTCGTGCCCCCTGCCGCCACTGCACACAATTACCGCAACAGGAAACACACGCATTCCATCAATGTGCAGGCAATAGTGGACCACCGGGGACTCTTCACCAATGTCGTCGCCAACTACCCAGGCAGTGTGCATGATTCCTTCATCTTCCGACAGTCCATCATCAACCAGCACTTTCAGGATGGCACCTATGGAAATTCACTGCTCGTCGGTAAGTAACAACTGAACACACCACACACCTCAACTCCACCAACTTACAACTCACAACTCTGGGAATGCACACGTCACAAAATCACATACAACATGACAACCAACAACCCCACATTCCAGACACGACAACACAACTTACTGTGGCAACCTGGGCTAGCCATGTACACAAGCCATCAACGGCATGGCACCTCAGCCACACAACAGCAGAATGTGTGGAGAGGTGGGAACCAGGCATGTGCGAAGGAGGCAAGTGACCCATGAATGTGAATGTACACAATGCCAAGTGTGGCGTGGATGTGCTGGACAGACTTGAGTGTGCAGACCGCAGACATTTCCATGTCGACATAGACTGCTGGTGTCTGGAGTGTTCTGGACAGTGGACGCAACCATGTTACCGCAGCCAGTGGGGAAGTTCACGGAAATGTAGCTTGTTACGTCCCCCCCTGTAAGCGTGAGCAGAGTGGGCTGGCCCGGCGTACGCCAGGCCAGCGTAGGGGTGTGAATAAAAAGCCCGTTACTCTGGGCGTGGTTCTCTTCCGGAATGGCCAACGTGTCTGCCAGGGCGGTGCCTCTCACCCTGCCACGAGGCCGACGACGTGAGCGGCGGTGCCTGCGAACCTGTGCGCCTGCTGCACCCCAGGCCGCTGGTCCCAAGACCTGTCTTGCCCACCCCAGCGCACCCAGGCCTCACTGCTCACCTGCCGACACCGGCGTGTGTCGAAGAGGGCCCACCAAGTGCCGGTGCAAGCTCCAAGTCCGAGGCCCGCGACCTTGGCAGCCTCCTCAGACTATCACGGCCTCCGCGACACAGGCCCCCAGTACTCCTTTCTCGTTGACGTACTCCACTGCTGCCTCCGGCCTACACTGCGGTCCAGTAGGTCACACATTTGGAACTGAGTCTTGATTATTCAATGGCAGAGTACATATGTTTATGGCAGATTTTAAATCACCGTACTCCCTTCGATGTGGTGCCACCAACTCTGTGCATAGCATTCCAACAACACGTATCTCTGGGCCCTTGCTGACTACTGCCTTCGGCCTACACTGCGGTCCAGCACCGCGGAGTCACCTGTGTACTGCCTACACTGCGGTCCCACAGGCCTCACACCAATCCAATCCAGTCTGGACCAGGCAGGACACGGCATCATCGCAGGCTGCACACACGCTCAGCTCTGGTGCCTCTACCTCCGTCAACCACAAATCATCGTCACATGGCATTCCAACGTCATGTGTGAGAGTACCAGGAGGAGCTGCCTGAACAGCGGTTGGACCGCGCTGACCGCTGCCTCCGGCCTACACTGCGGTCAAGTAGGTCACACATTTGGAACTGAGTCTTGATTTTACATTGGCAGAGTCCATATCATTGCACGCTAGGAGAGGAGTAAGAGGAAGACGCGATTCAGTCCGGATGAAAAAAGGATCCTCGTTACGGAGGTGACCGAACACTACCAACAACTGCCCTGGTGCCACTAACCCTGTGCATCGCAAGCCAAGGACACGTGGCCCCTGCTGACCGCTGCCTCCGGCCTACACTACGGTCAAGTAGGTCACACATTTGGAACTGAGTCTTGATTTGTTTATGGCAGAGTTTATACCATTGTACAGGCCTCATCGCAGACTGCATCCCCTTTCAGCTCTGGTGCCACTGACTCCGTGCCACGAAATTCATGGACACTCTCTGGTTGAGCTTTAGTGGCGTCTGAGTCTATGGCCTGGGGGTTGTCCACATCATCATGTAGCTGATACTGACTTGGTGTCAAAAATGAGTCTGTAGCATTCATCTCCTCCATATTGCTTGTGTCTGCTTGGTACTGCCCTCTGTATCATGCCCTGGAAGAACACCTTCCACTGTCCCCCAAAACCCTCTGCGACATTCACCTTGGACATCGACGAGGACCTGCTCAGCTCTTGCGACCCTACCTCAGTGCACCGGTAGTCACTGTCCCGTGGCGGTGTTCCATGTGCCGGCCGCTGTGCATCCAGGGCCACTAACTCCGTGCAGCTCAAGTCATGGACCCTTGCTGTTTGAAGTGTGAACTTCTGATTGTCTGCTCACTGTTGTAGTTGTTGCCAGCACCAACCACTCCTTGAGGGCTGGCTCACACTCACCCCACACCCATCCAGCACAGGCGTCACTGGACATGTGACCCTGGCAATAAAAGGGGCTGGGCGCACGTGCCCGTAGCCAGTTCCACAAACTATCTAAGTGTGTCTGTGTGGTCATTGTGTAGGCATGAGGGCCCCGGGCCCTACCACATTGCATTGTGCTATGTACAGCGGACGCAACCATGTCACCTCAGGCAGTGGGGGAGACCTAGGACATGTAGCTGTGTCGTACCCCCCTGTAGGCGTTGCCGGAGTGGGCTGGCGTACGACAGTCCAGCGTAGGGGTGTGGATAATCACCCCGGGGCTCTGGGCGTGGTTAAGTGTTGGGCTTGCCAATGAAGTACCTAATGCGTGTGTCTCTGTTGTAGTGTCGGCGCCACCCGTCCCGCAATGGACAAAGTTGCAATGTAACATGCCCCCGGAGTGCGGGCTCGGCCGAAGGGATAAATGAATGAGCGCAAGCCCGCTCGGGGTCCGGGATCATACATGCCAACTGTTGTGTGTGTATCGCTATTACCGCAGCATAAGCCAAAGGACTTGCCTCGACCGCATCGCGGGTTCAGCCAGCCATGAACTCTACATCTGTGTCCGCCCTATCCTTACCATAGGCCTACACACACGTGGCCGCCCACCTTCAACGCACAACATCACACTGTCATTGTCAGGCTTGTGGACATGCTCAGACAGGCATGACAATGGTGTGCCGTAGGAGTGCAAGTGATGCAACCGCGCAGCGCACACAAGTAAATAGTCTTCGGGGGAGGGAGTAGCAGCAGTGAGGCTACGTAATACACATTGATGGCGCTCATTTGCTACAAGCAGTACATGTCAAACTGGAATCACTATGACACACATATCACACGCCAATCAACTAGTGAGCCTGCCAACACATCATGCAGAACCAACTATTGAATCATGTCTCTCTGCACTGTCACAGGTGATCAAGGATATGCACTCTGCCCTTGGATGATGACACCCCTCCGAGGCCCGAACACACAGGCCCAGAGGCAGTACAATTGGGCCCACAAACACACCAGGGGCATCGTGGAACGCACATTTGGCGTGTTGAAGTCATGTTTCAGGTGCCTGGACATCACAGGTGGGAGGCTCCTGTACAGCCCAGACATCATGTGCAAGATGATCGTTACATGTTGTGTGTTGCACAACATATGTGTACGCACCAATGCCGCATGGTTACCAGTGCCAGATGCACCGGACGATTATGAGGAAGATGAGGCAGGTGGACCACACCCCACTGCAGCTGCAGCAGGAATAGCCCGTAGGAACAACATCATTGACAATTTTTTCACATGAGGACGTCACATTGTGTCAGTCCTTAGCAATCATGAGACAGTACAAAATGACCACAGGCACAGCATGTGCAAATAAATTCATTTCAACACACGTTCCCTGAGTTTCTGTATGTGTGCTGCAGTGTGGCACTGGGATCAGGGACATGATCCAGAGTCATTGTGGGTGTGCAGTGTGCTCTACTTAATTGTGCATGTGTGCCATTGTGCCCATCTCCCCCCGTCCCCCCAGTCCCTGGTCGGGACTCACCCTGTTGATGTTGTGTCAGGTCATGTTGAGCAGTGTCCCGATCCCCAACTCCTGGCACCGTATCCCGACTGATGACTGTGGCCACCATTTTCTCAATGTCATCCAGCTCCTGGTGTGCCGCTGGTCCCCCACCTCCAAAATGCGTTGCTGCTTTCATGTTGGCATCGAGTTTCTTCTTGGTTTTGCCCTTCACATCATGCCAGCGCCTCTTGACCTCCTCCATTGTCCTCCTCGACACTTCGACTGCATTCATGTTGTTCACGATGTGCTGCCATATTTCCATTTGTGTTGCCGATGACACAGTGGAGGTGACGAACAGTTGTTGTTAGGGTTCTGTCGCCTCCGTGACGATGATCTGGTTTTCCTGCAGACTGAACCCTGTCTTCCTCTTCTCCTTGCCCTTCCCCGGCCCCGGGGTTCCTGGCTGGTCGTCTGTGGGGCTTGTGGGGTTTGCATTGTCCTCTGCACTCGGTCCGGGTGCGTCCATGGTGCTACGCAGTGACATTTTTTTATCTTTTTTTTACTCTGCTTTTATAGTACATTTTCCCGCATGTCGTGTGGGAATCGCAGACCTGTCGCTGGTTATCGCTGAGTTTTGTTCCGCGATTTGGGTCATCGCAACTTTTTTAGCGTTCGTATTTTGCATTTTTTTGGCGTCGCGTTAATTTTAACGCAGGGATTTCTTGCGTTATCGTGTGACTATCACATGGTGCCGCCGGGTTGAGAATACTGCGTTAACACAGTGTTATTTTCCCGCGATAGACTGCGATGTGAGAAGTTGCGTTAAGCAAATTTGGCGATAGTTAACACACGTTCTTGAGAATATCCCCCTAAGTCTTTTGCCATTTCTACAGCAACGTCTTTAAGCATAGGAGTAGCACAGTGCTGTCCACACGAGCTGTAAAATGACAAAAACCATTTACCACTCCAGGCACAATATTACAGCTTTGAATTGGTAAAATATCAATAAAGCAAACCTGAAATGAGTAAAAGCAACCCCGACACAGTGTCTCACTCTAGTTAGAGCTCTTCAGAGAGGTATAGCTGTGTCCAGACACAAGGGAGCAAAACAATACCCTTTCAGGCATAGAGTGACGCATAAATTATGCAAAAAAGAAGCATAGAACTCTGGGTAGTTCTCAAGTTTAGGTGGAAAGCAGCTCCTGTATAGAGCACTCTCACCACCAGCGACACTCTAGATTTGCTCACCTCAAATGTCTGCTTTTCTATCAAAGTCTTTAAGCATAGGATTAGCACAGTGCCATCCATGCCGAGATAGAAAAAGACAAAGGGGGATATTCTCAAGAACGTGTGATAATTACAGAATAATTAGCTTAACGCAACTTTGCACATCGCATTCTATCGCGGGAAAATAACGCTGTGTTAATGTTGTATTCTCAACACGGCAGTACCATGCGATAGTCTCACGCTAATGCGTCAAATGACCGCGATAAAATTACCGTGACGGCAAAAAAACGCGAAAAAAGTTGCGATGTGGCCAACCGCGATAAAAAAATCTGCGATAACCAGCGACAGGCCTGCAATTCCCACGCGTCATGCGCGAAAATGCACTACAAAAGCACCGAAAAACACAAACAAAATAATTTAAACTGCGTAGCACCATGGAGGAAGCCGGAGCAAGTACAGAGGACGACCAGAACCCCACAAGCCCCCAGGAGGACCAGCCTGGGACCTCGGGGTCACGGAAGGGCAAGGAGAAGAAGACGAGGAAGACGAGGTTCAGTCCGCAGGAAAACAGGATCATCATCAGGGATGTGATAGAACACCACCAACAACTGTGCGTCACCTCCAACGTGTCATTGGCAAATAAAAATGCAAAATGGCAGTTCATCCTGGACAAGGTGAATGCAGTCGGAGTGAGGAGGAGAACAATTGGAGAGGTCAAGAGGCACTGAAATGATGCGAAGCGCAAAACCAAGAAGAAACTCGCTGACAACCATCAGGCAGCAATGCAGACTGGAGGTGGCAGTCCAGCGGAACACCAGGAGCTGGAGGAGATGGAGGAAATGGTGTCCACAGTCATCAGTGGGGAGACGGTGGCAGGAGTTGGGGGTCCGGACACTGCTCGACATGACCTGACACAACAGCACCAGGGTGAGTACCGAACAGGGACTGCGGGGACGGGGGGAGATGGGCACAATGGCACACATGCACAATTAAGTAGAGCACACTGCACACCCACAATGACTCTGGATCATGTCCCTGATCCCCTTGGCACACTGCAGCACACATACAAACAGCAAGTAGGCCCCCGTCCACTATGGGCACAAAGGGGTCCCTCCCCACACAGCACCAAACTCACAACCAACCCATGCACATGTGTTAAAACCAGCAAAGCTGCGTGTCAGTGAGCCACACTGACAATGCAAGTGACACTGCATGACGAACAGCATGGCTGCAGTCCAATTATCATGACATGGTGCACGCCACGTCACTGAGGTGGCTGAGTGTGGAACACATCCGTAAAGGAGCAGGTCACACTCTGACACATCCACATGCACAAACAACCCCTGACATCAACAACACATCTTCGGATAAACCATGCCCAAGAGTCCAAAATCCGAACTAGAGCCAAAATTAAACAAGTCTGCAACATCTCAGCACTGTAGAAGCACAGAAGTCAAAGGCACACCGCCTCAAAGGGATAAGGGCCAGCAAAATCACAGCTGCAGGGGCGACTCTCCCACAATGCAGCACACACACATAGCAATAACAGCACATCATCATTGACGACAATGTGGTACAAAGTGCAACACTCTCACTACAGAACAGAGGACACACTGGTTCCGCTTGTGCGTAGAAACTGGCCAATCACATCTGGCATAGCAGGAAACTGTGAGATGATAATGTACGTGTACAACCTCACATCCGTGATGTAGTACAAATGTCCACTGTCCCGAATCAAATAGTCAGCTCCTCCCAAACAGTCACAATGTACATTGTCATGCAGTCTGTATGTAAACATGAACAATGCGTCAACATACATGTCAACACAATGTTAAAATGCATCTCCCCTTCACATTGCAGAGGGACAATCAACACCTCCTGCAGAGCAGAACAGACAACTCATCAGTGATGATGAAGAGGACCTCCACACCTTCGACACCGACTCCCTACAACAGCTCATGGACAGCCACGGCAACCCACCTCCAGGAGCAGGGCAGCCCAGCTGCTTCGAGGAGACCCCACCCCCTGCACAGACCACACAGCAGGAAGCACCCACCACCACGGCTGGCTCCCAGCACCTCACCGAAGAACACATCGCATTCCAAGGCCATGTGTTAGACTGCCAGAAGGAGGTGGCTCAACAGGTGCTGGTGGGGTTCGACCTCATGGCAGCCAAACTAGATGACATACGTGGGTGTCTAAGTCCCATCAGGGACCACTTACACTCCCTAACAGACACCCACAGTTCGCTCCATGATGTCCAACAATCCATGCCCGACATCGCTGGAGTCATGACTCTGAGAGGAGAACAACTGTCTAGTCAGAGTGGCCTCAGCGATGTCAGCCGAGAGTTGGCACAGATGTTGAGGATAATGGAGAACATGGAGCGGATGCATGTGGAAAGAATGGCTGCCACGGATGCACACCAGAGAAAAGTTGTTGTGATCTTCCATGCCCTGCAGATCCTCATCATCGCATTGCTTCCACTAAGGCAGTCGCTGATGAATGCTGCTGATATTTCTACACACACATCTCCAGCCCCTGATGTGTCAGTGGCACACAGTGCTGCAGACCTAACATCAGCACCCACATGTCAGACAGATGACATGGAGGACGAAGATGCGGGTGATTCCACCATTGTAGTAAGAAGGAGCCAGTAGCATTCTTCTCCGCCATATGCCCTGTTTCAGCTTGGTTCTGCCCTCTGCATCATGCCCTGTAACGACACCTCCCACTGTTCCCCGAAACACTCTGCGACACTCACCTTGGACCTCGACATGGACTGCCATATTTTGTTTGCTTACCAATGACTCAGCAATCAGACTGCGGACTGTACTCTTCCTCTTCCGATGTACTTGTCAATCCCTAAATGACTCTGGCTGGCCCTCCACTGGGCTACAATGTAATGTGGGGTTTGCATGGCCATGTACTGCTCCAGCTCCGACACTCCACCGAATGTGAATAAATCATACAAATTCACACAGATGTGTCATGTCCATAATCGATCAAGTATGAAAGTATGGATGAATGTAAGGACATTGATTGCCCAAAAAGGTACACCCTGGGAAATGAAAGCAATGCACATGTTTGACCGTGACACACATAGGAAGTGAGATGACTGGGAATGGGTGCACTAGCTATGGCCTCATTGCTCTGAAACAACAATCGCGCAATTTCTCAACTTTGCCACACGCAATGTTAGAAATAGGGCTGGGTATGAAATGTCAAAGTCGTTGGCAGGCCTAAAGTAGTGTCCACCATCACATTTGACAACAGAACATCTCTTCGCATACCTACTCACACTCAACTGGTTGGACACAGCCTGTAGTGATGGGTCACATTGATCCACATGGCAAGAATATGGACACCATACTCACATTGCTGAAGACATGTAAGAGCACAGGTCTATCAGCAACTATCCCAACCACTATGTCTGGCTCACAGAGGTGGATCTGGCAATAGGGATTCACCCCTAAGTGAAATGCGTCAGTTGAACACTAGTGAAGTTGCGTAGAATTTATTAGCGTGTGCGTGTCAGTACGGGCAAGACAAGGGCCACAACATGCAGACCAATGCATCAGACACTAACAGGCAGCATTCAGTCACGGTACAGTTCCACGTGACAGGCGTTGTGCATGCGCCCGGGATGTTCTGCCTTTGCGTTGGTGGCTCTCGTAGAACCGGCACTCTTCTGACCTGCGGCAGTTATGTGGATGATATGCCACAGCTCGGAGCAATGAGTCGTATGTGTGTGCAACGTTTGGACGTATGGGTTGTTGTGTACGTAAGTGTCAAGGGCATTCCATGTAAGAGTACCTCGAGCAAGAACTTCTGTGTGTGGGGTGTAGATACGTTGGTCTTTCATTAGCACTGTGCGTAGTGTGGGAGTCGTCATCATCTGCTATGGTATCTCTCTCAGGGGGTGCCTGCCGCATGCAAGACCAAGGTCAGAGGTGCAGATGTCCTTCCGCCTTATGTATTGAGACAAAGGAGCTTTCATCCCTAATGTTAGTCTGACTACTGCTTGCATTCTGGAAATGTGATGTGGCTTTCGCGCTGCAATTGAGGCTAGGCCTTAGGCTTATGGTGCACCAATAGCGATACACACACAACAGTTGCCATGCATGAGCCAAGAGCCCGAGCGGCCTTGCGCTCCTTGTACAATCCCTTCGTGCGCGGCCGCCCTCCGGGTGCATGCAACATTGCAACATTGTCGATTGCGGGCCGTGTGGCGCAGACACTGCAACAGAGACACACGCATCAGTTGGTTTCCTGTCCGGCCCACATATGAACCACGCCCAGAGCCCAGGAATAATTATTCACACCCCTACGCTGGCCTGGCGTACGCCGACCCAGCTCACTAGGCTTACATATAAAGGGGGGGGGGACGACTCTATGTGTCCCAGTTCTTCCCCACTGCTGGAGGTGACATGGCTGCGTCCGCCTGGCATATCACGAGACTCAATCAGAAAGGGTCCATGACTTACGTTGCATAGAGTTGGTGGCACCGGATACACTGCGGCCGGCACAGGCCTACCGCCACGGGACGGTGACTTTCGGTGCACTGAGGTAGGGGCACCTTAAGTGCTGAGCGGGAGTGCAGCCTGCGATGATGCGCCGTCCTGGCGGTCCGGACTGGTAAGGATTTGTGTGAGCCCTGCTGGACCGCAGTGTAGGCCTGAGCCAGTGGGCAGCGCGGGCCTACCACCACGTGGCGTTGCCTCGCGTTTCACAGAGTTAGTGGCACCTATAGAGCTGAGAGGGTGTGCAGCCTGCGATGATGCCGTGTGCACTGATATGATCTCTGTCATTGTGAAATCAAGACCCAGAATCACGTGTGTGACCTGGTGGCCCACGGGGCGGGGCTGCATGATGTGGAGGCTGCCAAGGTCGCGGGTCCTGGGCTGGGAGCTTGCACCAGCACGTGGTGGGCCCTCTTGGAGACACGCTGGTGGTGGAAGGTGAGCAGTGAGGCCTGGGTCCGCAGTGTCGGCACTCTCTCTCCCTCTCCCTCTCTTCCTTTCACTGTCTCTCTCTCTTCCTCTGTTACTCTCTCTCTCCTTCTCCCTCTCTTCCTTTCACTGTCTCTCTCTCTCTCTTCCTCTGTTTCTCTCTCTCTCCTTCTCCCTCTCTCCCCCTTTCTTTCTCTTTCTCTCTCTCTCTCTCTCTCTCCCTTTCTTTCTCTCTCTCTTTCTCTGTCCTTTGATGAGCGCATGACACACCTTCTTATCTTGAATTTTGTCTTGCAGGCTGTGTCTTACAGATTGTCCAGAGAAGACCCGCCATGACTCTTCCGAATAGTTGTTTTGAGTTAAATTTGAATAAAATAATTTGTTTGGAAATTCAAAGATGAATGAATGATTCTCCTTTTTCTGACCACACATGAATGTTAATTGTTGTACTTGTGCGACCTCAGGCGAATTGTTTTGTTCATGATTTCGTAAAGTTGATGTAAAATATCTTTGTTTGGGGTAGGGCCCCGGGGGGTTTCCTGGGGGGGGTGGCGGTGGGTGTTGTGGCCCTCTTGGGTGTCCGGCTGCATGATCAGTAGCTCCATGGCATCTGTTGTTCTTCTGGTGTGGCTGTGGGCTGGGCTCCCATTTCTGGTGCAGGTTATTGTCCGACTTAATACCAGGAAAGAGCAGGTGTTAATTCCCTGCTGCTAACGCGCCTTATCGCATGTTTTGTGGCCTTATCGCCGATCTGGCTGGTCTTTGAGAATGTTGCGAAGTGGTGTTGTAGCGGGTTTTTGCACGGGAACGCCTACTCTGCATCTCATTAGCGTTAGTTGCCGGTGTCATCCGTGGCGATGTTCTTTGCGACTGCTATCGCAGGAAAACTGGTGATATCGGCAGTTAGCACCAGCTTGTGAATAGGGCGATAAATCTATCGCCGCTTTGGCTGCGATAAAGTGCCGCTAACTCGACGATAAGTCCTTGAGAATATGCCCCAAAGTCTTTTGCCATTTTTACAGCAAAGTCTTTAAGCATAGGACTAGCACAGTGCTGTCCACACCGAGCTGTAAAATGAAAAAAGCCATTTACCACTCCAGGCACAATATTACAGCTTTGAATTGGTAAAATACTAACCAAGCCAACCTGAAATGAGTAAAAACAACCCCTGACACAGTGTCTCGCTCTAGTTAAAGCTCTTCAGAGAGGTATAGCTTTGTCCAGACACGAGGGAGCACCCAGTATAAGTCAAAACAATACTCTTTCAGGCATAGAATGATGCATAAATTATGCAAAAGGAAGCAGAGAACTCTGGGTAGTTCTCAAGTTTAGGTGGAAAGCAGCACCTGTATAGAGCACTCTCAACACCAGCGACACTCTAGATCTGCTCACCTCAAATGTCTGCTTTTCTATCAAAGTCTTTAAGCATAGGATTAGCACATCCATGCCGAAATAGAAAAAGACAAAGGGGCATATTATCAAGCCATTTATCGCTTTTTTTTAATGCCCTATTACCAAGCTGTCGCTAACAGGCGTTAGCGACAGCTTTCCGGCGATAGCAGCCGGTAGTTCTATCGCCTTGCATGCCTGCGATAGTTATCGCTAATGACATGCAAAGTAGGCGTTCCCTCTCAAAATTTCTCGAAAAAAGTCGCTAACACCACATCGCACTATTAGCAATGATGGCCCAGACCCGCGAAGCAATAAAAAAAGTTGCGCTAAGGCCCCTTAGCTTCAGGAACTTAAGACCAGAAAAAGCTGGTCTAAAAATGGTGATAAAGGGAGGTATATAAGCGAGAGTAGCTCAGAGCCCCATCTGAAGACCCACTGACGCCATGGAGGTACTAACCATTCAGCTTGGAGCCCCACGAAGGCAACAACCACCACTGCCACTGCCACCTCCCCCAGGACCACCACCGAGGCAGCGCCAAAGAAGACAGCGGGCCCTGCGCAGACATCTCAGCCTTGCAGACCTAACACCAGAGGATTTCATTGCCCACTACAGGCTCAAAAGGACATCCATCCAACACATCCTGAACCTGATAGCCCACAGGCTGATGGCACCAACACAGCGGAGAACCAGCATCCCTCCGCAGACAAATCTGCTGACTGTGCTGCACATGTTGGCCTCTGGGACCTTTCAACCAACAACGGCCAGAGTCAGCAGAGTTTCACAGGCAGCCTTTTTGAATCTTCCTCCCGACTGTCTTGGATGGCATACTCAGCCTGATACCCCAGCACCTTCACTTCCCCAACACTGTGCAGGAACAGATTGAGACCAAGCAAGGCTTTCACGCCATAGCCCGATTCTCGCAGGTGTTGGGGGCAATTGACTGCACACATGTCCTATTTGTGCCCCCTGCGGACAGTGCACACATATACCGCAACAGAAAGCACACCCATTCCATGAATGTGCAGGCAATAGTGGACCACCGGGGACTGTTCACCAATGTCATAGCCAAGTTCCCTGGGAGTGTGCATGATTCCTACATCTACCGACAGTCCATCATAAACCAGCGCTTCCAGGATGGCACATACGGAAATGCAGTTCTTGTTGGTAAGTACTAACTTAACACACCACACGCCTCAACTCCACATACATGCAACTCACAATTGTTAGAATGTACATGTTACAATCTCACATACAACATGGCAATCAACATGCCCACTTACCAGACACAACAACACAAGGAACAGTGGGAACTGTGGCTAGCTATGTAGACAAACCATCCCCAAAGGCTTAGCCCCTCCGCCACTCATTTGCAAATGTGGGGAGAGGTGGGAACCAAGTATGTGCGACGGAGGGACTCGATCCATAAGGAAAGTATGTGCACAAGGCCCAGTGTGTCGGTGTTGTGCTGGACAGTCGGGACTAAGCTGAGTGCAGACCTGCCCATGTGGGCATATAGTGTGTTTCCGTACTCCAGCCTGATGGCAATGAGTGTGTGGGTGACTGTCTTACCTGACAATGGGGGGATCCATTGGAAGGTTGCATGGAGGATGCAGAGGCAGTTGAAGCAGCTGCAGGCCATTGCGTAGACCTGTTGGTTCATGGAGAGGGAGGAGTCAAATACGGTGTCTAGGTACCTAGAGCTGGGGGGGGCTGCTGAAGCTGTTGTCCCACCAGGTGATGCCACATGCTGATGGTTTCGTTATGAGGATGATGACTC
Source organism: Calotriton arnoldi (assembly GCA_963921515.1). NCBI lineage: Eukaryota > Metazoa > Chordata > Amphibia > Caudata > Salamandridae > Calotriton > Calotriton arnoldi. The sequence goes on from CAWUFW010014893.1 coordinate 367,063, forward strand.
ATGTCTCCGCTGCGTATAGCACCCCCCAGCTGTTGATCACCCATGTTGCAACTGACAGCAATTCTTCCTGGAAGCCCACTTTGGTGTGTGGGCGTATTGTTGATGAAGAATATGAGCTTTGTGTCCTTGTAGGTGGTGATGTTTAATGGTATCCTCAATCTTGCACCAGTTCATCTCCATGTGTCAGCAGATGCATCTGCCATCTTTGAGGTTGTTGGTGACCGAGGTGGCATTCATTGCACGCTGTATGTTGCAGTTGCATAGTGGGGCAAGTGTGTATGCGCAGTTGGAGATACATGTCTGTAAAATGCGATCTAGCGCCATTGGTGATGACTGCAGCGTTGTGGGTGTTGCTGTTGATGGTGGTGTGTAGCATCTCCTGGTTGACTGAGCTCCACTAACTTTGTGTGGGTCCGCATGTGGTCTAGGGTGGCTTGTGGTTGACCGACGAGGAAGTGTATGCATTTGTGGTCACTACATGTGCGTTTAGTGGGGTTGATGAACTGGACGAAGTTTACACATGCAAAGAAGGTGTCAAAGGTGTGCCCTGCCTTGTGGCTCAGTGTGGTGAAGATTTGGGACAGTCTGATGTCAGCAAACATTTCCCAGATTGCAATGGATTTTGAGTAGTCATGGTATGTGAGTTGGAGGCTCCACTCAGGAATGAGTACGTAGTCCAGGGAGTGGATGGCGTGGTGTCTGATGATGTTGATGGTGTGGGTGAAGCATTCCTGCCCTCAGTGGGCCCTGCAGCAGAGGGGGCTGCTGAGTGTTGCTTTGTGGCAGCTCTGGACATGAAACAGCATGTGTTGTGCGGTGGGGCAGGTCTGGCGGCAGCGGCAGCATCAGAACTGAACGTGATCCATGTCTGGTGTGGCCTATTGCCATTTAAATGTTCTCATGGCATTGACTGCGAGGAGTGCGGATGAGTGCTATCGCTAGACGGTAGGAGAGCCAGGGTGCCTGTTGGTGTGTGGGTTAGGCCTGTGGATATGCGCAGATGGCCTTAACATTGTTGCACAGTAGGAGTGCCAGTGATGCAACCGCACAGCGCACACAATCAAATTGGCTCGGGGGAGGGAGGATCAACTGTGAGGCAACGTAATTAGCATTGATGCTGGTAATCAGTCAGAAGCGACACATGGCTAACATGAAATCCAATATAGCACAAATCACACACCACAAAACCATCAACACTAACAACCCAGCCTGCATAACCAATAATGGACACATCTCTCCATCACATGTTACAGGTGATCAAGGATATGCACTCTGCCCGTGGATGATGAGACCCCTCCGAAACCCCACCACCCAGGCACAGAGGCAGTATAATGCGGCCCACAGACGCACCCGGTCCATTGTGGAGCGCACATTTGGCGTGCTAAAGTCACGTTTCCGTTGCCTGGACATCACAGGTGGCAGACTGCTGTACAGCCCCGAAATGGTGAACAAAATCATCATAGCATGTTGTGTATTGCACAATATATGTTTGCGCACCAATGCTCCATGGATCCAAGTGACTGCTGCACCGGACGATGACCAGGATGATGATGAAGATGAGGCAGGTGGAGCACACCCCACAGTTAATGCAGCAGGAACTGCCCGAAGGAACCGAATAATAAACAATTTCTTCAACTGAGCACGTCACATTGTGACAGTCCCCATCAAATGTATATCAGTGCAAAATGACCCCAATCACGGTTTGTGCCAATAAAAATACACAACACACATACCCTGTCTGCATGTTACTCTCCTGCATAAGTACATCACTCTGAAAAGAGTATGTTGCACAATAAGTGCAAATAACATCACAATACTCAAATCATGGTGGGAATGTCTACTCAGTACAGAGATGCTCGTCAGTGTGTCAAATGTGCAAAAGTAGACTTTTCATGGTGTAAATTGTGCTACCAAAATCAAATATTTTGCGTGTTCTTTTGTGTAAAGCATGAAATATAGGTTGTCCTCTGTGCAAAAATCTCAATTGTAGGGTGTCGTTTTGGGTCAATAATTAATTTGAGTGTGTCCGTTGTGTTAAATAATGCAATTTAGGGTGTGAAATGGGGTCAAAGATGAAATAAAGGGTGTGCAATGGGGTAAAAGATGAAAAATGGGCGGGCAATGCGGTAAAAGATGAAAAATGGGGGTGCAATGGGGTAAAAGATGAAAAATGGGCGTGCAATGGGGTAAAAGATGAAAAATGGGCGTGAAATGGGGTAAAAGATGAAAAATGGGTGTGCAATGGGGTAAAAGATGAAAAATGGGTGTGCAATGGGGTAAAAGATGAAAAAATGGGTGTGAAATGGGGTAAAAGAAGCTTTTTAGGGTGTCATCTGCAATTAGCTTGGAACCTACTTCCACCTCAAGATCATAAACCTCTACGACGAATTTGTGGACCACACACTGGACGCAGCAGCCGGACCACCCGCACCCCTGAGACACCAACCAGCCCACCATCTCCAAATGGACACCAGGCACGGATGAAGACACTGCCTACACCATGAAAGACATCCACTCGGGGGCCCACACAGACCTTTGGCCCCCTCACAACTAGTGTAACAGATGGAGTAGCACAAAAAAATAAGTTGAAAACTTGGCATTAATTTAGAAATTTTGAGTGCACTTAGAAAACAGAACTGTGAATATACCCGATTGTCTACCCCTTTTGGAGTGCACCAAAGATAATCATGTTTTTTGAAGAAATTGCACAATTACAACTAATAAGGCAGAAACATTCGCCTTTTCAGCAGAAGCAGCAGAAGAAATCTATGGATTAATACAAGAAACCAGAGAATTCAGTCCACAAATAGGCACAGTGACCCAACTATTGAAACAACTGGAATATGTTAGTAAAAGAGAAATTAATCAAAGGCTGCATGCCACTACGTTAATACATTATCATAAAAATAAACGTATTCCGAGGGGTTTAAGAATTGCACTGAAACCTATGTTATGCAGAAACAACAAAGCATTCTTAAAAAAATGGTATCAAATTCTAAATAAGTGCTTACTGGATCTTATCCTACTGATTGTAGAGGAACTATCGAATATTTTGAAAACATTAGAGGAAGAACTCTCAGGAATCAAGAAAGATCTGGATAAACACGAAGACTTGAAAGAGACACTAGATGACATCAATCGAAAACTTAAAAGGTATGCTAAGGAGGTACATGAACGAAAAACCAAAAAGTATCGTCGTGGTACTATTGATTATAAGTTGGAAGAGGTATATACATGGGCGGAAGTCTACAACCAGAGGAAATGGCAACAACCTAGAACCAATAATAGTTCTTCGCAGGAAAGCGTTGCTACCGATTCAGATGTAGCACGTGACAGAGTACCCGTGGCAAGCACTTCAAATGAACAAGCTAGAAATGTTGCAGTCAATAAAACACAGAAAGCGGTTTTTTTATCCACAAGCCCAGCGGCCAACAATGCTCCACAACAAGGAAAACAAGGAGGGGGCAAAGAAACAGAAGAAGAAAGAGAAGCACGAATCACGAGGAGCAAAGCCAAGACAGTTTAGTGTTGAATATCTCTAGTAAACAACTGACTAGCGCACAAATGACATTGTTAAATAAAGGTACTTCATTTGTCCCAGTGTATAAGAGCAATTTACAGGAAACGGAAATAGCCATCTTTAAATTTTTACGATCGCTCAGATTGAAATATTTTTTCAGTGTTATACAACCGGCAACCGAAATAGAAGGACCGAGAGAAGTCAAAGAATTCAGAGCTAAAAGCACATTTTGCGCACCAATATCGCACAAGACCATTGATGCGTTTGAAAGAGTGATCCAAACCGAAATCAGTAAAATCAATTACAAGAGTGGGACTCATTGTAACTTCTCAAAAAAAGAATGGAGTACTCTGCAAGGATTGGTGGATAATACAGACCTGACCTTTCAAAAAGCTGATAAGGGAGGAGCCCTCATTGTGATGGACACGGAGTTCTATGAGACTAGTGTTTTAGATCACCTACAAGACGAAGGGACGTACATGAAATTGGATAATGACCCCACGCAGGCCTTTCAAATGACACTTAAAGTAATCTTAGATCATGCTCTTGAAATGAAATGGATCAGTGAAAAAACATATAAATATCTGGATACTAAATATCCTAGACGACCACAATTTTATATGCTCCCTAAAGTGCATAAAAACGCAAAGAAACCACCATTTAGGCCCATAGTTTCAGCTTGTGGCTCTATATCTGAACCTATAGGTAAATATTTAGATTGGTTCCTGCAACCTTTGGAACAAAAATGGGAAACATACATAAAGGATACTACCGCATTCCTTCTTTGTTATAGACCCCTGAGGAAGGGTCCGTTTTATGACCCGAAATGCATTGGGTATCAAAAAAAGCAATGCTGTCGTTTTGTTGAAAATGAATAACGTACATCTTAAAAGAATTTTTCTTTGAAAATGAATGAATAAATTCACAGAATGATTCAAAATCAATAAGCATTTGAATTTTTTGTTTGAGAAGAGTGGAAGGAAGATAAGAAACGGATTGTTTCATGAAAAAGTGCACACATCTAAGGGACCGGCTCGCCAGCCCCACGCAGTTGTGAACATTTTAGGCACTGCCAGACACAGTGTAACAGATGGAGTAGCACAAAAAAATAAGTTGAAAACTTGGCATTAATTTAGAAATTTTGAGTGCACTTAGAAAACAGAACTGTGAATATACCCCTCACAACTACCACAGAGCCGCATCTGCCATCGCACACAAACCACTACGCTACATCAACACCACCTTCAAAACATACACCTTCACAGACAACTGGAAGCGCGCAGAAGTCATGCCCCTGCTCAAGAAGCACACAGCTGACCCCACCGACCTCAAGAACTATCGGCCCATCTCGCTCCTCACCTTCGCAGCCAAAGTCGCAGAGAAAACAGTCAACAGAGAACTGACAAGATTCATCAAAGAGAACGCCATCCTCGACCCGTCACAATGCGGATTCCGAAGCAACCACAGCACTGAGACCGCCCTACTTTCCGCCACAGATGACATCAACACCCTCCTGGACCATGGACACTACGCAGACCTCATCCTACTCGACCTTTCAGCAGCCTTCAACAACGTCCCCCACCGCACACTAGTCACCAGACTACATGACGCAGGCATCCAAGGTACAGCCCTGGACTGGATCCGATCATTCCTCACCGTAAGAAGGCAAAGGATCAGACTGCCACACTTCATCTCCGATCCCACGGCAATCACCTGCAGAGTCCCACAGGGGTCATCACTGACCCTGAGCCTCTTCAAAATCTACATGGCCCCTCTCGCAGACATCGTCCAACAACACGGCCTCAACATCCCATCCTACGCTGACGACACCCAGCTCTTCCTCTACCCTACCAAAGACCACACCACCGCCTAAATCAACTTCCAGAAAGGAATGCAACACGGCACAGTCTGGATGACCAACAGCTGCCTGAAGCTCAACCCCGAGAAGACATAAGACCTCGTCCTTGTAACCACCCCTTCAGCATGGGACAACACCTGGTGGCTGACAGCCCTCAGAAGACCACCTCCCCCCGCAGACCACACTAAAAACCTCCGCATCATACTCGACTCATCACTCAACATGAACCAACAGGTCAACGCCATCACCTACAGCTGCTTCAACACTCTTCGCATCCTCTGCAAGTCCTTCAAATGGATCCCCCCTGAGTCAAGGAAGACAGTCACCCACGCACTCATCACCAGCAGACTGTACTACGGAAACGCACTCTATGCCGGCATCAACAAGTCCATACTCTGCAAACTCAAGACAATACAGAACACTGCCGCCAGACTCGTCCTCGGCATCCACTGTCACAAACACATCAGCCAACACCTACGATGACTCCACCGGCTCACAGAGGAGAAAATAGTCAGCTTCAACATCCTCATCTCATGCCTACAAATGCCTACACAACAACGGACACAAATACCTCAATGACAGAATCAACTTCCATGTACCCAAAAGAAAACTCCAATTTACAAAACTCTCACTGTCCGAAACCCCTTGCATCCACAGAGCCAGAGCATGCGGAATGTCCTTCTCTCACATTGCAGCCAAGACCTGGACCGAGCTACCGGCAGACATCAGACACACCCCCTCCATGAACACCTTCATGAAGCCCCTCAAGTGCTGGCTCTTTGGCCAACAGATCTGCGCACACCACCCCTCAGCGCCTCGTGACCCCCACGGGTGAGTGGCACACTTACAATTCCCCTGATTGATTGATTTGTTGTGAAATATGCAATTATGGTGTCACCTGGGGTGAAAGTTGCAATTTAGGGTGTCATGTGCTGTGAAATATTATATTTAGGGTGTCATTTGTGTGCTAATCAAGCATTTCATGTTGTCATTGGTCTCTGAAATGATTTTTGCTCTAAGACTGTACATCTGTGTATGAACTTGCTCTTAGCGTGAAGATCTGGTCGCTAAAACGATAACGCAATGCTTTTTTCATATGCCCGATGGAAAAATACATCGCTCAACACATTGTACAATACAAAATATTACTCATGAGCCTATTTGCGTGCAGATTTTCACCGCTTTCTCAAAAACGGGCCGAAAATAGACAGGAAGTGATGTCTGCATGCTTCCTGTCTACTGGAGTAGTGTTTTGCACTTTCACTTTCTCTTTTGAGCACATTGCTGGTGATTCTGGAGAGTGTTGGAGGTGTTTGGTGGTGTGTGCTGCAGTTTTGAGATTTGGAGAGTGTTGCTGTGTCGTGTGTCCTGTTGATAGTGTCTGTGAAGTGTTGTGTACTGATTTTTTGTGTTTTTTTGTCTCTTGTACTCAATCTTGTTGGGTGTTTGTCTTGGGGTAGTTAACTTTCTTTGTTGTTTAGGATTCAAAGAAAAACAACGGTCCAGAGATCCTGGTGCTGGATATGAATTCCTAAAAATGCTGGAGGAACATTGCTCAAGGCTCTGGACCTTTCAGCCTCGTATTGACGAGTGAGAGTAAGGGTGTGAGCGAGTGTTCCTCCCTTCAAAACAATCTATTTTATTCATTGGAGAAATTCCTTTCAATGACACAACACAGTAGTACCAGTAGGATTGAGTGAAGGTAGATGTTTTATTTTCATTTGCCACTTTGTAAATCCATTTCACTCTTTTTTTGTCATATTTGATGAAAATAGTTTTTAAGAAAAGGGGGACAGCCGACACGTGTTTCGCCCTATATGGCAAGTTGAGCCAGGGCTTTCTCAAGGCTATTTGTTACGTTCAAAGGTCAGATTCTGAGAGTAGAATACATTCCAATTAGCTTCATGATAATAATTTTAAAAATATCCAAAATTCGAGATATATAAATTGAGTCCCAGGATAAATCCATCCAATGTACTTCCTACATTAACCAGTCTATCATTAATACGTCTAGGCACACATATAGTGCCTCCCGCAATGATTATATGTATAAACGGGAGCCCAGATCATGTTCCTCGCGTTATTCCCACATCGTGACTCTAATGACAATGAACCCGCCACATATTTACAAAAAGGACATGGCATAAAGATATTATCAACATCCGGTGACACTCGCAATGTTTGTGTATATAAATGAGAGCCCAGGTCAAGTTCGTGACCTGGGCTCTGTATGTGTGCCTATACGTATTAATGATAGACTGGTTAATGTAGGGACAACTATGACAAGAGCCTATATATACTCCTGAACGAACGGGTATCTTGTGAACAGCAGCGGCTATGAGATAAGTTTAAGATTCAGCTTGACTGTTAATTTTAACAGTGCCTAGGAGTCACTGACTATGAGAGAGCAGGGAGTGAGTTTCCTGATGAGATCTTTAGGAACTTATTTTCACCTTTATTTTAGCGAGGAAGGTACCCTGCATAAGGAAGTAATCGCAAGCTTTGAAGAATCAAAATCTGGACGCCTGATTGATGGAGAAGAATAAAAATTAAGGTCTCCTAGTAGATCCCTACTGATTCATCTTTCTCCGGTTTGTACCTTTTTAATGATGTAGTTGCAATTTTCGGTTACTTTTTGGCCTTTATTTATTTATTTATTTTAGCCATTTATAGAGCGCATGGTTACACCACCGGTGTGTCCCCCCGCTTTAGTTTATTGTTTGGATACTTACTAGAGTTTTATTAAAAATGTCTCTCTCTGTCTAGAATATACTGTCCCTGTTGGGCATGGTTCTTTGGTGAGAAGGAAGGAAAGGAAAGAAATATTAATACATGATGAGTTGGGCAGTATGAGAATAATCACATTAGGTAAGGTCAGCTCTGGCAATAACTGTTTAATATTCATCTGGAGTTCCCTTTGACTTTAGCGCTTATGCTTATAAAATTGTCTGTTTACACAGATTGAATGTCATCTATCTAGAATACAGACAAGTGTCCTTATTTCCAGGTGCAACGATTGGCTGATGGCTATTGGCCTTGTAATGTTTCTTTCTTTTTTTGTAAGTATTTATATGTATATAATCATTACCTTTATAGGTTATACTTGACTAATATAGGGGATAGGGACTATTACATTTTTCTTTGTATTTTAGTAATTTATCACATCACGTTGAAGGGTCTATAAGATATTATTAGACTATACACTGGTGGATAGAGTGGGTGTTTCTTTCCCCATCTTTTCTCTTTTCCCCCTTTTTCCTCCTCTTGTACATTATCTATTTACTGTTGGGAACTATGATCTCGACACCCCCATTGGTAATTATTGGGGCTGAGAGAACATGGTGGTTTGGGTCCTTTTGTTTGCGAGTTCTATAATGTGTTCCTTGAGAAAAAGTGGTTTTCTTTTTGATATCTTGGTCCAATCAATAATAGAAAAGACATGTTTTGGGCTCATAACAGTGACACTTTTAATATCGTTTCAGGTTCCCTGGGTGCTGTGAGAGTTATGTGGGTATCTGGATAGGTCCTGATGAAGGTGGTTTGACTCCTCTTCATACACCGCCGAAACGCGCGTCGACCAATTGTTCAGATCTAATTTGGTCGTGGAGATCCTCGTTTTTTTTTTTTTTTCTTTTTTCATCTATAATCTTCCCCTTATTCAGATGCAATTTGTATGTAGTTTGTGTGAGTTTGAATGTGTTTGAATGGATTGTGTGAAAATGATGTATTTATATGATGTTTCCAGGGTCCTATTTTTGTTAAGTAATTCTATATATGTAAAAATGTGTTATGTATACCTGATGTGATAACAGGATTAATGTTGTTTTCTGTGATATATACACTTTTAGAAAAAGTTTTTTAAAAAATTGAAAAAAGAAGGAATAAATAAAATTGTATAAAGTATATAAAGAAATGAAATAATAAAAGAAATGAAAATTAAATTTCAATTGTTAAGTGTCACTGATGTGATTTAATGTATTTTTTGAGCCCAGTAGTGACTGAGTCCTTAGTGAAATGAATAGATATGCCACGAGGGAGTGCTCTTAGTGCATGGAATGCATGTACATCCTTGACTGCGATGACTGTGCAAGTGTGCCCGATGATGCACAAGGAGGCAGTGCTTTTCAGTCCGTAAGTGCGCCGACACAGTTCGGCACTGTGAATTTGTAGGTATGCTGCATGCCATCTTCAAAGAAGTGGCAGTGTGTATCTTTGAGCCAAGCATATCAATGGCTCGTTCCCCAAACACACAGCAAAGGTGGCCCAATGAATCTCATTGGCATGTTTGGCCACTGCAATGGTGTTGACAAGCTGTCTCCTTGAGGCCATTCCCTGATTGACTCTGGGTGTGGGAACTCCTCTGTCCCAATTGGTGTCATTACTCTGCACGCATTTACCACGCATGCTTTAGCTCTGTCTTCATTGCTGTGCCATTTATTTTACAATGCAGGGCTCTCCAACACTATCTGTGAGAAAGCATTACCCCTAACAACACAATAAGCATCATGACTCCAGGGTGCCGTTACAATGGGGAATGCATTGTGACTGTTTGCGTTGTATAGGCCTGCGTATTTTGATTCACTATGGAGGGAGATTAGCGGATACAAGACATGCATGAGTGAGTGAGAATTTAGAGGAAACTATGTTTCCCCCTCTCTGCGGCAACACTTCACATATTGTGTAGTAGTGCTGGAGAGCGGGACAGCTCCTCATGTATAAGTCAGCGTTCAGCCACACAACGGGTTTCCATGTGTGCTGCATGATGCAGCATAGTTGAAAGTGTGAGTAGGGCTGTCCCAGGATTGCTCCTGTGCAGGTAGGGTAACCTTCCAAAACATTAACAAGCCCCCCGGCACACAGACACCCTTGCACTCTTGTGCAAGAGTGCCTGCGTTGGCGCTGACATGATGAACTGCACACAGTTGCTGGGGGACACACAGGGCTGCACATGAGCATTGTACATATGATGCAGCACTGTGTCACAGGAGAGGATGAGGGTGGTGCTACACACGGAGGGCTAATGCCTCCCTCCTCCGATTCCTTGTACATGTCACCCTCAGTCAGGGTATGTCATGGCACCATCATTTGACACTGTCAGTCTCATTTGGTTGTGACAGTACATGTCCCATGCCATGCACTGTCATGTCAGTCTCCCCAGCATGTAGTCACTGATCCAGGATTCAACATTTCGTTGTCCAGGTCACTCTCTGACTTCACATAGCTACGCTGGAGTGTAGGCTCCCATGTTGAAGTGATCTTGTATTACAGATTTGAATGGAGAACATTGTCATAGTCTAAAGGACTCAAAATTGGCATTGTTGATATGTTACAGACATCATGACGCCAGCCGAACAACATGCGTTCCAGGTGAGGAAGGACCGCTTCAAGCATGTTAAGAAGGTGGCAAAAGGGTACCGCAACATGCAACATGGCGAAGAGGTACCAGGAGGAACGCAAAGCAGGTACATGGAAGGCGGTGCCCGATCTTGCAACAACTGGCACACAGGCCATCCCAGGCCCCTCTGGCATCAGTGGTGGGTCCCAGCCTGGACAGGTGTCCCATCCCCCTACGGCCACACGCCCCCAAGGGACAGTCCCACCTGCACCTGTCGACCAGGTGGTGCCATTCACAGTGAGGGACAGGAGGATCCTGCATGACAAAAATGTTTTGCTGGCAGAGATCAGGCGAGAAATGGCAGAGCAGACCAGACATCTCACAGACATGAAAAAACACCTTGGACTGCCATGATGCCTGGACATGTTGGACCCCATCCCCCTCTTTTCCATTCCCCCAATGTTTTCACTTGTGATATTAGGTAGTGTTAGGTTAGTTCTTTTAATTGTTAGGTAGTGTAGTTTTAGCGTAGGTTATAGTTAGTGTTATATTTTAAGGTAGTTTTTAGATATGTATTCTTATGCAGTACTTGGGGATATGTTTCCTTTTCCTTTGGGTGGGGAGTTGATGTTTTTGTTGTTAAAGAAATTAAAAAAATATATACAAAAAAATATATCTTTGTGTAGGTCACATGTGTAGTTAGTTTATGTATAGCTTAGATGTCTTTGTCCTGTCTCGTGGTGTGCCTTAAGGGTGGGAGGGGGGTTGATGTCTAAGATATGTTGTTGCGTGTTTAGGATTAGTTAGGGTAGATAGTTTAGGTAAGTAATAATTTTCTAGTTAGTTTAGATTTTAGTAGTAGTTCTAGTGATCAGTGTTAGTTTAGGGTAGTTCATTCTTTTTACTGTTCTAATAAATGTTTACTATTTTGGATTTCTGCTTGCACTTATGTCAAGGATGATGTGGGGGAGTGTGGCTTATTCCCTTGTATGCAACTCATACCATCACTGGACAATCCATGGAATGTGTAAGTCTGGTCATGACATGTTCCTTTGCAGGATGTATTGTGTCAGGATACCTTAGATGTGAGCACAGTGAACTTGCATGGATGACAGGGTGGCAAGTAGGATTTACGGCCTAGTCTAGGGACAGTCGTTTGTGACGTTCTACATCTTAAGTGTGACTCACGGAGTTGGACAGCACATTGTTGCCCATTTACAACACAATCTAGAGACATGATATTGAGAGGATATTGAATTTGCTACTGTTATCCATCATGGAGATGGATGTAGGCGCCGGGTACCACAGATTCCGTCAAACACCTGCATATCATATGCTCCTGGCGCTGAGTCCATCTACATTGCACAGACCTTGGCACACTTGCTGCGTAGTGCCAGTGTGTCAGCTTCCTTTGAATTATATGTTCCTGTGCATGGACGCTCAATCCCCGGGCCATGCATGATTTTGTAAATTTGTGTGTCCATTGTGAACGGCACATGGCACAACAGTGTTCCTGATTCACAAAAGCCATCTGAGAGTAAGTAATGACTTTACATTTTACGGTATTCACAAATGGCATTTAGGAGTAGTACAGTTAGGTATACTGACTTCACTTCTCCTAAATGCCTTTCGTGACTCCCTTAATTTGTAAAGTTATGATTTTGTCCCAGCTAACGTTTTTGTGCGGGCACACTGTTCTGCTGCACACAAGGGGGGAAATGTTGCATTGCTCCCTGTAGTGACAGTGTCATAGCCACTTGTCCCAGATGTTACTTCTGGCATTGGCTCATAGTGATGCCACCCTTGAAATGTTGGCCTTACATCTGACTATATGCTAAGTGCAGTGCACCACACATCACTAGACACATTGCCCGATACGCTCACAGTGGTCACAGCATGAAAGGGGTCCAAATTTGGTATGCATTGTTTGTCCACAGGAAGGGGCTGACTGACGCCTTGCACTTTGGGGTGAGTCCCTATTGGCAACTCTACTTCACTGAGGCAGACATTGTGGTTCCATATGTGTATGGTAGACATGTATCCTTACGTCTCTTCATCAATGTGAATATGGTGTGCACCATCTTGGGATGTGACATGCAATGCGCGCCATCACAACAGGCTTTGTCCACCCCGTAGAGTGTGAGTAGATATGCCAAGAGATAATTGTTTGCAATTGTTAAGGGGGACACTACTTGTGGCCTGCAACAGACTTGGACATTTTAGCACACATGCCTATTTCCTTAATGGACGTGGAGCTAAGTTGGGATATTGCTAGATTGTTGTATTGGAGCAATGAGGGCACAGCTAGTTCACACATACCCGGTCATCTCACTGCCTATCTGTGTCAGGTAAACATGTACATTGCTCGTATTTCCCTTGGTGTACCTTCTGGTGGATTCACTGTCCCCACACTTTTTACAGACTTCTATACCTGATTGGTCATAGACAACACACATCTGTGTGAGTTAAAGATTTTTATTTACATTAAAAGGATGAAGACTGGACCAGTACTTGGCCATTCAAGCACACATTGCATAGATGCCCGTTAGAGGGCCAGACAGAGTCCTTTGGTGGTAACAGGTCCAAGGGAAGAGGCAGAGTTCAGTCCGCAGGCTGATTGCAGTGTCATTGGTAAGAAAAAATAATATGGCAGTCCATGTGGAGGTCCAAGGTGAGTGTCGGGGGACAGTGGAAGACAGTGGAAGATGATGTTCCGTGGCATGATACTAAACCCAGAACCAAGAAGTAACAGGCCTTTTGGCGTCGATGAATGCTACCACTTTCTCCTTAGCACAAATGCACTATCATTCTCCTCTTCGTCCTCTGATCTGTTATGTGCCTCACATGTGGGTGGTGGTATAGTGGGAGCAGCACTGTGAGGCACTGACACATCAGGGGGCGGAGCTGAGGATGTAGAAGCAGCAGCAGCATTCATCGGCGCCGGACCTTGGGGCAGCAATGCAGTGATGAGCAGCTGCAGGGCATGATAGATTCCAGCTACATCGCGCTGGTGTGCAGCCGTGGCAGCCATTGGTTGTGCCTGCATCCGCTCCATGCTCTCCATTATCTGACGGATGTTGGCCAAATCCTGGCTGACATTGCTGGAGCCACTCTGACCAGACAGTTGTTGTTGTCTCAGAATCATGACTCCAGCAATGTCAGCCATGGACCGTTGGAGAGCATCGAGCGGGCTGTGGGTGTCCGTGATCTTCTGTATGTGGTCCCGGATGGGACTCAGACACCCACGTATGGCATCAAGTTTGGCCACCAGCCTGTCAAACCCCACCCGCACCTGATCCACCATCTCCCGCTGGACCTCTAGCACACGGCGTTGGAAGGCCAGATGTGGGTCCTCGAGGTCCTGGGAGACAGCTGTGGTGGGAGGTGCTTGCTGCTGGTTGGTTTGTGCAGGGGGTGGGGTTGCCGCGATGCTGCTGGGTTGCCCTGCTCCTGGAGGTGGGGTGCTGAAGGAGTCTAGCAGATTTTGAAGTTCATCATGATTTATGGTGGGGTAATCATCCTCGTCATCAGTGAAGGCTGGGCCAGTCTGCTGTCCAGGAGGTGATGTCTCTCCCTCTGCAATGTGAAGGGGAGATACAGTTTAACAGTGTGTTTCATGTATGATCATGCATTGGATGAGTTTACAAGCAGACTGCAGGACAGTGTACATTCTGACTGTTTTTGAGGAGATACCTATTTGTTGCGGGATAGTGATTATTTTGAGAACATCACGGATGTGAGGTTGTTGTTGTACATTGTCATCTCACAGTTTACAGCTATGACAAATGTGATTGTACAATTTCTACACACAAGCGGCACCAGTTGTGTCCTGTGTTCAGTTGTGTGAGTAATGCAGTTTGTACCACATAGTAGTCAATGTTGATGAGCTCAGATTTGTATGTGTGTGCACTGCATTGTGTGATAGTGGCACCTGCAGCTTTGGTTTTACTGCCCGTTATACCTTTCAGGCAGTGAGCCTTTCACTTCTGTGCATTTACAATGCTGAGATGTTGCAAGCTGGGGGGAATATGGGTCTTCGTCAGAGTTGGGAGACTTGTGCATTGTTTGTCATCAAATGTCTTGTTTACGTCAAGGGTTGTAAGTACACGAGGATGTGTCAGAGTGTGACCTGCTCCTTTAAGGATGTGGTCCACACTCAGCCACCTCAGTGAGGTGGCCTGCAACATGTTAATATGTTGGGCCTGCAGGCATGCTATTCATCATGCACTGTCACTTGCCTTGTCAGTGTGGCTCACAGACACGCAGCTTTGCGGGGTACTGCACATGTGTTAGTTATGTGTGAGGAGGGCCCCCTTTAGGCACATTAGCAATGAGAGCCTACTTGCTGTTTCAACGTGTGCTGCACTATGTAGTACACATGGGCATCCAGGTAGCTTTGTCTATTGTGATTAGTCTTGTGTGCATGTCGTCCTTCATGTTTTATCTTGCATGCATTGCTTACTGCCCTCCTGTTGGCTTACCCGTTGTGATTATGGTGCAGCGTGAGTTTCAATTGTTGTTGCTGTCTGAACAGACAGTGTCAACACCCATTACCCTCAAAGTTGACCCCACGTGTGGTGTGTAAGTGGTCTGTGATTTGATGTATGTGCATTTCCTAATGCCTATTTATGGTGCTCAGGCCTTGTCACCGCCACCCTCACAAGAGATGCAAATGGCAGGGTGATGTGTGTTTGTGTATGTGCCACGCAGCTGCTGACATGGATGATACATGCTGTCCTGGTTCTGGTATTCAATGCCTGGCTTAGCGTGTGGGTGA
This sequence comes from Calotriton arnoldi, assembly GCA_963921515.1. Lineage (NCBI taxonomy): Eukaryota > Metazoa > Chordata > Amphibia > Caudata > Salamandridae > Calotriton > Calotriton arnoldi. Next base: position 382,553 of record CAWUFW010014893.1, read on the forward strand.
TAACTACCTGACTGCATATTTGTTCACTGACACAGTTGACTTACCAAACAGTTATGTTTAATTGCACATGATGGTGTGATGGGCAACTCACATCAGGACTGATGTGGAATGCTGTTTTCTGTATGGCAGATGTGTACACTTGGGGGTGGAGGAGTGCAATTTGACCTAAGGGTTGAGGGTGCCATTTGGCCCTTTGTCATTATTTGTTGCTACCTTGCTATCCTTGCTTGTTGTCATACTTTGGTTGTCATACTGCTTTACAGGCACATTGTGGTTCTGTGAGTATGTTACACAGAAAAGGCATGCAGTACATATTTGTGTGACACATTCCTGATCTGCATTGTCCACGTACTGTGGTTTTCTAGGCATAGCCCCTCTGCTCATTGTATTCCATCACCCTTTGAGTAAAGTCTGCTGTTTGTGTGCATTTTTGGATGTGCATGTTTTAACCAGCGGCCTACATGGTCACTTTGTTGTGTCATTGCATGTGTCTCTGGTATGCAGACTCACTAGATGCTTCCCCACTTGGTGTACACAGGACTGCATCTCATGTACAGGCAAGGGGGCACATTGCCTGGAGATGTGGGAGGATGTCAGAATTTCCCCCTTGCATCATCACCACGCATATCCAATTCATCTGCACATGGCCACATCTCTCTGATGGAAAAATGAGGATGCACTGTGAATGTGACTGATCATGTGCACGAGTAGGCATGCCACCACCAATGTCAGCACACCTGCAACATTGTGCACATGTGTTTGAGTTGTGTGCAGGATTGTGCATGTGCATATAGGTGGACTTTACTGCACATACACAACCTTGCACACAACTCAGACACACGTGCACAATGTTGCAGGTGTGCTGACATTGGTGGTGGCATGCCTCTTTGTGCACATGATCAGTCACATTCACAGTGCATCCTCATTTTGGCGTCAGAGAGAGATGCGTCCTTGTGCAGCCGATTTGTGTATGCGTGGTGATGAGGCAAGGGGGCCATTTTGCCACCCTGCCGCATCTTAAGTTAATGTGCCACTTTGCCATTTGATGTTGTACTTATTTTGTGGTCTGATGTTGATCTTGGACTATATTGAGCTTACTTTTCTGTGCACATTTCCAAGTCTGTGTGCCCGCCAATATGTGTCTTGCAATGTATTGTTTGAGTAGGGTGATATGTGTCTATGCCACCATGGACAAGGGTATCCGGGACATGATCCACAGTAATTGTGGGTATGCACAGCAATATATTTAGTTGTGCATGAGTGCCATTGGGCCCATCCACCCCCGTCCCCCCAGTCCCTGGTTGTTACTCACCCTGTTGTTGTTGTGTCTGGTCACGTTCAGCAGTATCCTGGCCCGCAACTCCGACCACCGTCGCATCACTGATGACTCGGGACATCTGCTCCTCCAACTCATCCAGCTACTCCTGTGGCGCTGGACTCCCATCTCCAGTCTGCTTTGCTGCTTTCAGGTTGGCTGCTAGTTTCTCCTTGGACTTGCACTTAGTATCATGCCAGTGCTTCTTGCAGTCCTCCACTGTCCTCCTCCTCTCTCCGACAGCATTCACCTTGGACACAATGTCCTTCCATATTTCTTTTTTTCTTGCCAATGTCACTGTGGAGGTGACAAACAGTTCGTGTTGGTGTTCAGTCACCTCCGCAATCAGGACCTGGTTTTCCTGCTGGCTGAACTTGGGATTCCTCCTCCTCATGGCCTTCACATGGGTCTCTGGCTGGTCCTCCTGGGGATTTGTGGGGTTGTTTGTGGCCTCTGCACTGGTCCCAGCTTCATCCATGGCTCCTATGCTATTTTCCATTTATTTATTTATTTTTTCTGCTTGGCGGTCCTTTTGTAGTGCATTTTCCCGCTGAACGTGAGAAATGCAGGCCTGGTGCCAATTAGCGATCCCGTTCTGTCGCTAATTGGCCCATCTCCACTTTTTTAACATTAACGTGAGGCTTTTTATCACCGTCACGATAAATCTATCGCCGTCCATTTCCGCCGGAAAGGGAAGCTATCGCCTGTTAGCGGCGTGTTGCTAATATGCCGCTGACACGGCGATAGATTCCGGCGTTCGGCGCCGATAAAAAATCTCGCGCTAAACGCGGTTAGCGATAAATATCGCCATTTGTTGCTAATATCCCCCTTTGTCCTTTTCTATCTCGGCATGAATGGCACTGTGCTAATCCTATGCTTAAAGACTTTGATAGAAAAGCAGACATTTGAGGTGAGCAGATCTAGAGTGTCGCTGGTGTTGAGAGTGCTCTATACAGGAGCTGCTTTCCACCTAAACTTGAGAACTACCCAGAGTACTCTGCTTCTTTTTTGCATAATTTATGCATCACTCTATGCCTGAAAGGGTATTATTTTGACTTATACTGGGTGCTCCCTTGTGTCTGGACAAAGCTATACCTCTCTAAAGAGCGCTAACTAGAGCGAGACAGTGTGTCGGGGTTTGCTTTTACTCATTTCAGGTTGGCTTGGTTGATATTTTACCAATTCAAAGCTGTAATATTGTGCCTGGAGTGGTAAATGGCTTTTGTCATTTTACAGCTCGGCGTGGACAGCACTGTGTTAGTCCTATGCTTAAAGACTTTGTTGTAGACATGGCAAAAGACTTTGTCCTTTTTTTTTTTTTATCTCGGCATGGATGGCACTGTGCTAATTCTATGCCTAAAAACTTTGATAGAAAAGCAGACATTTGAGGTGAGCAGATCTAGAGTGTTGCTGGTGTTGAGAGTGCTCTATACAAGAACTGTTTTCCACCTAAACTTGAGAACTACCCAGAGTTCTCTGCTTCTTTTTTGCATAATTTATGTGTCACTCTATGCCTGAAAGGGTATTGTTTTGACTTATACTGGGTGCTCCCTTGTGTCTGGACAAAGCTATATCTCTTTGAAAAGCTCTAACTAGAGTGAGACATTGTGTCAGGGGTTGCTTTTACTCATTTCTGGTTGGCTTGGTTGGCATTTTACCAATTCAAAGCTGTAATATTGTGCCTGGAGTGGTAAATGGCTTTTGTCAGTTTACAACTTGACGTGGAAAGCACTATGCTAGTCCTATGCTTAAAGAATTTGCTGTAAAAATGGCAAAAGACTTTAGGGGATATTCTCAAGAACGTGCAATAATCATCGCCAAAGTAGGTTAACGCAATTTCTCATATCGCCGTCCATTGCGGGAAAATAACTCTGTGTTAACGTCTCATTCTCAACACAGCGGTAACATGCAATAGTTTCCCGATAACGAGTCAAATGTCCGCGATACAACTACCGCGACGGCGATAAAAAAGGAAACCCGAACGTGAATAAAGTTGCGATGGGCCCAACCGCGATAGAAAAATCGGCGACAAGCAGCGCCAGGCTTGCAATTCCCACGTCAGGCGGGAAAAACAAAAAAAAAACATAACAACTGCGAAGCACAATGGAGGTAGCCGGAGCAAGTACAGAGGACAACCCTAACCCCACAAGCCCCACGGAGGACCAGCCTGGGACCTCGGGGTCAGGGAAGGGCAAGGAGAAGAAGAAGAGGAAGACGCGGTTCAGTCCGCAGGAAAACAGGATCCTGATAACGGAGGTGGTAGAACACCACCAACAACTGTTCGTCACCTCCACTGTGTCATTGGCAACTAAAAATACTATATGGCAGTCCATCCTGGACAAGGTGAATGCAGTCGGAGTGCTGAGGAGGACAATGGAAGAGCTCAAGAGGCGCTGCAATGATGTGAAGCGCAAAACCAAGCTGAAAGTCGCAAACAACCGCAAAGCAGCAATGCAGACTGGAGGTGGGAGTTCAGCGCCACAGGAGGAGCTGGATGAAATGGAGGAAATGGTGTCCACAGTCATCAGTGGGGAGACGGTGGCAGGAGTTGGGGGACTGGATACTGCTCAACATGACCTGACACAACAGCAACAGGGTGAGTAATGACCGGGGACTGGGGGGATGGGGGGAGATGGGCACAATGTCACACATGCACAATGAAGTATAGCACAATGCCCAATCACAATAACTCTGGATCATGTCCCTGATCTCCTTGCCATACTGCAGCACACATAGAAACAGCAAGTAGTCCCCCGTCCACAATGTGCCCAGAGGGGGCCCTCCCCACACATCACCAATCTCACAACAAACCCATGCACATGTGCTGAACCCAGCAAAGCTGCGGATCCGTGAGCCCCACTGACAATGCAAGTGACACTGCATGATGATGAGCATGTCTGCAGGCCACTCATCATGACATGTTGCACCCCATGACACTGAGGTGGCTGAGTGTGGTCCACATCCGGAAAGGAGCAGGTCACACACTGACACATCCACATGCACAAACAACCCCTGACGGCAACAAGACATCTGCGGACAAACCATGCCCAAGAGTCCCAACTCCCACCAAGAGCCCATTTTACCCAAGTATGCAACATCACAGCACTGCATAAGCACAGAAGTCAAAGGCACACCGCCTGAAAGGGAGAAGGCCAAGCAAAGTCTGAGCTGCAGGGGCGACTTTCCCACAATGCAGCACACACACAAGAATCAGAGCACATCAACATTGAGAAAAATGTGGTACAAACCGCAACACATTCACAACAGAACAGAGGACACAACTGCTGCCGCTTGTGTATAGAAACTGGCCAGTCACATTTGGCATAGCAGGAAACTGTGACATGATAATGGACAAGTACAACCCCACATCCATGATGGTGCACAAATTTCCACTGTCCCGCTTCAAATAGGCAGTGTTAGAACCGGGGTCACCAATTCCGACGCGGTAGCTTGGCGCGAGGCAGGAAGGCACCCGAAGGCAATGTGTTAAGCACTTGTGCAGCACACACTCACACTGACTCAATAATGCGCAACAATAAAGGGGGACACCACACCAGGCTTTGATGTAAAAACAAGATCCTTTATCTCATTTAAATTAGCAGTTGATGAGGCAGATAATCTTAGGCAACATTTCAATTCATTTTAGCTTCATAAAAATAGTGCGTAAATTTCATTCAAGCACATTAGAACAGTAGAACGTTACGCCATTAAAAAGGCAGTAGCAATAACCTCCTAGAAAAGCAGGTAACACTGTAGGTCATAGACTGTAGGTCAAAAACATAGACTTCAATGCATTTAGCGACATCCCATTAGCAAGTACTTAGATGCACATTACACTGTAGATGAGGAGGAACCTGTATCAACCTAGGCGCAACCACATTCAGTACAGGGGGTGTCGCAAATCAGGTAGGCCTACAACATAGGAACACTTTAACTCTTGGCAGGTGAACACCCAGGCCCAATTCATGTAGGTACATTCATTTCATTACGGGCCTTACTGTAGATTAACCACTCAACAGGGTAAACACTTCCCTCATTACGAGACTTAATGCACATAGAAAACACGTTTACATCATCAAAACTAGTTCCTCGCAGGGGGGGTAGAATCACAGGATCCCAGCTCAGGCCCTGTTCGTGAGGTCCAGGTGGTAAGGACTGAACTGGTGTACAGGGCCGGTCCCAGATAAAGGGGGGAGCAGTCAGCGCAGTCACATGAGGGCTCCTGCCCTGCTCAATCTCCTCAGGACAGTGCACGGGGGAAGCGTCTCTGGTCGGAGACCTTCACGATAGCAGGGATTCCCCCCCCCCACAGGGCCTCCCGGGCTCACCTGACTGTCCCGGTATTGCTGTCGGCCTGGATGGGGCCGGGCGCCTCTCCTCCGGTCAGCCCGCTTCTATCTGCACATGGGGCCCAGACCGGGGGAGGCGGCCCGTGCTCCCGGACTCTCCGTGCTCCTTGCGGTCTTGTGGGGATCCCGGGGGCTTCCGCTGGCAGTGGAGCCCCTCCGGCGTGGTTCTTCCCTGGGCTGGGCTCCGGGCCTCCGTCGGCCTCCGGACCCGGGGACCAATGGCGTCGCGGCTTCTTTGGGGGCGTGGCCTCTGACGCGGCTGGTGCTCGCGTCGCCTAGCAACGCCTCCCGCCTCTTTCCAGGCCCAGCGCGGCCTTCACTGTTCCCGCGGCAGCCCTCCCCTTGCTACGGGGGGTCGCGGCGGTGCCCCGGGCGACACAATCCTCCTCCCTCCCGGCGCGGGATGGCGGCAGTGATCCTGGGCGCAACGCCCCTTCAGGACAGCGCAGGGGCCGCGGCGGCAACTTGGCAGGCCTCCGCTTCTTCTTCCACGGTCCCTGGGCCGCAGCAGTGAGTTCTCCGGCCCAGCAGGCACACAGGGGAGCGCGCTGCACAGCGCTCAAGGGAACAGTCACCGTCTCCGGCCAGCACCTCGTGGGCAGCAGGTGCTGGTGATTCAGCGCTAGGGTAGCGCACAGGACTGGGGGGCAGACGCAGGTTAGGGGGCCCAGCGCTTAGAAGCACAGCGCTCTGCAGCAGGACACAAAGCGGGGATAGTCCAGTGCTTTGAAGGCACAGCGCTTACCGGCCACAGCACTTGCTGGGGAGACAGGCAGGTTGGCACCTAGCGCTTCTTCAGGACACAGCATACAGCGCTTTACCTGGTGATCCCCAGCAGCATAGTTGAGGTTGTTTGGCTTGGTTGCAGTTTCTTGGCAGGATGGTAGTTCCTGGATTGTTGCAGTCAGTTTGTGGTGGTTGCAGTTACTTGAGGGAAAGGGGTTGAGTTGGTGGGCATAAGAGCAGGAGGGTTCCCTGCAGGCACACTGGAGGTGGTTCCCTGGGTCCCCTCACGCTGGGCAAGGTCAGTGGGTGGAAGGTGTTCCTCAAATATCTTAGCACAGCAGTGCCTCAGCCCAGTCAGTACCAGTAGTGTAGGCCTCCCCCCTAGGCCCGACAGCCTATACTCTGACGGAGGTTCCCCCAGGTCCAGTGGTGCCCCAACTGACTAAAAGGTTTCCCTCCAAACCTCTTATACCCCTAGGTCAGGTGACCCTCCTGAAGGCGGCAAAACATAACTCCTCCCCGAGCTGGAAGGTTCTAGAAGCTTCCCTCATGTCTGGCTATGAGGCCCAGAGGCGGGGACGGCATGGATACTGTATCATTATGTCCCAGCCTGATCCTGACTACTAGTACGTGTATGCAAAGGCCACTCCGCAGTAGCAGGGGCCTGTGGCAGCCATCTTAATAGGAGAGAGCACCTGCACCTCAGCACTGTTTGGCAGTGGTAAGGCGCCCAGAGACCTAGGTCCAACAAAAGTGTAGTGGCAAAAATGAGGCGCAAAGCGAAAAAAACGGGGTAAGACCACCCTAGGGCTGACAGGTCTAACACGCGTCCCCCCCAGCCGAAAGTGGGGAGAGCTTCCCAACCTCTAGGGAGTTCTCATCGCTAAGGCGGAAAAACCGGGAGAGACCGTCAGCGTTGGCGTGGTCTACTCCGGGTCGATGTTCCACCCGAAAGTCCATCCCCTGGAGGGAAATGGACCACCTCAACAATTTGGGGTTTTCGCCTCTCATCTGCATGAGCCAGCGAAGGGGTCGGTGGTCGGTCTGAATAAGGAAGTGAGAGCCAAAGAGGTATGGCCTCAGCTTCTTCAAAGCCCAAACCACAGCGAAGGCTTCTCGCTCTATCGTACTCCACCGCTGTTCCCGGGGGAGTAGCCTTCGAGAAATAAAGGCCACTGGCTGGTCTTGGCCGTTATCATTCAGTTG